>JACAXG010001032.1:0-13941 GCA_018881555.1 Amblyornis subalaris
TGGGCGCCACTTATCGCTTTGTCCCTCCTTTTGCTGTATTCAGCTGGGGCCGGAGCGATCTGCAGGGTTTCTCGCAGTCCACAAAAGCTGACAGCTTTTTACCACAGGCAGTTTCACAGGGGCAGCAGCGAAGGTAAAAGGAACGAAAGAGCCTGGACTCTCTGTAACCATATTGAGTTTATTTCTTCTCTGCCCAGGAGGACAGGGTGCATATCTTGAAAGGGAGGTTAGCAGAGAGACCGTTTCCCGCTCTGTCTCTGCTGCTTTAAGGGGTAGGGATAACAGTGTGCAACCAATGAGCGTAGAGATACATGAGAGAAAACCAATGAAGCATCTTCAGAGGAAGAACAAATTCAAACTGACTAATGACAATACAGTTAGAGAGAATTTCAAACCAAGCTGACCTGTTACAAAGCTTAAGACTCTGTGAGGAGGAGAAACCTAAAGTGACAGCATCTAAGAAATATTGCTCTGTGGCAAACTGAACTAAAGCTGCAGCACCACAACACCAACCCCCTGCAGTTCCAGGCTGGGGCAGAGTGGCTGGAAAGTGCCCATCAGGAAAGGCCCTGGGGGTGCTGGTGACAGCAGCTGGACATGAGCCAGTGTGTGCCCAGGTGTGCAAGAGGCCAATGGCACCTAGGCTGTATCAGAAATAGTGTGGCCAGCAGGACTAGGGCACTGTACTAGGCACTGCTGAGGCACCTCTAATCCTAGGGTCAGTTCTGGGCCCCTCATGACAAGAAAGACATCGAGGGGCTGGAGCGTGTCCAGAGAAGGGAATGGAGCTAGGGAATGGTCTGGAGTACAAGGAGCAGCTTAGGGAGCAGAGGGGGCTCAGCCTGGAGTAAAGGAGGCTCAGGGGGGACCTTCTTGCTCTCTCCAACTCCCTGACAGAAGGGTGGAGCCAGGTGGGGGTCAGGCTCTGGTCCCAGGGAACAAGTGACAAGATGAGCAAATCTCTCTGGATGATAGATCGGATATTAACGTCTTATTTGAACATATGCCACCATTCTCAGTTCTGTATGCAACATGGAAAAAAAGGAGAGGAGGAAAAAAGAAAAGAAAGAAAGGAACACATTTCAGTTTCTAGCTCAAACTAACATTCTTTGTGTTTATTTGTCCTTTGAGCAATAGCTAAATGTTACAGAAAAATGTGTGCATATTAAAGTAGAATTCCTTACAAAATGCTTCATCCTGACTTCAACATGGTGCTTGGTAAAAATATGAAATGGAAGGCTACTCAGCAGTACCTAATATTTGTTGCTTTTATCTGGTCTAAGATTAACCTCTTCTTGTAGCTATGGTGCAGTCCAGGCTCTGTGAAGGGGGCTCGGAATGGGTGGACTTTCCCTTGCAAGACTCTGTCCCTGAAGGCGGAGCAAAGGAGGAATCAGCAGCATAGCTACATGCGTTTACTTTATGCTTTCTCCTCCGTCATAGAACCTTAAGCTTTGTAACAGGTTAGCTTGATTTGAAATTCCCTCTAACTATATTGTTATTAATCCGTTTAAATTTGTTCCTCCCCTGAGATGTTTCATTGGTTTTCTCTCATGTATCACTACTCGGATTGGTTACACTCTCTTATCCCTACCCCTTAAAGCAGCAAAGACAGAGCGAGAAATTGTCTCTCTGCTAACTCCCCTTCAAGACATGCACCCTGCCCTCCAGGGCAGCGAAATAAAGCTTGGAATATAGTTGCAGAGGTCCGTCTCTCTCATCTCTTTTGCCTTCGCTGCTGCCTTAACGAATCTGCCTGCTGTGAAAAGCTGTCAGACCAAACAGACTGAGACCGAAAACCTCAGTTAATCCATTCGTTACTGCTTCTGTGGACTGAGAACCTAAGAAGCCGCAAGTCCGGCCCGACTCAGGCAAAGGCAGGAAAAGCGACATCTTCTATGATTCTGTGATGGTTTTGTGGGAGAGATTGTTGTGACATTAAAGCTAGAACTCATTGGAAAGGTTCTTTTTTTATAATCAGTAGCTATTACTGATCTCTTAGCCCTTTATTTTACTTTGTAGCAGAAGGGTTAGAGATTTTTCTGAAGCTATCCTCAAGGTTGCTGGCTGTTTTCTTGACAGTGTCAGAATATTAAAGAATGTTAGCAGTATACACTAGTGATGGATGTTGTTTTTAACTCTTATTGTGCCAGGATTAAGAGGTTATGTTTATTCTGTTAAAAACATCAATTTCTCTTTTTTTCCTCCCTTCTTCTGGTTCTTATTTTGTAAACCGGCTTAAAGTTTCCCTAAAGACAAACAAAGGTTTTTGTTTTGTTTCTAAAGGGACTGAAGTTTAAAGATGAGAGATCCCTCCCCCCTCTTCTACATGGTGGAGGTTTCAGGGAACCTCTTTTAAAAGGCATGGTTACAGTCTTTGTGTTGAAAAGTGTATCTGCTGCTGGGGTTTTCTGATGCAGACAGGCTGGCTGGTGATGAACAAAGGACTTTGGAATCTGTCAGGGGAGTGGAGTGTCTTCTGTAGGAAGAAAGATGACTCACAAGGGATGAAGACAGGGCAGATTTGAGGGGGACCTTTTTTCTACTTCCCTGTCCTCCTGCTGAGAGGTTACTTTGTTTTGATTGAGTCCATAGAACTGTGTAAGACTGTGTTGCTGGAATTAATAAACACATTTATATTACTAGAGTTAAAAGAACTTTTGGAGATATTTTCAAATAATTGTTCAGGAAGAAAAGGTGCTATTTTGACAGAAAAGGAGAACAGATACTACTGGGAAGTGTCCTGGTTCTGTCCAGGACAGGGATAATTTTTGCATTAGCCGGGAGAGGGCATAGCTAGGAAATGATAGCTGTGCTTGTGTGTATCTATCTGTCTGTCTGTCTATCTATCTATCTACCTACCTACCTACCTACTTGGAAGGTGTAGGATCTGGGCATGAAGTAGACGATATAGAATAAGGGGTGGATAATGTCCTGGTTCCATTCAAGACAGGGTTAATTTTTGCAGTAGCTGGGATGGGGCATGGCTAGGACACAGAGGTTATTCTGTACCACCTCATGTCATTGCCGGGGCGGGGAGGGGAAAGGGACTCTCTTCTGAGGAGAAGAGGTTCTTTCCAGTCAAGTAAACATGGTGGAGGGAGCTGTCCAGTACTGTCTATTGTCAGGGGGTTTTCTATGGGAATTGTTTCTTTTCTTGTACCCTTTGTTATTAGTATTGTTGCTGTTCCTGTTGATTTTCTTATCTCATTGCTCTTTCCAGTAAATTGTTCTTATCTCAATCCGTGACCTTTGCCTTTTGTGCCTCCAATTCTCTCCGTCCTGCCGCAGCAGGAATGGGGAGGGGAAAAGCAGAGGAGCAAGAGAGAGTGGTGTGTGATTTGAGTGTCACACTGGGGGCACTGAAGTGGGGAGTACCATTCCTAAATCGCAACAGCCTTACTTGGTACCCAATGTGGGGCTTGAAGGGTTGAGATAACAGCACATCTGCCCAGAGTGGGTTGGAAACAAATTTTATCTAAGCATTTGTCATATTAGGTATGGAGCCACCGATCACAATCTTGCTTGGTCTCTTTACGTGGTTGTGGTACTGTGTTGGTTTTGCAGGGCCTGGTTTTGGGTAGTGGGGGAGCCACAAAGGAGGCTTCTGTGAGAAGCTGCTAGAAGCTTCCACCATGTCCAGCAGAGCCAGTCCCTGATGGCTGTGAGGATGGACGTGCTGCTGGCCAAGGCTGGGCCAATTAGAGATGGTGGTAGCACCTCTGTGATAACATATTTAAGAAGAAATCACAACAAAGTTGGTTGCACAGTTGTAATTTTCCAGCCAGAGAAGAGTAGGAGTGAGAATATGTGAGAGAAAAAACAATGGAGACACCAAGGTCAGTGCAGAAGGAGGGGGAGGAGGTGCTCCAGGTGCCACAGCCGAGATGTCCCTGCAGCCTGTGATGAGGACCATGGTGAATGAGAGGAACCAATTTAATTTCTATTTATGCCTCAACATTATAAGATTGCCATGTGCAGGAGGCATCTAAGAAAATGAAGAGGACCCCTGTCCCCGGGGAGACTTTGCCTGACAGCCAATCAGGACTGGGCTGCAAGCCACCCCTCTTGCAGGTGGGCTAGATCCCCAGATGTCTGGGAAAAAGCACATAAAAGCAGTTGACTGCACCATCAGGGGCGCGCCATGTTTTAGTTTCTTGGGAGCGGGGGTTTGCCTGCATGTTCAGCTTGGCATCCCCCCCACTCGCTTTTCTCTCCCTGCGGTCCTGCTCCTTCCCTGCCTCTGTTCCTGTCCACACCCCCGAGGTAGCCTGTCGCCAGGACAACCTGCTTCCACTGCTTCCCTGCTGACGCCGCGCTCTGAGCCACCGGTCGCCTGCACCCTGCTCCGCACCGACGGAAGGGACACGCAGCCTGCTGCTGCTTGGAAATCGTGCCTGGCCCACCATGGGAGCCACACAGTCTTGCCGCAACTTGCAGCACACACACTCTGCCACGAGCCTGATGATGGCTGCCACCTGTGCTCCGCTCCATGCCGATGGAAGAGACACGTAGCCTGCAACTGGTTGAAAGCCGTGCCAAGCCATGTCGATGCCGCAGCTTGCAGTGTGCTTTGAGGAGATGCTGGCAGGGCCCCTGGGATTCTGGTGGTGACATTTTGTCCATTTTTCCCCCTTTCTTTCTCTCTTTTCTATCCCCTCTTCGGCTGGGACATTTATTAATAAACAGTTCTCAGACATAATATTGCTGCGTGTGTGCTTGATTTTCGTCTGAGAAATCTATCAAAAGAATTCCTCCTGACTCCCCTTATATCGGGACAGGACAGTGAAGCAGGTTGTCCCCTTGCAGCCCATGGAGGTCCACAGGGGATGCAGAGGTCCACCCGCAGCCCGTGGGGGAGGTGCCCATGCTGGAGTCGGTGGATGCCTAGAGGAGGCTGTGATCTGGAGGGAGTCCCATGGAGAGAGAGGCCTTGCTTCCAGGTTGGAGCAGCCATCCTTGGAGGACTGCACCCCGTGGCAGAGTGACCCACGCTGCAGCAGTTTTGGGAGGACTGTCTGCCCGTGGGAGGAATTCACGTTGCAGCAGTTTTTGGGAGTACTGCTGCTCATGAGAGTGGACCCACGCTGGAGGAGTTTGCGGAGAACTGTCTCCCTTGGGAGGGGACCCCACGGTGCATGCAGGGAAACGACTCCTCTCCCTGAGCAGGGGAAGAAAACCTTGGATGATGAACTAACCAAGCCCCCCACCCTGTCTCCCTGCGCTGTCGGTGGGAAGGAGGGAGGGGTGGGGGAAAAAAGGGTGTTCTTAAGGTCTTATTTTACTTCTCATTTTCCTGCTCTGATCTTGTTAGTAATAAATTCACTTAATATCTTTAAGTTGAGCCTGTTTTGATCTTGAAGTGTTTTCTTCTGGTCCTTAACTCATTAACCCTTTGTTAAATTTTCTCTACTCTGTCCAGCTGCAGAGCAGGGGAGAGTGAGTGAGCACCTTTTCGTGGGTGTCTGGTGTCTGGCTAGTGTCAAACCACGACAGGTACCTAACCCTGTATATATTCCTGCATGTGCTCCTCATGGTGTTCTTTTTCAGAGCAGGGAGAGGGATTGGGATTGCTTTGTGCTGTATTGTGTGATGTCAGTTTATGACATGATAACATCAAGGGCAATGAGGGTCATTTGGGATGTGTATTCAGTGTTGCTCTCATACCTTTACCTCGGGCGCTACCTGTGGGAGTCCATTAATAATCATACCCAGTTTGTGGGGAGAACAGGAGGGGATGATTTTCCATGGTTCTTCACCCCCTTTTCCTCCTTCAGGCCTTTTAAAACAGCTTTAGAGAACTTGGAATTTCCTTTTGATATTAAGGAAAGCATGTTCTTGTTCCTAAGTCTGCCAGATCTCCTCAGGGCAGTCCACACCATGTTTAGAGTTACAAAAGAGGTTTTTAGGAAGCTCTTTCTGAGATCAGCCCCGAGGGTGGATAGTCATGAGTGGCATGGAATGTAGGAGGACACAGGCTGGTATTTGGAGGACTTTTCTCTACCGATGGTTTGGGAATTCACCCATGAACAACTATAGGACCCTGTGTTGCACCCCGGTCACCCAAACCTGAGGCTGAACCAAGATTCTTTTTCTCTGGGTACGTGCAAAGAGAAAATTCAACCAAAGTTTCCCAAGAGGTAAAAAACTCACAAAAGTTTACTGGCAGAACTATAGAAAATTAGGGAACATTGGCAAAAGAATAAATGGTACACAGCATCACTTTTCCCAGCCTAAGCTTAGCTCATTAAACATAGAAAAACCTTATAGCCCATTTGATGTTATGTTCCGTGAGAGGAAAGTTAGAAAAAGAAGAAAGGGAGGAAAACAGAAAGATAGGAAAGATACAGAAAAACAGGCATAGCTACCAACTCCTGGGTTCCAGTGATGTTATTCTCCAAGATGGAGGTAGGTGAAAGACAGAGGTAGCCACGTGGTGGGGCTTCTTAAAACGTTGGCCCCGCCCCCGGGCCTTCCTCCCAGGTGGGACCTCCCGTGTCTCGGCCACTCAAGGGTGGGTAAGGTGACACCGAGGGGCTGTCTCCAGTGTCCCTTGATGGACAGGCACTGCAGGGCTGGGGGTAATATGGGGGTGGGGCGCTGCCCCACCAAGGTAGGGCCAGATCCGCCTCCTTCCCCACACTCAAAGATGTCTCAAAACAGACCATTTCCTGTCTCTGACACCCTGTTAAAGTGATAAAATATGTGAAAGAAAAATGTGGCAGTTCCAGAGAAGCATAAAGTTATGCAACGTGCTGGGCCCTGGCTACTATTTATTGGACACTGCTTGTCACTGGACAGCACCCTCAGGGGGAGGAGGAGGAAAGCAGAGCAACTGGCACTTTGGGCATTCAAACTGCAACTGAACCAGAGGAACAACTCGTGCTGGTAGCAGTCGTCCCTATACAGAAGAAATCCAAGACCAAATCAATTCGCTTAGTAAGGGATGAAGAGGAAGTAGGGCCCTCAGAACAGGAGGAAGAGGCAGGGCCAGAGAAAATCACCCGATCCCTATCCCCGGGTGAGCTGAGAGATATGTGAAAAGATTTCAGCCGCCACTTGAGTGATCCCCTGGTGACCTGACTGCTCCAACACTGGGATATCATGGCCCACGATATGAAACTAGATGATAGTGAAGCCAAGCAACTGGGATCCCTGTCTGGGGATATGGGCATTGACAAGGGAATTGGGAAGAGGACAGAAACTCTCAGCCTCTGGAGGTGACTCCTATCAAGTGTGAAGGAAAGGTATTCTCTCAGGGTTGATCTAGGAGTGCACCCAAGTATGTGGAACACCATGGAGAAAGGTATCCAGTACCTGAGAGAATTAGCTGTGCTGGAGGTACTCTATAGTGATTCAAATAATGAGCAGTCCCCTGTAGATCCAGATGAGGTCCAGTGCACACAATCCATGTGACAGAAGTATGTACAGATCATGCCATTATTGTATGCCAACTCATTGGCAGTGATGTCAATGAAAGAAGGTGAACAAACAGTGCTTCAGGTGACTACCTGACTGGCAATATGAAGATCATCTCTTTTCCTCCCCCCTGACCTGTGCCTTGGCTGTGGAAAGACTGTCCAAGACTGCAGACAGATGCAAAAGACTTGAGCAAGTCAGAGAGGAAATGTCCCATGCCCTGCCAGTACAGACCAGAGTCTCTGCTATTGGGAATGAGTGCTCCCCTGCTCGAGAGAAAGGGAACACACTATGAGGTAGCCTGTGGCTTTACCTGCATGACCACAGGGAAGACATGAGGAAGTGGGATGGAAAACCCACCTCTGCCCTAGGAGCAGGGGTACATGAGTTGAGAGGAAGAACAACCACTGCAGGAAATTCAAGAATAAATGCTGCTCTAGTTTCCAGTGGGCAGGTCCTCACACAGAATGAAAGGGCTGATGTTATTTCCTATCCTCTTGAAGGGACCTCCAGTTCATATTTACAAGAAGTGAGCGATGAGTGCTATGACCAGAACTAGAGGGCTTCTGCCTCCAGCTAGGTGGAGGAAAGGGACAATTGGGTCTATTGGACTGTGTGGATCTGATGGCCTGGCACATCAGACCCACGAGAGTATAAGGCTTTAGTTGACACTGATGCACAATGTACCCTGATGCCATCAAGATACATAGGGACAGAATCCATCTCTATTTCTGGGGTGACAGGGGGATCCCAACAGCTGACCGTACTGGAAGGTGAAGGGAGCCTGACTGGGAACAAATGCAAAAACTCCTCATTGTGACTGGCCTAGAGGCCCTGTGTATCCTTGGCATAGATTACCTCAGAAGAGGGTATTTCAAGGATCCAAAAGGGCATTGTTGGGCTTTTGGGATAGCTGCTGTGGAGACAGAGGAAATTGAACAGCTGAATACCTTGCCTGGTCTCTCAGAGGGTCCTTCTGCTGTGGAACTGCTGAGGGTCGAAGAACAACAGGTACTGATCACTGCCACAAGAGTGCACCATCGACAATATTGTACCAACCAGGACTGTAACTCCCATCCATGAGATGATTCATGAACTGGAGAGCCAGGGAGTGGTCAGCAAGACTCGCTCACCCTTTAATAGTCCTATATGGCCAGTGCATAAATCCAATGGACAGTGCAGACTGACAGTGGATTATTGTGGATATAACCTGGATGTGGGATAACTATACACAAGACACATATCATGCACCAACCTCTGGGAAAATTGAACGGTACAATGGACTGGTAAAAACCACATTGAAAGCAATGGGTGGTGGGACCTTCAAACATAGAGATCTACGTATAGCAAAGGCCACCTATCATGGGTTTAACAAGCTATAATTGGATGGTTTTCGCCCAGCGAAAATTTGCATATTTTTCCCGGAAGGGACGGGGGAAGTGTGTCCATCTTGAGCTTCTCTGGCCGCAGAGGTGGCTGCGCCTTGGCTCCAGCCCGGGCTGCGGCCACCCCTGGCTCCCACCGGCCTGTCCCTCTAGCCGGTGGGATTCAAGCCGCAACTGCTGAGAGAGAGTGGGAGAGCTGCCCCTGGAGCTGGTAGTGGTGAGAACAAAGCCAGCGAGGCACGGAGGTGGCACGGCATGGCGTGGCAGGGGCACAGCACTATGGGCAGAGGCAAACCAGCACGGCGCCAAGGTGTCATGGCACAGTGCCTCAGCGGCACAGCGCTATGGGCAGAGGCAAACCAGCGCGGCACCAAGGTGGCACGGTGCGGCCGCGGCACAGAGGCAGGGGTGGCGGCAAAAGCGGTGTGGCCGTGGCACAGCGGCAGGGGCAGCCGCGGCGGGGAGCAGCCCCTCCCTTTCTCCTTCGGCATGGTGCAGCTACAACGCATGGCTGAATGAGAGAGAGGAGCAGATGAGTATTACCCTGGTGTGGATCATAGATTTCTCCTACAGGCATTTTCTGCAAATATTAACCTCTCTTCCAAGCCAGAGAGAAAGGAAAGCAAGTCACATGAAGGGACTAAATATGGCGACCAGCAGCTTAACGGAAGAGAAAGAGGAAGTGGCAGAAGAGGAGCCATTTTACCATTGGGATCCACCTTTCTGTAAGCTGTGAAGTGACTGTAATAGAACCAAACTATGTTTCTCTGTAATTCACAAAATACAAACATGGGGGGATCTGGAATTCACAGCCTGAGAATAAGAACACCTTATGTTGTGAGCAGATGAAATTGTAGTTTCTGGAGATCATGAATGAGAGAGAGAGAGACTGTACTTGTACCTTTAGGCTGGAATGACTTATCCTTAAAAAGCTTAACCCCATCAGACTTTTCTTGTGATCCACGAACCACAAGTGTATTGTGGGAGAAGAAGAATTCACCACTGCAGAAATCTGGGCAGGCTGTGGTGTTTTCCTGAAGGTTTGGAACCATGCTGAAGACACTCCATAGAGAGCTATCTTCCGTGGGGAGGATCCCACAGCATGGCAGAAAGAACTCTTTATCCCATGAGGTGGCAATAAGAACTCAATCAAAAAGATCAGAATCCCATGTTTTATGTCCTGTGCGTGATCAGTGAAAAAGATTGGGATGTATTGGGAGGAGAATGGTATTTGTATATTATGCCTTAGTATTTTTATTATTATTATTCTTTCTATTCTTAGTAGTGCTAGTGAAATAAACTAATTTACTATTATTAAGCTTGCAGCCTGTTTTCTGCCGTCTTATTCCTCTAAAGAATTTTTATTGGGGATCTGGGGTCTTCCCTTAGGTTAACCCGTTACACCACCTGGTTAATTAACACCTGAGGCTCCACCAATTGAACTGGCACTGCCCAATAAAAATCTCCTCATACTGTAGAAGGGGATTATGTCCCTGTGATGCATGAGAAATGTGTTAGGGAAGACAGTTTGGATTAGTCCTGCCTCGAGGAAAGGCAAACCCATCCATGGGACTGTTTTTGCTCAAGGACCCCGGTGCACTTGGTGAGTAATGCAGAGGGATGGGGAAACACCATGTGTACCTCAAGGGGATTTGATTTTTGAGTGAGAACAGCCTCTAATGTTGAGTTGTATAATATTGGTTGCTGGATGACACTGCCACTGTATGTCATAACTCCCATGGACAATGAGGATGGACTGCTCCAGATACACCAGTTGTGAGCTCCTGATGCAGCAACCAGCACACCAGTCTTCCTGCCTTGGAAGAAATCTAGGATGGATAAAACCCAGAGTCATGGACTAAATGAACTCAACAGTTATCTTGGAGGGACAGCCACTGACTATAGAAATGATAGCTGTGCTTGTGTGTGTATACATATCTATGTATATAGTTGGAAGGTGTAGGATCTGGGCATGAGTAGATGGTATAGAATAAGGGGTGGATAATGTCCTGGTTCCATTCAGGACAGGGTTAATTTTTGCGGTAGCTGGGACGGGGCATGGCTAGGACATGGAGGTTATTCTGTACCACCTCATGTCATTGCTGGGGGCGGGGGAAAAGGACTCTCTTCTGAGGAGAAGGGGTTCCTTCCAGTCAAGTAAACATGGTGGAGGAAGCCATCTGGTATTTTCTATTGTCAGTGGGTTTTCTGTGAAAATTGTTTCTTTTCTTGTACCCTTTGTTATTAGTATTGTTGCTGTTCCTGTTGATTTTCTTATCTCATTGCTCTTTCCAGTAAATTGTTCTTATCTCAACCCGTGACCTTTGCCTTTAGTTCCTCCAATTCTCCTCTTCATCCCTCTGCAAGTGGGAGGGCGAGGGAAAACCCGGGGGATCGAGAGAGCGCGGCATGTGGTTTGGAGAGTCTTGGGGAGTACCATTCCTAAACCATGACAGGGAGGGGAGGTAAATCATACAAAAGAAGGAGAGTCCTGTTTTTAGATAATGGTGTTTTGTTTTGGGGTTTTGTATCATCCAAGGGAAAAAATAATCTTGTATACCAGAGATGAATCCGAGACAAAGTGAGACCACATTGATGACAGGTAAGAAGCGATGAGCCACTGTATGCATTTGTCTGAGCTAAAATGGCTACCTCCAAAATTCAGAGGAGTAGGGTGGCTTAGTGTGTCTTAAAGCTTCAGTGGAGCAGGGGCTCATACCTCTTGAAAGTGCAATGAACACTGAAACAAGCTGTGTCTTGTTTGGCTGAGATGAGAGAATTAAGCTTGGGTTACAGATAGTGAAAAATTAATGAACTGCTTTTCTGTGAAGTGTTCTAAATGCAGGAGTCATTTGTTCCATGGGAAAAAGACATGTTTTCAGGTCTAATGGACTGTGGTAAAGAAGACATGGTGTCGTGCTTCACTCACTACTGTAATTTCATTTTGGAACAGATAGTAACCTCTTCCACAGTGTTTGATCTGGTGCTTGCAAATAAAAGCTTGAGTATCTTAATCATTGCAGTTTTGCTAACTGAAAAAAAACCTGGTGCACCATTTTTTCCTTTTTTGGTTTTGTTGTGGTTTTTTTTTTTGTTTTTGGAGGTGATGGGGAACAGATATTGCAGTGAGTACATTAATGTAGATTAAACATGTGGAGTGTCTGTGTGCTCACTGTCCAGAAACAGACTTGCTAGAAGTTTATTTTAGCAGGCTAAAAGACAAGGCATTATTTTATGCAGTGTCCTCTCTTTGTGCCTTAGGGTTTTATATTGAACATAAATGTCTGGGTTTTGGTAGCAAGGAGCTGCATTGTGGGAGAAGGCCATGAACAGCCAGTTCCAGCCAGTTCTGAAAAAAATTGAAAGAACCCATTGCGAGCCAAACTTTCAAAGAATCAGAGGAGCATATGGTGCCCCTGCTCAAACATATTTAAGGGTAGTTGCCAATAGGGGTAGGAGGCACACTCTTGAAAGGAGGTGCTGCACACAGTAGCATTTACATCCTCAAAACGGACTATGGCCCATGGTAGAACCCACACTGGAGCAGAGCAGTTAGAAGCAAAAAGCAGAGGAGGAAAATGAGTAAGAAATAAGGAAGGGCAGAAAGAAGTCGACAATAAACTAAATGAAATAAAATTCCTTGAGTTGAGACTGTTTTGCCTGCAGCAGCTTTTCATCTTACTATAGAAATAGTTTTACATTTTACAGTAAAAAAATGGAATTTTCACAATAAAATGTTTTTGTCTGCTATTGCGTCTTGGACCTCTGGAACTCCTAGTTATCTAGGCCCAGTGCAGTGTGTGAGAAACTTAATAAATGAGTTATTACTTTGAAATAATAGGTTGCTTTTGTACCCCATTGCTGTACAGGGCAGGAAGGTCTCAGCCTTTTGCATTTCTTGAATTTGTCTGTCCTCTTGTTTATGGCAGTACATAAGCTAAGAGTCTAGTGATAAATTCCACCCCAGTGTTTTGTGAAATGGGATTAATTGGTCACATACTGAACTCGATCTCACCAAATTCTGTTACTTTGTATATTACAGTATACAGAGGTTTGGGATTAATCAGTGAAGTCATGAAATGTTTAGGGAAGATCGCTGTTATTTATGTTTCCATTGTACTTTTGTAGTATTCCTATTCTTTTTAATGCCCATCCCTTCCTCAAACTCCTATCCCACCAAAGATATGTCCCCAATGACAGACCGTAATGAAACTCTGTAAGAGTTATAACTAAGAGTGGAGATGTTCTCAGTGTTTGGTGGAATTAATTACAGTGTACAGCATTCTATTCTGGATACACATATTTAGATCTCACTTTGCAATTATGTTTATGTTTTCCCCTGAAGTCAGGAATTACAAGATTTTTAAAAGAAAGACAGGTGTTTCCATTTTAAGAGGGTTTTTTTTAATAGCTGCTAATGAAACTGACAGGACTTCCTCAGCTTCCAAGAAGGTTAGTGAGTCTTATAGAAGCAGAAACCACTGTTGTCTGTTTGTAAGTTTCAGTGAATGAATGTTTGGGAGTAATGTGGTTGTTCTTCTTGCATATAGCTGCTAGAGAGACAGACTTCCTAACAACAGCTCTCTCCTGAGTAATGGAAAAGCCTAGAGGACAAAGTCCATTGGAACAGTAGTCATTTGTCAGAAGGTTGACTGTAGCATTGCTAACAGCAACCTGCAACTTACCTAGATAGGTCTGTCTTTGACTCGAAATTACCTTGATGCCTCTTAAATGTTGAGTTTTAGACTGCAGTAATTATGGAATTTCTGGAAATCATTAAGCCATTGAGACTTGAGACACTGAGTCAGCTACTGAGAAGAAATTAACTATCCTAGCTGAAATCAGGACAATAGTGATAGGAAGCTTGGTGTTAATATATTTTCAGAATTCACTGAATGAAATTTCTGTAAAAACAAGCAACAACCCCCCCGAAACCCAACCAAACAGGGAAAAACAAAACAAATCTCTGCCTCTTTTCTTCTCCTTTCCTTGTTTTTCTTGCAGAATTTTCTAATGCAAAAGATAATTCTTGAACCATGGAGGCACTGCAGTGTGATGGCTGTGACTTCCAAGCTCCATCCTATGAAGACCTAAAAGCTCACATTCAGGATGTTCATACTGCTTTTCTGCAGCCAAC
>JACAXG010001033.1:0-14079 GCA_018881555.1 Amblyornis subalaris
ATCCACATAACAATAAATGATGCTCTGAAAATACCAAGCCCACACAGGCACAAGGACATTGGCCACAAAAATTTGACAATTAGCAGGACCCTTTATCATCCCTTGAGGAAGCACTATACAACAATATCCACGCATGGGTTCAGCAACATTAATTGAAGGGACAGAAAAAGTAAAATACTGCCAATTGTCAGGATGCAAAGGAATAGTAAAAAAAAAAACAACAAACAAACAGAAAAACTCCCAGTCTTTTAAATCAATAACAAGCAGACTCCAATCCACTGGGCAACAGAATAGGATTCAGGGTGCCTGGCTTCAGGGCACCCATGGGTTTTGTGACTGCATGAAGAGCCCATAAATCATGCAATAAATGCCACTTTCCTGATTTCTTTGGGATCACAAATATGGGGGTGTTCCATGGAGATGTGGATGGTACAATATGTCCCAATTTTAATTGCTCATCAACAAGCTTTTCAGCCTGTGTCAATTTTTTCCCCTTTCAAAGGCCACTGATCAACCCAAACCAGTGTATCTGTTTTCCACCTCAATTTGAGCAGGGGATTTACATCAGTGACCCGTTCGTTACATTTGCTGTGTTCACCGCAAGAGTAATTTCCCATTGAGAAAGTAAATCGCGACCCCACAGCGTGAATTGAGAAGGCAAAACATACGGCTGTAAGGTTGCTCAGTGTCCGTTTGGCCCTATGACTGTAAAAATAAGTGCACTTTGTTTAGGGGCTTGATGCCCCCCAATGCCTTTCACTAAGGCATCTGCTGTTTTAAGAGGCCACTGTGGGGGCCAGGAAGATGCCGAAATGATAGAAACATCTGCACCAGTGTCAAGTAAACCTGTAAAAAATTTGTCATTTAATTGTAAAGTTAGTAAGGGCTTTTCACTTGTTATTTGTCGGAGTCAGTGCACGTGGACGACATTGGTGCTGCTGAACCAGCCAGCTCCTCGGACCGCGTCTTTTGCTGCCGGAACGAAAAAAGGAAGCAATAGCAACTGTGCAATTTTTTCAGTTTTTGAGATAAAACAAGGCGGGGTGTTAGTTGAAACCATCACTTTAATTTCCCCTAAATAGTCTGAATCAATTACACCAACATGTGTTATGAGACCATTCTTTGTGGCAGACAATCTACCAATTAAAAGTCCAAACAATCTCTCAGGCAAAGGTCCATAAACCCCCGTATTTAGCACATGAATAGTTGAGTCTGTGATTAGGACATCGTCTGAGAGGGGTAAGTCCAAACCTGCACTCCCGCAGGTACTGGCGAGGAGAGAGGAGATTGAGACTCCTGGGTTTGGATTGCAAAGACCCCGTTGGGTTGAGGGGCACCGGGTCCCTTGATATAAGGGAATTAAGGGGTTAAGGGTTCACCTGCAGAACCATATCCACCTGCAGGAGCTGTGCTGTTTGCTAGACAATATATCATTCGCTTAGCTTAATTGTGCTTGCTAAGGCAGAACGAGGGAGGATGCCAAACTATTGATAGAATGAAGGAACCGTGACTCGGTTTCCTGCTCTCTGGACCCCGAACTGGTTGGAACTAGYCATAAAGTTTGGACTGAGACCAAGGGACCAGAGAGCATGCGCAAGGAGGCGAGGTGARAAGTTCAACTCCGAGGAAGACTCGCTTACTTCATCTTGGGACCCCTGCCCACGACCACCAGGAGGCACTGCRCAAGCGCAAGCGTATGGAAATGATCTCAGAGCTCATTATCATGGGAAGCGGGAATAGATTATACATATGTATAGGCAATTGGGGGAACCTTAATACATAGTAATGTTTTTAGGAAATAAATATAGAGAGCTTTGTTGCAGAGGTTGCACATGCTTTGGAGGAATTATCCCTATGTGCCTGGCATGCTGGAATTAAACATACCTACTTTATAACTTTCGGGTTATAGAGTTATTATCCGCGTATCATTTTGGCGAGCCAGCCAGGAGGGGCTCTGTTCGGCTGTGGGATCGACTGAGGGGTGGACATCCTAAGCACGTGCCCGGGTCCTTATTCCCTGGAGGAATTCCCCCTCTCGGTTCGCTCACCACAGGGACAGATCAACAACCTGTTGCTGCAACTGCGGACAAATGGTATGTTTGGAATCTAGGGTATGTTTGGAATCTAGAGTACCGCGGTTAGGGCTGCTGGTAAATCACTCAGAGACGTCTAAGCGTACAGTATTTTCCCTGGGTTTTTTGGGTAGGTTAGGGCTTGCAAGCACCTGGCTCTGAGAGTCGGGGGAGGGATTCGCAGGCTCGGAGAGCCGGCAAAAAGAACTCACTGGCTAAGGAAGCCGGCAGGAGTTCAAGGAGTTTTTTTTCTAAGGGGTTTTGCTGCACTCTAGTTTCAGGCAGAGGGTAAGCGGAACTCCTGAAATACTACCTCAATACACATCGCGGTGTGTTAAGATTTGTGTTGATTGGTGTGTTGTCAAGGGTTCACCTGGAGGCAAACTCCAGATCCCCACGCTTAGTTCTTTAGAGGAGAGGAGACAGCAAAAACAGGCTGCAAAACCTGAAAGATGATTAAATGATTTATTTACTAACTCTACTAGGAATAGAAAAGAATAAAAAATAATGAAAAATATTAAGGTATAATGTACAAATATAATTCTCTCCCCATACATTCTAATCTTTCTCACTGATTACGTAAAGGACAAACATGAGATTCTGATGTTATGATTAAGAGTTCTTATTGCTACCTCATGGGATAAAGAGAGTTCTTTCTGTAGTGTAGTGGGATCCATCCTACGGAAGACAGTTCCCTAAGAAGTGTTTTCAGCACGGTTTCAAACTTTTCAGAAACACCACAGCCCGCCCAGGTTTTTGCAGTGGTGTATCCTCTCTCCCACAATACACTCCGCAGTTTGTGGGTCACAAGAAAAGTCAAATGGGGTTAAATATTTTAAGAGTAAGTTATTCCAGCCTAAAGTCACCAAAGGCAACAAGCTTCTGCTTTACTCATAACCTCCAAAGGCTGCAAGCTTCATCTGCACACAACATAATTGTGATTTAAAAAGAGATTTAGTTTGGTATTATTTTAGATCACACAGCACAGCTCACAGAAAAAGATGCATCTCGATGCTTGTAAAGATGGCTTCTTTGGTACTTCCTGCCACTCTTTGTCTTTTTCTTCCGTTTGGGATACTGGACTCCATATTTAGTCTTTTACGTGACTGCTTTCCTTTCTCTCTAGCTTAGAGAAGAGGTTAATATTTGTAGAAAATGCTTACAAAAGTATTTAAAACAATTTATATGCTCCCAACTAAGTGCAGTTGTAAGATTTGCTTCCCCGAGCCTCCCCCATTCGCTTTTCTGCACTGGCAGCCATCCAAATCTTTAACAAGTCTTTTGGCTGCTAATTAAGTACTGCACTTTGCTTATCTATAAGAGCAAAGCCACTCTTCTATCTCACCAATTCGGCCCTCTCGGCTTCGGCTTTCTCTCTTTGTAGGTTGGTTTGGCTTAGCTTAGCTGCTTCTCTGACTTGACTTTGGTCCAGATGGTATTAAACCAGCTCCTCTCAGGTCCGGAATGGCACAGGACCGGTAGGGGTGAGGCCGGCTGCCCCCGCTGGCCCCCCGGGCCGTGGGCCCCTGGCCCAGCGGTCGGAGGGGAAGCTCCTCCTGTCTGTGGTCAGCAGGCAGCAAGGGAGTAAGAGAGGAAGTGAGAACAAGTCTGCATCACTTCCTAGATGTTTTTTATAACATTCCTTTCACAGAGACATCACAGGAACACTAAGTGGCTCATAGAATTGTCCTTTACCTGTTTTTAACCAATCAAATTTGTCTCACACCAGGTTAAACCATGACGTGTGTATGAGTGTGTTTGGTGAGTTTAAAGACGTTTTATGTTTTAATTGTAAGGGCACTTGTAAAGCTTGGGTTTTATGTGAGTGTGCATGCTGTAACAAGAGATGGTATTGTATAAATTTTAGAAAAAGCAAGTGGTGTTTTACATGTGAAAGACCTGAAATTAGACATCGGCGTGAGATAGCTGAGTTGAAAAGCGGAGAACTTAGGGACAGGGACTGGCTGACTGAGAACAGAGAGCTCAGAGGCAAATGTTGTAACTCTAGTGTGTGGAAAACAACATTTAGTCCCAGAAATTTGGAAAGTCTGGGAAGAGGATTGGGATAGAACAGTAAAACAGTGAGAAAAGGTTTGCATGGAAAAGGGGCAAGAAAAAGAGAAAAGTATAGCACAGTGGCTAGACAAACTGAAAGTCTTTCTCTCTTGCAGTGGTTCGGTCTCGATCCTTGGGAATTTATCTATCCATTAGAACACACGATTGAGAGAGGGAGAAACCATGTTACCCTAACAGGATTATATCAAACCTCGGCAGGTAATTTTGTGGCTTTAGATTGGGAACAGCCCAAGGCTGAAGAACTAGAGATCCCTGCTCGCTTATGGGGTTTACCCTGCTTTTGTGGGAATGCTAGACAGTTTTGGACTTTAAGGTGGGGGCCCTATTTGTGGGTTTTAATACAGTGTAAATTCTGTCAGGAGAATTGGTATTGTTGCTTTTCTAAATGAAAGATTGGGTGCCCTCAGTGTGCACCCCGAAGTGTAGATCCTGAGCCAAATATAATTAGATATTTGTGTGGGGGGAATACATTGTCATGGAGTGACTTTATGATCCTATATATCCCAATCGCCTGCTTAATGAAAAGTATTAACTCTGTGTCTTTAAGCTGGCTCGAGAAGCCAGGAGCTATGTTTTGGTTTTCTTCGAAGGATATTTACATTCTTTCACCTTTATCAGCTCGCTATGTTATCGTTCTAAGGAGAGAACATCACGGCAGTCGCTTTCTATAGTTGGAAGCGAAGAGACACTTTTTTTCCCTTTACCTTTTTCTTGTGAGCTTTCACCTGGTTTTTTCTCAGCTGAGAGATATTCGGACGGAGTTAAAATTTGCTTTTGGCCTTTTTCCCTCCTCTGCTTGAGGCAAGGGAAGAAGACAGTTTCTTTTTCCTGAGACTATATTTTCTTTTTCTTCTTCCTTTGAAACTGTACAACAGACAGCTAAGCTCTGTTCTACATACCGTCTCTCTGGGACCTACACCCCCCGGGCCTGGACAGGGCCTACTCCGTACTCAAGCAGCTAGCTAGAGACGGAGCAGAAGACCACACCTGCCAAGAACTCAGGACTTTGATTCATTCAAGTTATCCTCCTCACAAGAGGTTTATTATCTAACATTATTCATTTTATTTTTATTTCTTTTCCCTTCCCCTGGTGCCTGCGTGCACCCCCCCCACCCCAGCAGCTGAGTTTTACTAAATAAACAAGTTTTTTTTCACTTTCCTTTGAAAAATTCTTAAGAAGAAAAGAAGAGAGTTTCAAATCCTATCTTTTGCAGAGGAAGCTCTTTGAGTCTTCCTCCTAAGTTTGTCCAGACCATGACAAACATATTTGGTGCATTGGCCGGGAAAGTGAAAAAAGCTGTGCTGATTACAATTTGGTTTTAATTACTGTGTATTGGGGTAAAGTAGTTACCATGTGGTTTAAGATACTAATGTCTCTCTGTTCTCTAGATCTGCTTAAGGCACTAATGCTTTTCTAGTCTTTAGGCCTGTTTGCCTACCCACAGATAGCTCCAGTTTTGTTCTTAGTATTTATCAAAACAGAGATAGCAACCAAGATTGCTATGCTTCTTTGCTCAGTGATACTGATTTATAAAAAGTTCATAGAAGTACTGAGAGTTATTCGAGATGTATATAGTTTGTTAATTATGCGTTTTAGTCTCAGTTACCTGTTCAGGAAGTCTTACAGTAATTACACCCAGTTTGTTGGAGAAATAAGAGGAGATAGAGTTTCCCAACCTTTCATTTCCTTCTTTCCTTTTAAATTTGATACGTCACCTTTTGAGAATGTAGTTTCCTCTAAATGTTAAAGAAACTGCTTTCCTAGTGCTTTATCTTGTAAGTTTACTCTATACAGTTTACAGCTTCTCTAGAATCAGAACTGAAATGTCCAAAAAAGCTGATGAGACACCTGACCCAGGTGTAGAAATAAAGGCAGAAGGGCAGGCAGATAAATCAGCAGATACCCCAGTTACTCAAGATGTAACCAGACGCAAGGCCTAAGCCAATGACAGTTGCTCCTGTCACGAGAAAAAAACACAAAACCAAAACTGATCGCCCAGTGAAAAATGATGATAGTGACACAGGAGAAGGACCCTCAAAACCAGCAACTAACTCAGAACCAGAAATCATTATTGAATCCATGTCTCTGAAAGACCTTCGTAACCTAAAAAAAAATTACGCCCGACAGTCTGATAAATCTATATTAAGTTAGTTAGACCGTATTTGAGACGCTGCAAGCAATACTACAATTTTAGATGGCACTAAAGCGAAACATTTAAGATCCTTGTCACGTGATCCGGCTATCGATCAAGAAATAGTAGTGCCGCCTAACCCTCACAGTATCTAGATACATCTCTTAAAAAGTGTGAGACGGATACCAGTACCAAGATGATCTCTATTTGCAGCAAACCCCATAGAAAACCATAAAACAAACGATTCAACGCTTAAGAAAACTAGCAGTAATAGAGATTATCTTCATAGAACACCCAAGACTTAAAATTAAGAACCCAGACTTGATAAGAGTAACACCAGTAATGTAGCTAAGACTCATACGACTTGGGCCACAAGAATACTCTTCTGCTTTAGCAGCAATAAAACCGAATAAAACCGTACATGATATGTCGAAAAAGCTCCGAGCATATAAAGATGCCGTGCACGGCCCAACACATGCAAAAATTTCAGCTGTGGAAACACGTCTGCAGAAAGTAGAAAATAAGATGGAGGAGAATCACAAGAAAGTAGAAGATAAGATAGAAGAGAATCACAAGAAAGTGCAAGATAAAATGGAGGAAAATCACAAAAAAATAGAAGATAAAATAGAGGGTAATCTCAAGGAACTCAAAGAGATTAAAGAAGACCTTTTCCAAATCTCAGCAGTACAGACCAGAAGTTCTTTTACCAGACGCAGACGTTTCCCACCTAGAGAAAAAACATACACCTCACAAGGTGAGCTGTAGTTCTTCTTGTGTAATTGTGGAAAAAACATGAGGAGGTAGCATAGACGACCTACTGCTGCTCTGGCGCGACGAGTGCGTGAATTAAAAGACAGCAAGACTCAAAAAAGAAGTTCCACCAAAAAAGAAGTAGCTTCTAACAAAGACTAGAGGGGCCCTGCCTCTACCCAGGTAGAGGCTAGAGAGAACCGTGTTTTTTAGACTGTGTGAATTCGTTAGCCTAACACATCAGAACCACAAAAATATGAAGCCTTAGTTGACACTAGTATACAGTGCACACTAATCCCATCGCGATATGTGGGAGCAGAACGTGTCTCTATTGCTGGCGTGACAGAGAGATCACAAAATTTGACCCTAGTAGAAGCTGAAGTGAGCCTGACTAGAAGAGACTGAGAAAGACATCCCATTGTGACTGGCCCAGAGGCCCCATGCATTCTAGGCATAGACTTCCTCTGAAATGAGTATTTAAAAAACCCGAAAAGACTCAAGTAAGCATTTAGAATAGCTACTGTAAAAACAGAGAGCATTAAACAATTGAATTCCCAAAGTTTGGAGAGTGATAGAAGAGGACTGAGATAAGACCTTAAGGGAGTGTTTGGAAAAATTTGGAAGCAGGTACTAAAAGTATAGTGGCTAACCCTTCCCTTCCCCAGGGGTTATATCAGAGAAGCATAGCTCCAGGGGCCCTCACTTTGTGTGGATGTAGACAACAGCATTTGGAGTATAACTTGTGGATTTTAACACAGTGTAAATTTTGTAAAGTCAGGAGATATTATGCTTCTTCTTGGTTGTGGGAAGGGTGTGTTAAGTGTAGAGGAAGTAGTGGTTTTGAAGTTATAAGGTTTGTGTGTAGCCAAAAGCACTGTACCTCTGAAATTGTGAAAGAAAGTTTGGAGAAAGGGAGATAAAAACACATAAAAGGAAATGGGGACTGGTCAGAGTAAGGAAATTTCACCAAAAAGCCCACTTGGTTGTATACTGGTACATTGGAAAGAGATTACTGGAACTGGGGGTACTGAGAGTAAAAGAACCCTTGTAAAGTATTGTAAGCAGTGATGGCCACTGTATAAGTTAGAGGATGGGGAAAAATGGCCAGTTAACGGAACCCTGAATTATAATACCATACTACAGCTGATGTTATTTTCAAGAAGGGAAGGGAAGTGGGACGAGGCAGTCTATGCAGAAATGTTCTTTTCTCTTCGAAACCACCCTGAATGGCAGAGAAGTTGTGGAATTAAACCACCTACAGATCCCATGGTATTAGCCGGAGAGAGAGAGAGAGAGAATAAAACCAGTAAAGGCAAACTTAAGCGCTGCTGCTCGGCATGCAGTATTGGCCAGAGGTGTACAAGGTCAGACAAAGTTTATCAGACTTTAGAACAAGAACAAGAATTAACTGATCTGTTTAAGCCTCCCCCTAGGAGACAGGAGGTTTTCCCTAGGAGACAGGAGGAAGATGCTGACTCGGAAGGATCTCCTACTCCTACTCCCACTCCCACTCCTACTCCCACTCCTGCTCCCACTCCCCTGGGAAGCCCCATYGCCTCCCAAACAAGAAAACAAGTATTGCAAGCTCCTCTTCGAGGTGGTGGGACCTGAGGGGCATAGGATGCTAATAAAAGTACCTTTTCCTATGATGGATCTGGAGGCGTGGAAAAAGGTTGCTAAAGATTACCGAAATGATCTGGCAAGTGTAACCAGACATTTACAATTTATTATGAAACAGCATAACCCGGATTGGAGTGACGTACAACTATTATTGGAAGCAGTGACAGAAACAGAAAAACAATTAATTTTGAAAACAGCAGGAGACTTGGCAGAGGACTATTATAAGTCAATGCAGGAAGATGTAAAGGAGTATTTTCCACTCCAGGATCCAAATTGGGACCCAGATAAATCAGCAGAAATAGCAAAATTATGATCTTATCAAGAATGGATCGTAAAAGGAATGGAGAGAGCCATTCCTAAAACTATAAATTGGTCAGCATTATATGCAGTTAAACAGGGTCCTTCTGAGTCACCATCCGAGTTCCTGGACCAATTGAGGGATACGATGCGCCATAACACACTGCTGGATCCTGGGTCAGAGGTAGGAGTGCAGCAATTAGTATCCCTATTTTTAGGCCAATCCACAGGGGATATTAGACGTAAACTTCAGAAATTGCAACCAACGGATGGGAGGAATTTGGAAATTTTATTGGATGAGGTATGGAGAGTTTTTAGTAATCAGGAGGAAGGTTAGATGTGTCGATGGAGAGATACAGAGTTCCCAGGCAGGTGCAAAGGAGAGAGCTCTTTATTACAAAAAACCAAGCCTTTTTAAGCAGTTAACCATTATCAGAATACATACCACTGAAACACAACAAACAATAATTCAACCAGTCACCATAAGCCACGAGGTGATCATGCCAAAGTTATGTAACTTGTTTTCTCTACTTCTAAGTTAGCTGAACTGGTTCCCAGAGGCCTTTTTACTTAGCCAAAGTAACAGAAGTGAACCATGATTTTACAAGGGTAACAAGGCCTTCATTTTGCAAGGTTTTACCTATCCACATCTCCCCCTTTCTTTGTTTTTTGTGCAAAGAGTTTGTGTACTCGAGTGCCAAAACAGTCCGCACCTGTAAAGCCATTATCTTATGAAGACTGTTATTGATCATTTGTTGCACACAAGATAAGATACATAGAACACAGATCACAATCAATAAAGACCCATCAAGAACAACCGTGGCACTGACAAAGAGACCCACATCATGGGAAAACAGAAATAGTGTCCAATGTCCCCAGAAAGAGAGCTGTTTCTTCTGCACTTGGAAGTTACTGGCTACTGTTCCAAAGCTCATATGGCTGGAGCTCAGGGGCCGTGCTGTTTAGGCAGGAAGGAGTCCCTTGGCTGGAAACGCTGACTTTACGTTACCCGAATGTCCTTCTTGGCTACAAGGGCTGGATGGTGATTGGATCATTCTTCCTCTCACGGGGCCTCATCTTCTCAGAGGCGATCGATGTTTGTCCGGTTGAGCAGGTGACCACTTTAGACCTGTGGGCAATAAAACACATGCGTACCTTCTCCCGTAGGTTAGTAAACCAGCTGGGCCTTGCCATTGCACACCTGATTGTGGATCCTTACGTAAAACTTCTGGAAACTAGTTCTGCACCCGCAAATCTTCAGGGCAGTATCACTCTGCCGGGGATCAAAACTGATGGAATGCCTGCAAAAACTTTAGTCTAAATACTGCATTATGTAAATGTTTCTGAGGAGCCACATTCCCCCTTCTTTGTTGTTTTTGATAACATACGCGTCTCTCACTGTGAACATGAAGGCACCATAAAAGTAAGACAATACATGTAATAAAGCAAGAAACTCACATCAAGCAGAAGTAAGGAAGGTAATACATGTAATCATTAGCACACGAGAGAAAGCATAGTGATTTAGAACAACACATCATCAATTGCCTAAATACTGTAGCATCACCCAGTGTCTGCGATAGCTGGCGAGCCCTGTGTCACAGTGAGGACCTGGAGAACCTTCCCGGGCAAGGTTCCCAAGAGTACCTCGAAAGGGGATCCAGCTTTTAGAAGGCCAGATCGACAAGCCAAAGTGACTTGATTACATTTTTAGAGCAGAAACACCTGGGTCTGCTGGCATAAGTCCGACCAGGGAGGGCCAGGGCTTGGCCAGAGCCAAGGCCTTAACTGGAAGGGCTTCCCTAACATATCCTACAGACAAACCTCTATCAATGGCAGTTGGGAAAGTTTCTTGAAAGTATATAGTCCTTGCAGATAACTACACCATGGTGTGTAAAAGTCTGTACAGCAGCCGGCTTTGTCATTTATCTCTAGCTAAGCAGTCAATGGTACCTTGAACAAACTGCAAACAAACAAAAGGATGCATATGTGTAACATTAAATAACATAGTGGGGATAATATCCGTTATGAAAGGTCAGTGAATTCACGTTATAACATTAATACAATAAGCAGAATCATTAATACAGCAACAGTAACTGCTTCTAAAAAACCGAGAGTATAGTCTTCCACCCATCTATGCATATATAACAATTAAGGCAAAATAAAAGCAAGAGAGAAAGCACTAAACAGCTTACAATTACTGATATCCATAAYTCGGAATTGTTACTCATTTTTCTGTGTCACCTGTAGAAGATTAAACAGCAAAGAGTGTTATAAATAATTATCTCAAGTGACCAATGTAGAACACTTACACCCATAAAATTATCAACAAAAAATAAGGATCTAAGAAACTGCATCTTTACATGTTTTCACACAACTCATTATCTTATATTCTGAAATAATTGCTTACTAAGTCTCCATCATAACTGCTTCAATAGGTTCCAGCTCACCTCTATAACAAAAGAACTATCTTTCAAATTAAATGAACATATTTCAACAGAACTTAACGTCACTCAAACTTAACATCACTTAAACATAACAGAAAGCAACCTAACAGAGCTTAAGCATAATCTCGCTGAAACTGRACAAAAAGTAATCTTAATAAAACTTAAACTGAACAGAACGTAAAGTAACAGAAATTAAACCCAACATCACTTAAATTTAGCAACACTTAAACTGAACAGAATGTAAAATTAATATAATTTAGACTTTGCAGAATTTAAACTTAACAGAACCCAGAATTAACATCTTTTGACAAAACTGAGGTCAGAATTGAGAGTGTTCCTTTAAAAGTCCCAGATACAATAGAATTTAACTCATCTTGGTTCCATCGTTACAAGAAAGTTACTGAAAATTTGTCATACAACAGTCAAACATCAAAGAACAATATGTAAGCAAACAACTGATTAGTAAACAAGATAGCAGCAATATGGATTTGTTGGAGAGATTATAAAAGTGTGGCAAATATGCTGTGATTTTACATAATCTAGTCGTGAAAATAGCTCATAGTAACTGCAAACATAATTGAAAAACATCCATTCACAGTCAGGAGTTTTCTAGTACAAGCACAGTTTTGCATGATTTTCCAAATTGCAGCTGTACTCCAAAATGACAACATTGCATGCCCTGGCAAATTACATTTAAAACTAGATCAGGTAAGACTGCTTTTCCCGTGATTTTCAGTACAATAGATTTGACCTTGGACTATTAAAGCAAATGGGATATAAGCATCTAAGGATAAAACATCAATTGCCTAGTTATATAATACTGCCATAAGTTTTGCATAGGTAACTCTTTTAGGCCAGTGGGTGTGTATGTGTAAGACTGTAAAACAGCTACAAAGTGATGGTTTCAGATGATTTTAAGAAGTGTGACAATGTTTGTTCCACCTGTGATCTATCAGTGTACTTAAACTGTTCTGATATCAAGCTCAATTTCAATTCATAAGTAGCGAGGAAAAATAACGACTTGATTTACTAAATAGCTGTGTTTACTCAAAATGCTGTCACATGTGTCTTTGTGAAAAGAATCACAGCAAACTACAGGCAAAGCTAGCACAATCCTGCCTGCTTTCCACAGTGGAAAGTYGTGAGCTAATTATATATAAACCTTGAACAGTTTTTGCAGATAACAGTAATGAGGAAAGGGGGAAAGGAATGCCACAATTAATTGGGCACCTAAGCCTGCCACGGGCCTCACCTGGCTAAGTGAGCCAAGTTATTGTCATCAATCATGCAATGCTTTGACATCCAGGCTTCAAAGTTAATTGCTGTGTTTCACATTTTGTACCATTAGTGTCTATGCTGTACATTTCTAAGGAGAGGCCTACAGCATTTTTCCGAAGGACCACAATATCTTGCAAATATGAATCTTGCCATCTGCAAACTGTTATCCACCTAGCAAGGAATTATGTTTCTGAGGGTTCTCAGATATCTTTCCAGGCATACAATGGTGCTAATTTCTGTGGTAACAGCCAACACCATTATAAGTCAGCAAAGAATCAGTATTAAGCCAGCCTAATCAGACCTCCAATTCAGAATCTTTGAAAGGGCAGCAGATATCTCACACGAAAAGTCTCACTAACCATGCAATACACCAGCATGTTCACTGAAAAATTCACTCTTGCTAAGCAATACTAAAGCAGAGAATCACAGATGTCATTTGCCTGAAGAAACATGTTACATTCACAGAGATAACTCCAAATCTCTCCAATAAATAAACCTGTCAGAATTCACAGCTCACTGAAAATGCAAAGTTAGTTTAAACAGGGATCCTGTCAAAAATGCCTTAAATATTGGAAAGATAGTCCATTTCCATTCTAGGTCTTGAATACAGACACCATCACCTGTTAGCTGAATGACAAACACAGGTTACATTTGTTGTAAAGTACACCGAAATATCTCCATATTTTAACATTGACCCTTGGCATTTTTGATAGGCACTCGTGAGTCCCGAGTCAGGATGGCTATCCATGCCCAACTGCGTCTGGGCACATGGGGGCTGGCAGGGCTGGCCCGGGCGGGGGGGGGGCTTAAAGAGGCCAAGAGCGGGGGGGCTGCTGCTAGTGAAGCAGTGGCTGGGCAGGGCTGGCATTGCAGCTGGCGAAGGAACCACTGCCGGGGAAGCTGGCATGGAGAAAGCATTTGCGGGGGAGAGGCCACGGCCGGAGAAGCGCGTTACAGGGCAGCTGCTATGAGGGGGGGTGAGGGGGAGAGCCATGCTCCGAAGGGGGGGCCTACTCCAAGGGGGGCCGTTGCCCGGGGGGTGCACCGAAGGAGACTGGGGGCGGCCGAAACTGCTGTGGGCTGCCGAAAGAAGCTGTGGGCCACTGGGGGGCCCGGGGGCGCCGAGAGTGCTGGGGGCCGCTGGGGGGCCCGGTGCGGGAGCTCAGGACTTCTGAACAACGAATCACTATGATTACGCAGAAGACGCTTTATTGCTTACATTACACTCTACTTACACATTTTACAACTACTGTCCACGTGATCACGCATTATTTGATTGGTCCCTCTATCTTGTCCACGCGCTCTGCATGCACCTTCTAGAAAATATGATTGATTCTAGTCCAGTGCAGCACAGTCTTTCTTTATCTACTTCTTGCTGTCTTGGTATTCTGTTCTTCAGCTTTTTCTTTC
>JACAXG010001036.1:0-14049 GCA_018881555.1 Amblyornis subalaris
TTAACTGACAAGTAAATCGTAGCTCTAATTTTCAGGGAAAGGGAGAGAGAGGGGGTGGGAATTAGACGTCAGTCTCCTCCTCCGACTCCTCCTCCTCCGAGAAGGAGGGCTCTGCATCGGAGGTGACGTCATCCATGCTAGCCATGGCAAGGGAAGGGGAATTTCCCACCACAGGGGTGGATGTAACAGAACTACCCCTACATCAGGAATGAAGGGGACCGGAGATAGAAACCCCAGCTGAACCTCTGGTTACAATAGAAGGGGGGAAATGGAAAATTGACTTTTTAATAGACACTGGGGCTACTTATTTGGTATTAAATACAAACCAGGGAAAATTAAGCTGAGAACCTGCAAATGTTAGTGCAACAGGGAAAGCAGAAAAATGAACATTCTTTAACCTCATTAACTTTAAATTTGGAAAACAGTGGATAACACAGCAATTTTTATATATGCCTGAGTGTCCAGTTCCTCTTTTAGGAAGAGACCTGTTAAGTAATTTGGAGGCTCAGATTGTATTTAAAGATGGAGAAATACAATTATTGGAACCCAAGACTAAAGCCATCAAAGCAAGTACTTTTATGTTGCAGGGAACATCGGAACCAGACAATTCTGGAGGAATACTGGAAGCAGTAGAAAATGCAGTAACATCCTTGGTTTGGGTCAGCAGAACTCCAGGACATTCCTGACAAGCTCAGCCTGTAAGCATTACCCTAAAACCTAGATGAAAACCAGTAAGGCAGAAACAATATCCTTTAAAATTAGAAGCTAGAAGGGGAATCGAGAGTCTAATAGAAAATTTCAGGGAAATTGGATTATTGAGAGAATGTGAGTCAGAATATAATACTCTTATTTTGCCAGTTAAAAAGCCTTGGACAGACAAGTACAGGTAAGTACAAGACCTACGAGTGATCAATTAAATAGTCCAGGATATCCACCCTGTTGTAGCCAATCCCTATACCCTGTTAACAGCCCTTACGGAATATCACCAATGGTTTACAGTGATAGATTTGAAGGATGCCTTCTTTTGCATAGCCCTTCGTAAGCAGTGTCAGGGCATTTTTGCCTTTGAATGGGAAAATCCCCAAACTAGTCGGAAGACTCAGCTTACTTGGACTGTGTTACTGCAAGGATTTAAAAATAGTGGAACAATTTTTGGGAACCAAGTGGCAAAAGAATTAGAGACCTGGAAGAAGGAGAACCCTGAAGTGTTGGTCCTGCAGTATGTTGATGACATCTTACTAGCAACTGAAAATAATGAAAAATGCATGGAATTGACTATCAGTCTTCTAAATTTCCTAGGCTGAGGAGACTACAAAGTATCTTGGGAAAAAGCTCAAATCATGAGGCAGCAAGTTACCTACTTAAGATTTGAAATAGTACCAGGACAGCGGAAATTTGGAAGAGACAGAAAAGAAGCCATCTGCCAAGTACCCCAACCTGCTACTGCCCAAGATATAAGAGCATTCTTAGGTATGGCTGGATGGTGCAGATTGTGTCTTGAATTATGGACTTTTGGTCAAATTGATGCCTTTATCTGCTTAAAATCAGAAGCTGGACGATTGTTATGAGGGTAGGGAAAGCAGTTACCTTTATTGGAGGTCCTCCTGGAGTACAAACACACACTGATCAGTGTTGTATCCCGTCCCATGTCCGTTCTCAGTGTGTGTGTACCCGTAGTATTTTTATAGGTTTATATCAAATTAACATAGTTTACAAAAATCTCCAAATTAGAAATATGGTTAATGAGGTGATTTCCTTTGGCTCAGCCTCCTACTGAAATCCCCACCTAATGCTTCTAGCTACTGTTGTTTGGGCTTTTAGGAGACATGGGACAGAGAAGTGTCCCTGGTCCCTAGAACACTAGTGATGAAAAGGTGACATAGGAATCTTATTTGGACTGTGGGATAGGGACTATGGGATAGGGACTATGGGATAGGGAAAACTACTAGCTAGGAATTTTACAAGATTATAGGGTAAAGGCTACAGGACTACAGGGCTACTAATATACTATTAATATAAAAAGTATAAAAGCAAAAATCTCTGGCATTAAAACCATTGTATGAGCTTTTAAAGGAAGCTTGGAAAGGACCTTTGATTTGGACTTCTGAGAGTGAACATGCATTCCATAAGCTAAAGATAGCCCTGATGTCTGATCCTGCCTTAGGACTTCCAGACTTAACAAAGCCCTTTGAGCTTTTTGTGCACAAACGACAGCACCTCACCCTTGGAGTGTTGACTCAGAAGGTAGAACACTTCAAGAGGCCTGGGGGGTTGTCTTGGACTGATTTATTATGATAGTCTATTCCATGATCCTTTGCTTATGCCCAAAAATTTTTCCTCTACCTTTAAATTTGGAGACTGGAGGGGCCGAGTGGTTGGGGGAAGGTTCCCTGCGTGTCTGGCCAGGCTTTCCATGGCTCTGTGCAACGTGGTTTCTGCTTGGCTGACTTGGTTTTTGGCCCAGGCAAAAAACATTTTCCTTTCACTCACTTGGAGAAGCTGGAGTAGTGATTTTTTGGCTGCTGGGAGGTGAACTGAACGGGCTACTGCTCCAAGAATGGCGGGAGTGGGATTGCTGGGAGTGGAGCCGCTCCGTCCAGCCCCAAGCCCTGGGGAGCCAAGCTGTGGAGAGAAAGCACACCGAAAGGCTCCAGCCCAGCTGTTTCATCTGCCGTGACTACCGTGGAGGTCAACACCAGGTAGCTGCTGGGATTTTTTCCTCTGCTGCTGGACTGCTCTGTGGAGGTTCTGCTCCCCTCAGCGTGAGAGCCGGCGCCATCTCGGACCACGTGTCGAGAAACGGGTATTCCTCCAGCACTGCCCCCATTCTCTGGAAATTTTCTGGGTTTTTGTTTCTGGGGGGGGGGAAGTGGGTTCTGATGGTTTAGTGCTTAAGTTATTTACTTTTTCCCTTGCCTTGCAGATGGGCATTCTGTTTGTTAATAAACCATGTTTTGGTTTTTTTTTCACTTTCATCTATTAGTATTCATTCCCTATTGGTGGAAAGGGATTTTTTTGAACCCTTTTGGAGAGAAGGACTCAGTCCAGAGACTCCTCTCTTAAATTTGTCTCAAAACTGAGACAAGGGTACTTTTCAAAACAAGTAGACAAGGTCAGCTAGGCATGGCCCGGATGCCTGTGAGGCGTAGCGGCAACGGTTCTCCTCATCCAAGAGGCCAGGAAATTGACTTTGGGAAAAAGGATAGTACTGTACACCTCACATGCCATAACCACTGTATTAGGCCAAAAAGGGAGGCATTGGCTTTCCCCAAGTTGTATGCTGAAATATCAGACTGTTCTAATGGAGCAAGATGTGGAACTTAAAGTAACCACAGCAGTAAACCCAGCCCAATTGCTGAATATCTCTGTTGGTTTTGCAAGGCCTGGTTCTTGGTAGCGGGGTGGCCCCAGGGGTGGCTTCTATGAGAAGCTGCCAGAAGCTTCCACCACGTCCAGCAGAGCCAATTCCTGATGGCTCTGAGGATGGACGTGCTGCCGGCCAAGGCTGGGCCAATTAGAGATGGTGGTAATGCCTCTATGATAACATATTTAAGAAGAAATCAAAACAAAGTTGGTGGCACAGTTGTAATTTTCCAGTCAGAGTAGGAGTGAGAACATGTGAGAGAAAAAACAATGGAGACACCAAGGTCAGTGAAGAAGGAGGGGGAGGAGGTGCTCCAGGTGCCAGAGCCAAGATGTCCCTGTAGCCTGTGGTGAGGACCATGGTGAAGCAGGCTGTCTGCCTGCAGCCCATGGGGGTCCACGGGGGATGCAGAGATCCACTCGCAGCCCGTGGGAGAGGTGCCCATGCCAGAGCGGGTGTATGCCTGGAGGACGCTGTGGTCTGGTCGGAGTCCCATGGAGAGAGAGGCCTTGCTTCCAGGTTGGAACAGCCTGTCCTTGGAGGACTGCACCCCGTGGAAGAGTGACCCATGCCGCAGCAATTTTGGGAGGACTGTTTGCCTGTGGGATGGACTCACATTGCAGCAGTTTTGGGAGTGTTGCTGCTCTTGAGATTGGACCCACGGTGGGGAAGTTTGCAGAGAACTATCTCCTGTGGGAGGGAACCCACAGTGCAGCAGGGAAACAACTCCTCTGCCTGAGCAGCAGAAAGAAAATCTTGGGTGATGAACTGACAAAAATCCCCACCCCGTCTCTCTGCACCGTCAGTTGGAAGGAGGGAAGGGTTGGGGGGAGACAAGGGTGTTTTTTAAGGGCTTATTTTACTTCTCATTCTCCTACTCTGATCTTGTTAATGATAAATTCACTTAATATCATTAAGTCGAGCCTATTTTGCCCTTGAAGTGTTTTCTCACAGTCCTTATCTCAACTCATGAACCCTTGGTTAAAATTTTCTCTCCTCTGTCCAGCTGTGGAGCAGGGGAGGGTGAGTGAGCGGCTTTTTGTGGGTTCCTGGCATTTGGCCAGTTTCAAACCATGACAATACCCCAATGTAAGGAGAATAGCAGTTTACCCATGATTGCTTGCAGACAATTGAGCAACTTTATGCAATCCAACCAGACCTGCAAGATGCACCCATTGAAGATCCAGAGATAGAATTCTTTACAGACGCAAGTAGCTTTCTGTTGCGGATAGGTAAAACCTTTCAAAATGAAGGCCTTGTTACCCTTGTAAAATCATGGTTTACTTCTGCTACTTTGGCTAAGTAAAAAGGCCTCTGGGAACCAGTTCAGCTAACTTAGAAGTAGAGAAAACAAGTTACATAACTTTCGCATGATCACCTCATGGCTTATGGTGACTGGTTGAATTATTGTTTGTTGTGTTTCAATGGTATSTATTCTGATAATGGCTAACTGCTTAAAAAGGCTTGGTTTTTGTAATAAAGAGCTCTCTCCTTTGCACCTGCCTGGGAACTCTGTATCACTCCATCGACACAGCTTTCTGCAGGATGGAAGATGAAAAGCCGGCTATGTGGTACTCACAACAACCAAGATAATAGAAGCTGCACTGCTGCCTGTGGACACCTCAGCACAAAGGGCAGAGCTCATAGCGTTATGAAGAGTCTTGGAATTGGCAGCAGGAAAAAGAGTAAACATATGGACCAACTCAAAATATGCTTTTAGCATTGTCCATGCCCATGGAGCTATATGGAAGGAAAGAGGCCTATTAACAGCACAAGGATCTCTGATTAAATATAAACAAGAAATACTGTCCCTCCTCGATGCTATCCAACTACCCAAAGAAGTGACCATACTACACTGCAGGGAACACCAGCATGGGGATTCCCAAATTCATATAGGAAATAGCCTTGCAGATAAAGCTGCACGAGAGGTTGCGCAACAAGGCATCCTAGCGTTAATATCCGAGAAAGCTATTTCACTTCCAGAAGTTAGCCCTAGATATATGTTGTGGATAGGTAAAACCTTACAAAATGAAGGCCTTGTTACTCTTGTAAAATTATGGCTCACTCCTGTCACTTCAGATAAGTAGAAAAGGCCTCTGGGAATGACTCAGCTGACTTAGAGGTAGAAAAACAAGTTATATAACCATCGCGTGTTCACATTGTGGTTTATGGTGGTTGGTTTAACTATGTTTGTTGTATTTCAAAGGTATGTAACTGATAAAGGCCTAACTGCTTAAAAAGGCCTGTTTTTTGCAATAAACGGACTCCTTTTTGCACCTGCCTGGAGAGTCTACGTTGCTCTGCACCCCTACAGATATAGTCAAGCAGATTTAAAATTAGCTTCTTGCCTAAAAGCCCAGCATAAAGAGAGTGGGTGGTTGGTAACTCAATAATCAGGTCATAGTCCCACCACAACTGATGTTGCAAATTGTAAAAGAGAAACATCAGCAAACTCACTGGGGAACCGATGCTATGATGACAAGTCTGTGGACTCAGATACTCAGTGTCCATATGACAAAAATTGTCAGGTCTGTTATAGAAAAGTGCCCAATATGTCTTAAAAAGAATCCTTTGAATTCAAAAAGACCAACTCCAGGAATTACTAAGAGAGGAAACACTCCTGGGCATTACTGGCAAATTGATTTTTCTGAGCTACCACACCAACAAGGATACAGGTATCTCCTAGTATTAGTAGATACCTTTTCTGGGTGGCCAGAAGCTTTCCCCTGCTGCACCAACAAGGTCAGGGAAGTCACCAAGGTACTCCTCAAACAGATCATATCCAGGTTTGGAGTGCCTATAGGGATGTCATCTGATAGGGGACCCCATTTTATATCTGAAATGTTACAGCAACTTAGTAAGCAATTGGGTATAAATTGGAATTTACATACTCCATGGAGACTGCAATCTAGCAGAAGGGTTGAGCAGATGAATCAAACTTTAAAGAGACAAATTAGCAAATTGTGTCAGGAAACATTCTTGAAATGACCACAGGTGTTACCATTAGCCTTGTCATGAATTAGAATACAGCCCTGAACTAACCTGAAGGTTAGCCCATATGAGTTGATGTTTGGAAGACCGTATTCTGTTGCAACTTTCCCTGGGTCTGAGGAACAAATTGCAAATCAGGAAATAGAACAATATTTAATTTCATTAGGGAAATCCTTGAATGAACTAAAAAGGTTTATCATTCTCTCAGAACCTTTTACCCTAGACACCCCAGTTCATTCATTTCAGCCTGGGGATCACATATCCCTCAAGACCTGGAAATATGAACCACTTCAGGAGCAGTGGAGAGGACCTTATCTAGTTCTGTTGACTACAAGAACATCAGTGAAAGTGAAAGGAATTAACTCCTGGATACATTGCACCCGAATTAAGAGGGCTTCTGACTCAGGGTGGATGGTGGAAAACACTGGACCACTGTAGCTGAAAATTTTGAAGACATCTGTGAACGAGTAGCGAAATGTATAGACTAATGTTTATAGGAATCTTTTTATCTTAGATGCAGGTGTGTAAGAAAATTTCATATTGACTTTAATCCAAGGGTTTAGTAAGATGTGCAATCTGTCCAGGGTTACAGCCTGCCTCCCTAGCCCCAGTTCAGCAGGGGAACCTATTCCTTGGGGAATTATCCCTATAGATCTGTCAATGGTGATTCAATATGATAATCTGACTAATGCGATAGCAAAGGCAAATATCACCCACTATTTGGATGAGGAGAGATGTAGACGACGAGGAGATGGTAATTTTGAGGATCTGACAGCTTGGAGGCCAGGGGATAATAGGACTGTTTTGGGGAAAAAAGGAGGTAAGGAGTGTCCAACAGGGTTCCATAGTCTCGACCAAGATTTTTTAGATTTTGCCTTGGCAGCCTCTGGAGGCCAAGCAGCCAGGTTGTTAGATTTATGTGTTACTAAAAATCTGATTCGTAAAAAAATATGGATATTGATATGATATCGATATCCAACTATGACGGACAAATAACTCTCTAACGCAGCAGTTAGAAAGGGTATGTTTTTTAATCGGCCAGAGCAGCCGCGTGGGATCATTCCCAAAGACGCAGTGCCAAATTGTAAAACAATACAGAGTCCTTTTATCTACAAAAGTTCTAAATATTAAAAATAAAAAATACATATTCATAGCATAAACACCTCCCATTCCCGGGAGTATGATAATTAGCCAAAATATCATTAAGCATGCGTGATTTGCTCTTTGAAATGAGTCGGTGGGTGTATTTTGAGTAGTGGTCGTGAAAAATGCGAAGTAGACCTTAGTCTTCCTCCCTTGAACTCTTCGCATCTTGTGTTTTCACAATAGTTTTGACCCTGAGGTTCATTGTGTACCCTCTCCTGCCATCCGTGAATAGATATTTCAAATAGAAAAATTAATATCTACTTTTCTCTTAGATCTTAGTACTCTAAGTCTTCTGGTCCTTGTTATGGACACAGCTGTACAAATATAGGATGACAATTAGTCAACCCTATTTTAGGTCTAGTTTCTCAAGCAATTATTAACTTCTTAATTAACTCCAGCTGAATTTATCTGTTACATTTGTTCTAACTAACCCTACTGATTCTAACAAAGCTAACTTTAAATAAAAATCTAAAAATCTTAAAATTTCATATTTCAATCACACCCAAAATGTTTCAGACTTGCCAGTGTGTCACACTTTCCAAAGCAAGCCTTGTACCTGGACAAAGCCCTTAGAAGGATGATGGAAATACTTGGGGCAGGTGAGATGGTGTCTAGACTGGGGAATCACACCTATGGATAATCTAAGTAAGAGTCAATGGAGGTGTGGAGAAAACCAAAACAATGAAAGTTGGTCTAGCACCATAACCTGGATGGCCAAATTAGTTCTAAATTGCAGTAACCAACCTTTAAATTGTGTTAAAATCTCTGCAAGTTCCTTCCCCAGGTTACACTATCTGGGCTACTTCAGATGGATATTGGACCACCTGACTCCTGCTTGGACACACCACCCGACGAGTTACCTTAGGGTTATTAACCTTATGCCCAACTTGGAGAAGTAGCCCCATAAAAGCCCAATACTGGGGTGGGGTAAAACGAGAAACAGAGGATGAATGGACAGGGCCTTCAGCTTCCACACAGTTTGGATGGGTCCTGCAGAGTTTTCTCTTACCAGGAGCCATGGCTCTGGAAAACAGAATTTTGTTAGATAATCTAACTTGGCAAGTAAAAAAACTATCTGAAGCCACAGAAAGGGGATTTCAAATTATAAATAGACAAATAAAGGCAAATACTAAATTGACATTACAAAACAGAATGGCCTTAGATCTATTGCTGGCTAAAGAACAAGGGGTTTGAAGGTATTTAAAACTGGATAGAGAACACTGTTATGTACACATCCCAAATGTAACAGAAGATCTCCAAAAACAACTTAACAAAATACATCAAGTTGCTGAAGATAGCAATGCTATCTGAATGGCATCTGAAATAATTGGTTCAATAAAATTCTTCAAGGAATAGGAGGATGGTCCCTGAAAGGATGGCTGGCTGAGATACTGGAAACCATCGTAATTGTGAGTGTGATTGTAATAATTATCAGCATTGCTATTGGTTGTGTTCGCAAAATGATCAATCGTAATCTTGCAGGGATATATGTGACTATAGATAAAATCCGAGTTGAAACTTATCAAATGGCCTTAAGGAAATTGAGAAGTTTCAAAGGGGGGAATTGATACCAAAGGGTTAATCCGAGAATAAGGAGTTCTACTGGGTCTGTGTTCTTTTAACAAAGAAACAGGACGTGCAGGATCTGCTTTCTGAGCAAGGACAGAAAGAAGATAAAGGGAGGACATCTGCCTTAAGAATTCAGCAACAGCCAAAACAAGACTATAAAGAGAGTGAACCAAGAGAGGAGTCTAGGGTAATGAGCAATTATAACATGTATGTGGTGACTGCATATAAGCAATGCACTTGCAGAGGATTGGGATTCACCCTAGGTGGAGCTATGCCCCGTGCACCCGGCACCAAACAAATAATGCTGACTTCTTAAAGCTACATTGGTTTAAAGGAGTTTTATTTACCTGGTTTTCAGTGTATTTTGGTGACAACAATATTTCACAAACTGAGAGTCCCTGGCTCCCATCCATGAGCTAATTTATAATATGGAGAGCCAAGGAGAGATATCAGCAAGACTCACTCACCCTTAAATAGTCCCATATGACCAATGCACAAGTGTGACAGAGAGTTTTTCCCTGTTTCTAGCAAAGGATCCCAGCTGTTGATCCTGCTATCCCAGCATCGAAGAAGCCAGGCAGCAATCTGCTCACCCGGCTAGCAGCTGTAATCTTTCTGCATATCTCAAAGTTCTGATGATGTCAGACACCAAGCAGTTTTTGCTTCCTGTCTGAATTGTCTCACTCCTTCCTCCTATTTCTTTGCTGAAGAACCTTCTTCTTGACCAAACCCTTCTTCTTCCTCCCATACTAATCAATGATATGGACCTGTTTTTGTGGGACCACGGGCCCCCACTAGAGCTGGTAGTGGTGACGGGCTTTTGGTTCGGGTGAATGTGAAGCCCTGGGACCCATATAAGGACTGAAGATGTGTGATTGGTTGGGTGACCCAAAGAGTACCATATAAGGAATGAGACTGATATATAACCCATATAAGGACTGAAGATGTGTGATTGGTTGGATGACCAAAAGAATACCATATAAGGAATGAGATGGGTGACCGAAAGAATGTTTATAAACCACATGTTCTCTCAATAAAGTTGATTTTGCTGGTGCACAGCATAGTCCGGGTGGCTTTGCTTTGTGCCGGGCAGGGTCCGTGTTAGGAATCACCCACAAATGGTGCCCTGGTTGAGGGGAATAACTGCCTAACTGTGCAGCCAGTCAGCAGGCCCTGCGGAACTAAAGGCGCTGCTGAAAGGAAGCAGGAAAGGACTGGTCCACAAGCCCTTCGGGATTGAAGGTGAGGGGCCACAGGGGACGGGGGGGTCCAGTGTGCCCTGCCCAAAATAGAGACAAGACCCAAGACATGGGAACAGGAATGTTCACTCAAAGGGGACATGTTTTTGAACTTATGACCCGATTACTGCAAAAACATGGCAAATCAGTGTCTGCTCAAGCCCTTGAGGTTTTACTTAACCGGGCTGAGTCAAACATTCCAATGCTGACTGAAAGTACTGTTTTTACCACTGAACTGTGGAATGATGTCAGGGTTAAGTTATGGGACCGAGCAACTGAAGGGGACAAGCTGGCTGCTGATATGCTCCCACCTTGGAGAGCCGTCTTAGAAACTCTCGCAGCCCAAGAGGGGAATTTGAAGCCAGTGTATGATGGGTCCTGTGTGACTCAGCCGTCTGCTCCACCGAAGGTCTACACCCCCCCTCAGACATCTTTACCAGCTCAGGTCCTTGCTTCACAACCTAACGATAATGACCCCTTGGAGGACCCTTTTGATCCCTGTCCTGTTGATTCAGAGGATGAGCCGGACCTTTATCCTCCCAACCCTCATAATCATTGGTCTCGCCTACATAGGCAAGCATTAGACAAGGGGAAGTTGGAAGTGGCCACGAGAATAGTGGCTCCGGTCCTTTACTGCAGGCAGCAGAACCCTGTGTGGGAACTGATCCCTTTTTCTGTCATTAAGGAATTGCGCCAAACAGTCTCAGATCACGGCATTAGTTCTCCCTTTTTTACTAGTATGTTGTCTACCGTGCTGAGTTCATGTACCATGACTTTGCATGACTTAAAATCATTGTCACAGCTCTTGCTTTCACCTACTCAGTTCACACTTTGGCAGAGCGAATGGCGAAAGGGACTTGAAAACTTGCGGTTAACTTTTGCGGGTCATCAAAATCCACGGATAGCTGCCCTGACATTAGATCATCTTCTGGGTACAGGGGATCAAGCTGAGCCAATGGCACAAGCTAGAAATGTGCTGCGAGAGGTTTTAGAAAGAATAAGAGAGGCTGCTCGGCAAGCCTTTCTTAATGTTCCTGATGCTCAAACCCTGCAAAGACCTTTCACCACTATTGTCCAGGAACCAAAAGAACCTTACATGCAATTTATCGATCGCCTTAAGCAAACTCTTGAAAGACAGCTTGACCATGCAGAAGCTCGAAATATTTTGCTTTTAAAACTTGCAGTGGACAATGCTAACCCAGACTGTAAAAAACTCCTGAAATCTATGCAAAATCCTAACCCTACTTTAGTTGAGATGATAGAAGCATGTAATCAAATTGGGACTGTGGAGCATAAATATGAGGCAATGGCTGCTGCTTTTGCAGCCTTGAGGGGTCCCTTTGGAGGACCAGGACTTTGCTTTGGGTGTGGGAAACCAGGCCATTTTAAAAGAGGTTGTCTTGCCCTCAAGAGAACCCAACCTGGGGCTCCAGGAATATGCCCTCGATGTTGGAAAGGGAAACATTATGCTAGTCAGTGCTGTTCCAAATATGACCTAGAAGGCAAACCCATTCAGGGAAACAAGTCAAAGAGCGCAGACACAAATTCCTCTGCCGATCCCTCAAGTCAGCCTAGGGCAGATCTCTTAACCCTGTATCCAGCCACAGCCAGTAGCACTGGGGTGGACTTGGCAACCACCACAACAGTAACGCTCCTAGATTCCTCTGTGCACCTTTTGCCTATGGGAATATTTGGACCTTTGGGAGGGGGGCAGAGTGCACTGCTTCTAGGATGATCATCTACTACCATTGCTGGACTTTTTGTTTGACCTGGAATTATCGATGTGGACCACACAGGGGAAATAAAAATTATGATTTGGACTCCTTTCCCACCTTGTACAGTGCTGGGAGGATCCCGTATCACTCAACTATTTTTCTTTTGTTCCACACTGGTAAAAATGGAAAGTACTAAGTCTAGAGGAGCACAAGGCTTCGGGTTTACAGGTGCCCCTCAAATTTGGTGGACACAAGTGATTTCTGAAAAACACCCTACTTGTAAATGCACCCTGGTTTGGCAGGGAGAGAGGGTAGTACTCACAGGAATAGTGGATACTGGTGCAGATGTTGCTGTGATTCTCAAGCTAAATGGCCTCCTCATTGGCTGTTGGCCACAATCTCTCAGGCTCTTTCAGGTATAGGGGGAACAAGTTGTAGCTTTCAAAGTAAATATAATATTCAAGCTATAGGACCAGACAATTGCACCGGATCTATTAAACCTTTTGTTCTCTCTGTACCCATGGTGTTATGGGGACGTGATTTACTCTCACAATTTGGGCTCAGACTGCAATCTGATTTTTAGTAGGGGCCATTGTGGTGAGCAGCACCAAACAGCTGGAATTCAATTAACCTGGAAAACTGTTGACCCTATTTGGGTGGATCAATGGCCCCTGCCAAACCACAAACTGCATGCGTTGGAGGAATTGGTAGAAGAACAATTACAGAAAGGACATATTGTACCTTCTACCAGTCCTTGGAACTCACCCATGTTTGTTATAAAAAAGAACTCTGGAAAATGGCGCTTGGTCCATGACTTGCGAAAAATCAATGAAGCTATAGAGGACATGGGAGCTTTGCAACCTGGCCTCCCATCTCCTACTATGATTCCCTGAAATTAGGAATTAACAGTTATTGATTTAAAAGATTGATTCTTTAACATTCTTTTACATCCTGAAGATGCTCCTAAATTTGCCTTTTCTGTACCTAGCATTAATATGCAAGCCTCCCTCAAAAGATTTCACTGGGCTGTCCTACCACAAGGAAGGAAAAACAGCCCAAAAATTTGTCAACAATTTGTAGCACAGGTACTTAGCCTGGTTCGGCAACAGGTACCTGATGCTCTAATATATCACTGTATGGATGATCTTTTAATAGCTGCTGAAAGTTCACAACTCAGGGAAAAAGCCCTTTGCCTCGCTACACAAGCTGTGAATGAAGCAGGACTTTGTATAGCTCCTGAGAAGGTTCAGAAACAAACTCCATGGCAATACTTGGGCTGGCGCATCAGGTCTCAAACTATTCAACCACAGGCTCTTAAAATTCAAGCAAGTATTACCACTTTGCATGATGCACAAAAATTGCTGGGAACAATCAATTGGGTTCGACCCCTATTGGGTATTACTAATGCTGAACTAGAACTCCTTTTTGCATTACTAAAGGGGGATACTAATTTGTTATGCTCAAGACAGATGACCCCTGAGGCTTCCTTAGCTCTTCAGAGAATTACACAAGCTTTACAAGAACGACAAGCACATCGTTGTGCCCCTGAGTTACCCTTTTGTTTAATTCCCCTTAATCCTGTCAAACAACCTTATGCATTAATTTATCAATGGGACCCTCTTGTGCCTGACCCTCTGTTAATCATTGAATGGATTTTTTTACCACATCAACTAACAAAAACAATTGTTACACAGAAGAAAATGTTTGCTTCTTTAATTATTTGTGCACGATGCCATTTGTTTTTGTTGTCAGGACAAGACTTTACTCAAATTTGTTTGCCTGTTGTATCCCCTTATTTACAGTGGCCACTACAGACCTCAGATGTTTTGCAAACAGCTTTATATGACTTTACAGGTCAAATTACATCACATCCCCCTGCTCATCGACTCTTAACAACCATGTTCAACCTGCTATCTGCGCCTAAACGCAGTGAAATTCCATTACAAGTGCTGACTGTGTTGTCTGACAGATCTGGACTCACACAAGTCCGTGTTGGTCTGAATGGAACCAGAAACCCAGACATGGG
>JACAXG010001039.1:0-13766 GCA_018881555.1 Amblyornis subalaris
AGGGACAGGCGGACGGAAGACCACGCGATGTGACAGAAAGCAGGAGCAGCAAGGAATCTTTCCTCCCTTCATTCCTTTGTGATAAGAGCATGCAGACCCCTCTAACCCCAGTAGTTTTCCACTCCTTACTAACTCCAGCTATCCCACAGTCCCCCTTTTCCTGACGTAGTAAAGCTCCTCACTATTTAACCTCATGAGATAAGGTAATAAAGGCCATTTGACCATCCACCACGTTGGTGTCTGTGCGTCCATGGCCCGAGTGGCCACGAGGTAAGCGGGGCTGCCGTGCTAGACTCTTGAAACCAGGTCGCCTTGTCTTCTTATCAGAAGGCAACAACCCGGTCTTACAGGGTGTCACTTTGGAAGATGAAGATTGAACGGGACCGTGGGATTCTACCCCAGCTGAACCCCTGGTTACACTAAGGCTGGGGAAAGAAGTAGTAGAATTTTTGGTAGACACAGGAGCAACTTATTCTGTATTGAATACATATAAAGGGAAACTTATTAAGGATATGGTAAATGTAATTGGTGCTACAGGGAAAAGCAAAACTCGGTCCTTTTTACAACCCATGAAATTTACATTAGGAAATAATTGGCTTACTCATCAGTTTCTATATATGCCTGAATGCCCAGTCCTCTTGTTGGGGAGAGATTTATTGGGAAAATTGGATGCTCAAATAACTTTTCAGGATGGGGAAATACAAATTCAAATACCAGAATCAAAAGCCATCGAGGCAAGGATTTTTATGTTACAGGAGTCAAATGAGTTGGAAGAAATCCCAGAAGAGGTAGAGAACGCTGTGACCCCGATGGTATGGGCAACTGAAATGCCTGGACGATCAAACTGGCCAAACCAGTGAGGATAACTCTCAAGCCTGAAGCTAAACTGGTAAGGCAAAAACAATATCCTATTAAGTGGGAGGCAAGGAAGGGGCTGGAGAAACTTACAGAAAAATTTTTAGAATATGGGTTATTGAAGGAGTGTGAATCAGAATATAACACACCAATATTACCAGTTATAATGCAGAGTGGGGAATATAGATTAGTACAAGATTTAAGGGCCATTAATAAAATAGCCCCAGATATTCATCCAGTAGTAGCTAATCCGTACACACTCTTGACAGCGCTAAAATGGGATTATAAATGGTTTACAGTGATTGATCTTAAGGATGCCTTTTTCTGCATACGCTTGAAGGAAAATAGTCAAGCAATATTTGCTTTTGGATGGGAAAGTCCCACCTCCAGACGCAAAGTTCAGTTAACCCAGACCATCCTACCGAAGGGATTTAAAAACAGTCCAACAATATTTGGAAATCAACTAGCATAAGGATTAGAACAATGGAAGAAACATAACACTGGAGGAGCAGTTTTACAATATGTGGATGACATTCTGCTGGCAGCAGAGACCCAAAAACAATGCCTCCAAATGACCATAAGTCTGTTGAACTTTCTGGGACAGAATGATTACAGAGTAACTAAAGGAAAAGCTCAAATAGGAAAGACAACTGTGAGCTATTTGGGCTTCGAAATCACTCAAGGGCAAAGAATTCTTAGCCTTGACAGAAAGGAAGCAATCCGCCAAACTCCAGAACAACAGAATACCTGAGAATTACAACGAGGCTTTCTGGGAGTGGTCGGGTGGTGCCCATTGTGGATATTAAACTATGGACTTTTAGTGAAGTCCCTCTATGAAGCCCTAAAAGAAACAAAGGAAGGAAAATTGGTGCGGATTCCTGAGTGCCAAACTGCCTTCTGAGAAGTGAAAAGGGCATTAATGACAGCACCTGCATTAGGACTTCCTGATTTAACCAAGCCCTTTGAACTGTTTGTACGTGAGAGGCAACATTTAGCACTGGCAGTCCTGAGGCAGAAGTTGGGAACCTGGAGGAGACCTGTGGGCTTCTTCTCCACACAGATGGACAACGTGAGCAAAGGATGGCCAGGATGCTTGCGAGCAGTTGCTGCAACTGTTCTACTGTTAAAAAGGCCGGGAAGCTCATGACTGGACAGCACATAACTGTTTTTGTCCCTCATATGGGGATATCTGTGTTGGAGCCAAAGGGGGGCCATTGGCTATCCCCCAGCAGGATGCTCAAATACCAAGTTGTGCTTTTGGAACAGGATGATGTGGAATTAAGGACAACAGCAGCCACGAATCCAGCCATGTTTCTCAATCCAAAGGCAGTGGATGAGGGAGCCCTAGCACATGACTGTCTCTCCAAACCATCGAGCAGGTATATTCCAACAGAACTGATTTGCTGCACGAGCCAATAGAGGATCCTGGTTTAGAATTATTTACAGATGGGAGCAGTTTCATGAAGTACGGGAAATGGATGGCAGGATATGCAGTGGTGACCTCTATTGAAGTATTAGAAGCTCGATCTTTACCAATTAACATGTCAGCCCAAAAGGCAGATATAATAGGACTAAAACAAGCATTGAATTTGGCAGCAGGCAAAAGAGTGAATATTTGGACTGATTCTAGATATGCATTTGGTGTGATTCATGCCCATGGAGCTATATGGAAGGAAAGAGGACTGCTATCAGCTCAAGGATCAGCTATTAAACACAAGAAATTCTACAACTTTTGGAAGAAATTCAAAAACCGAAGGAGGGGGCAGCGATGCATTGCAAAGCACATAAATCTGGACAAACTAGTGTTATAGTGGGAAACTGATTGGCAGACAAAGCGGCTCGAAGAGTAGCTGAAAAGGGAAACCTAGCATTAGTACCACAAAACCAAATTGGTATATCTGAATTTAAGCCTAATTATGACAGTGAGTATCAATGCTTAGTAAATACATTAAAAGCCACTAAAAATCAGGAGAGATGGTGGGTAACAGACAGCCAACAGGTTATAGTTCTACTTTCTGTAATGAGGAAAAATGATGTAAAAAGAACATAACAAACCCCATTGGGGAACTGAGTCCATGATATCTAGTCTCCAAAACTCTGTACTCAGTGTGGGAATGACTGAAATAGCAAAATCAATTTTAGTAAAATGTCCAATTTGTTTTAAAAACAATCCCATAAATAGGAAAAGGCCACCTCCTGGAACAATTAAACAGGGAAATTCACCTGGATATTATTGGCAAATAGATTTCTCTGAATTACCCAGGCAAAACAGGTATAGGTATCTTTTGGTATTGGTAGATACATTTTCTGGATGGCCAGAGGCCTTTCCCTGTTGTACCAATAAAGCTAGGGAAGTAATAAAAATAATGCTTAAAGAAATACCGAGATTTGGGGTGCCACTTGGGATGTCTTCAGATAGAGGCCCATATTTTATAGCAGATGTGGTACAACAGCTGAGCAAAACCCTGGGTATAAAATGGGACTTACACACCCCTTGGCAACCACAGTCAAGTGGGAAAGTGGAAAGGATGAATCAGACTTTGAAATGACAAATCAGTAAAATGTGCCAAGAAACTTCCTTAAAATGGCCACAGGCCCTTCCTCCGGCTCTTTTGCGAGTCAGAATTCAGCCAAAGACAAAAACTAAAGTGAGTCCCTAGGAATTGCTGTATGGACGGCCATGTCAAACACCATCAATTCCCAGAGAAATACATTCAAAGGGAGAAACAGATTTAAATCTATACTTGATTTCTTTAGGAAAAACTCTAGCTGGACTCTGTCAGTTTATAACCCTATCGGGACCAGTAGCTTTGGATTCACCTGTTCATACATACCAGCCTGGGGACTTTGTATATATAAAGACCTGGAACCTTGAACCCTTTAAGGAAAAGTGGAAAGGACCTTTCCAAGTCTTCCTGGTAACCTACACTACACTCAAGGTGGAAGGAATTGAACCCTGGGTTCATCACACAGGGGTCAAACCAGGAATCACACATTAAACACAGCAGAAACAAGACTGACTAACACCATGGAGTTTTTATTTTTACATAAATCCTATTGTTTTAGGCATAGAATATGATTTTCTAGGGGGATACTATTTACTGGTTTTTAACTGAAGATGATAAATAATTGCATATTTATAATAATAATAGAAACTATGTTGTTAACCTCTGGGAAGGGGAATGTGGTCTTAAAGTTAGTGCAAGATTTTGACAAATGACAGAATGTAATTTCTATAACAGCTTGCTTGCCAATACCAACCTCTGCAGAAAATCCAGTTCCATGGGGAGCTTTAGTCAGCAATTTGACAAAATCTGGGAACACATCTGGGAAGGAGATAGTACCCATACCAATTGGACAGGGATGGAAGGAGAATACTCCTTACAGTGGACACATAAGAACAATACTGTTGAGAATTGTAATATCTCAAAACCGGATCTGGAAATAACCTCAGGAAATATTTACTGGCCAACAAATTGCACTAATACCTGTAATGATAGGATGACACAGAGTTCCCAGGCAGGTGCAAAGGAGAGCTCGTTTATTACAAAAACCAGACCTTTTTAAGCAGTTAGCTGTTATCAAAATACATACCATTGTAACACAACAAACAATAATTCAACCAGTCACCATAAGCCACGAGGTGATCATGCGAAAGTTATGCAACTTGTTTTTTCTACTTCTAAGTTAGCTGAGCTCGTTCCCAGAGGCCTTTTTACTTAGCTGAAGTAACAGAAGTGAGCCATGATTTTACAAGGGTAACAAGGCCTTCATTTTTCAAAGTTTAACCTATCCGCAACATCTCCCTCTTTCTTTGTTTTTTGTGTGAAGGATTCGTGTACCTGAGTGTCAAAACAGTCCGCACCTGTAAAGCCATTATCTTATGAAGACTGTTATTGATCATTTGCTGCACACAAGATAAGATACATAAAATACAGATCACAATCAATAAAAACCCATCAAAAACAACTGTGTCACTGACAGGGAGACCCACAGCACAGGAAAACAAAAATAGTGTCCAATGTCCCCAGAAAGAGAGCTGCTTCTTCTGCACTTGGAAGTTACTGGCTACTGTTCCAAAGCTCATATGGCTGGAGATCAGGGACCGTGCTGTCTAGGCAGTAAGGAGTCCTGTTAGCTGGAAATGCTGACTTTACGTTACCCAAATGTCTTTCTTGGCTACTAGGGCTGGATGGTGATTAGATCATTTTTCCTCTCACTGGGCCTTATCTTCTCAGAGGCGATCGATGTTTGTCCAGTTGAGCACGTGACCACTTTAGACCTGTTGGCAATAAAACACATGCGTGCCTTCTCCCCTAGATTAGTAAACCAGCTGGGCCTTGCCATTGCACACCTGATTGTGGATCCTTATGTAAGGCTTTTAGAAATTGGTTCTGCACAAGCAAATCTTCAGAGCAGTATCGCTCTGCCGGGGATCAAAATTGATGATCTGCTTGAAAAAACTTTAGTGTAAATAATGCATTATGTAAATGTTTCTGAGGAGCCACATTCCCCCTTTTTTGTTGTTTTTGATAACGTACGCATCTCTCGCTATGAACATGAAGGCACCATAAAAGTAAGACAATACTTGTAATAAAGCAAGAAACTCACACCGAGCACAAGTAAGCAAGGTAATACATGTAATCATTAGCACACGAGAGAAAGCATAGTGATTTAGAATGATACACCATCAATTGCCTAAATATTGTAGCATCACTCAGAGTCTGCGATAGCTGGTGAGCCCTGTGTCACAGTGAGGACCTGGAGAATCTTCCCAGGCAAGGCTTCCAAGGGTACCTCGAAAGGGGATCCAGCTTTTAAAAGGCCAGATCGACAAGCCAAAGTGACTTGATTACATTTTTAGAGCAGAAACATCTTGGTCTGCTGGCATAAGTCCGACCAGCAAGGGCCAGGGTTTGGCCAGAGCCAAGGCCTTAACTGGAAGGGCTTCCTTAACATATCCTACAGGCAAACCTCTATCAGTGGCAGTTAGGAAAGTTTCTTGAAAGCATATAGTCCTTGCAGATAACTACACCATGGTACGTAAAAGTCTGTACAGCAGCCGGCTTTGTCATATATCTCTAGCTAAGCAGTCAATGGTACCTTGAACAAACTGCAAACAAACAAAAGAATGCATAACATCAAATAACATTGTGGGGATAATGCCCGTTATAAAAGGTCAGTGAATTCATGTCATGACATTAACAACACAATCAGAATCGTTAATACACCAACAGTAACTGTTTCTAAAAAACCGAGAGTATATTCTTCCATGCATCTATGCATATATAACAATTAAGGCAAAATAAAAGCAAGACAGAAAGCACTAAACAGCTTACAATTACTGATATCCATAACTCAACTGTTACTCATTTTTCTGAGAACAAAAGGAGGCACGGGCGGCGCGGCGCCAGCATGGCGCCATGGACAGCGGCAAAGCGGCTCGACTGCGGCAGGAGGAAGCCCCTCCCCTTTCTCCTCGGCATGCTGCAGCTGGAGGTAATACTAGCCAGAGAAACAACTTCTGGTAGATGAGAGAGGGAGCAGACGAATATTACTCTGGTGTAGATCATAGATTTCTCCTGCAGGTATTTCTGTAAATATTAACTTCTCTTCCAAGTCAGATAGAAAGGGAAGCAAGTCATGTGAGGGAAGAAACATGGCGACCGACTAACTCAAGTGGGGAGAAGGAGGAAATGACAGAGGAGACGCCATCTTACCACCGGGGCTGACCCTTTCTGTAAGCCGTTGGTGAGACTGTAATAGAACCAAACTAATTTTACTGTGTAATTCACAAATACAAGCATGGGGGGATCTGAAATTCACACAGCCTGAGAATAAAAACACTTTATGTTGTGAGCAGATGAAGTTGCAGTTTCTGGAGATTATGAATGAGAGGGAGAGACTTTACCTTTAGGCTGGAATGAGTTGTCCTCAAAAGTTTAACCCCATCAGACCCCTTTGTGACCCAAGGACCGTGAGAGTCTTGTGGGAGAGAGAGAGATTCACCACTACAGAATCTGGGCGGGCTGTGGTGTTTCGTGAAGGTTTGGAACCACGCTGAAGACACTCTGCGGGGAGCTATCTTCTGTGGGATGGATCCCATGGCACAACAGAAAGAACTCTTCCCATAAAATGGCAATAAGAACTCTTAATCAAAATGATCAAAATCCCATGTTTTATGTCCCTTTGCATGATCGGTGGGAAAGGTTGGGATGTATTGGAAAGAGAGGGGGTATTTGGAGATTTACCTTAATTTTAATTATTTCTTTTTCCACATTAGTTCTGTTTTATTAGTAATAAAATTTTTCTACTATTTCAAGTTTTGTGTCTGTCCTGCCCTTTCTTTGTCATTCTCCTCAGCTCCTAAATGCTAATTCCCTTAAGAACAACTTTTCTCGTGGTGGTCTGGAAATTCTCCAGGCTAATGTACGACACCGTACTAAAGCAAAGAATCACAGAATGTCATTTGCGTGGAGAAACACGTTACATTCGCATAGAGCTAACTCCAAAATCTCTCCAATAAATAAACCTGTCAAAATCCCCAGCTCACTGAAAATACAAAGTTAGTTTAAACAGAGATCCAGTCAAAAATGCCTTAAATATCGGGAAGATAGTCCATGTGCATTCCAGGTTTTGAGCACACAGACCGTCACCTGTTAACTGAATGACAAACACAGGAGGTTGCGTTTGTTGTAAAGTATACCAAAATGTCTCTGTATTTTAATGCAGAAATCTTGGCATATCTGATGGCAAAGTGCCATGTAAATCTGTCACCTAGGTTGAAATTTACAGTCCCGAGTTAGGATAACTCCTAAAGGCCAGCTGCATCTTGGCAAGCAGAGGCCGGTGGAGGGCATGGAAAGACAGCGGCACCGGGAGCAGGGGGAGCAGGGGGAGCGGCGGGGGCTGGGGCACATCAGCCTGGCAGCTACAGCCTGTTGCGTTCCCCTTGGCCCTGCTCCGCTCGGCCTGGCCCAGCCTGGGCCAAGGGGCCTAGAGGGGTGGGCAGGACCTGGCAGGTCCGGGGAGGGGGCTGGGGGGGCCAATAGAGGCCTCCACCAATGGGACAGCCCCAGGGGGGCTGGCACGGGGGGAAGCAGGCAGCAAGAGAAGCACTATGGGGGGGTGGGGGGAGCACCTGCGGCTGGAGAGGCAGGTTGAGTGCAGCAGCTGTGTGGGAGTCGGTGTGTTTAAAGAAGCCGCTCTGACAGAAGTCGAGGCCGGGCAAGCGCAGTGCAGGGCAATCGCTGCAAGGAGGGGCCGTTCTCCAATGGGGAGGCTGTTCTCTGATGGGGGGCCGTTCTCCACAGGAGGGGGAGCCTTGCTCCGAGGGGGGCTGTTGGCTGCGCGCACAGGGACTGGGGCCACTGAAACTGGCAGGGGGCGCCGAACGGGACCGAGAGGGTCGAGACTGCTGAGACTGCTGGGTGCACCGAAGGGGTTGTAGGCGGCGGGGGTGCTGGGGGCTGCTGATAGGAGCTGTGTGCGGCAGGGGCCATTGCTAATGCCTGTAATGTCACACTCGTGAGTTCGTTAGTCTAGATTGAGGTTCGATCCTTTCTCTGGATCCAGTTCTTGGAACCCTGCCCAGGTGCATTATGGGTAGCTATTCTAGAAGTCCCTGGGGCAGGTATGCGTGGGGGTTTTAATATCAAAGCGTCTCTCATGTAGGAGACAGTTACAGGCTTCTCTAACTCATAATAAAAGTCTCTCCAATGTGGAGGATGTTTTGCAATATCCTTAAGGTGGGCTGATGCTACTGGGACACCCACCGGGGCCTGGGATACTCACAGTCCTGTGGTTCTTTGTCCAGCGAATACCAGTGACCTGACCTTGTAGGCTTTGCTGGCATCTTGCTCTCTGTCAGATTGTAGTTCACAGATAAAAGTCCTCTGTTGTAGCATGGTCTGGGCTCTGCTTTCTGCTTGCAGTGTAGGGGTCCAGGGTCGTAGGGACCGCTTGGCTGGATCGTGGTGCATTTCTTCATTGGAATCTGATGTCCCGTTGTTCTGGGTCTGTGGGGCTTCGTCCCTGGTGGTAGTCCAAGCCTTCACTGCGATCTGATGTTCCGACGTCCGTGTTCGGGCGCCAGATGTAACGATAGGGCGACACAGAGTTCCCAGGCAGGTGCAAAGGAGAGCTCGTTTATTACAAAAAACAGACCTTTTTAAGCAGTTAGCCGTTATCAAAATACATACCATTGTAACACAACAAACAATAATTCAACCAGTCACCATAAGCCACGAGGTGATCACGTGAAAGTTATGTAACTTGTTTTTTCTACTTCTAAGTTAGCTGAGCTCGTTCCCAGAGGCCTTTTTACTTAGCTGAAGTAACAGAAGTGAGCCACGATTTTACAAGAGTAACAAGACCTTCATTTTTCAAAGTTTTACCTATCCACAACAAATACCCCTTGGGGATTTCAAATACTGGAAATATGGAATAGCCCTCAAACAGGAGAATGGGAATATATCCAGCTAGTTCAGTGGTGTCTAGACTGGGGAGGGAATTCAGGCCTCCCAGAGGACCCCTTACAGGTCGGTATTAAATATCCTGATTTAATAAGGTCAAGGCAAAAGGATCCAAGGACAAAGGAAAAGTTGAATTGCCCTCAAATATACACTCATACTAGTAGGAATCCTGAGGTACAGCGGTTCATGACTGTGGCCCACGCTCTAAGGTTGGGATGTGTTTGTAGAAATTATTCTACCTTTCTTAATGACACCTGGTCTCACCTAACAAACAATAAGACTTGGAGAGATATAGACTGTCAGCAGGACACCGTAAAATCATTAGGACCCACAGTATGGATAGGAAGTAATGGAATTTGGACCACACATTTGCCCTTAGGAGAATCAAACGTACAATGGACACTGGGAGTATTAATGTTATGTCCCTTGTGGAAGGAGTGACCATTGGGAACCTGACTATGGGGAAGAGTTAAATGTGATGTGTAGGGAGACAGAACGACATAGAACCTCCAGGCAGGTGCAAAAGGGAGTCCATTTATTGCAAAAACCTGGCCTTTTTAAACAGTTAGGCCTTTATCAGTTGCATACCTTTGAAATACAACAAATATAATTCAACCAACCACCATAAGCCATGATGTGAACACGCGATGGTTATATAACTTGTTTTTCTACCTCTAATTCAGCTGAGTCATTCCCAGAGTCCTTTTCTACTTAGTCGAAGTAACAGAAGTGAGCCATGATTTTACAAGAGTAACAAGGCCTTCATTTTGTAAGATTTTATCTATCCGCAACAATGATGAAACTTGGAAACATCCCAGTACAGGAACTATAGTGGGATGGATTTTAGAATCTTTACTCTGCAAATATCTACCTTCAGGAATAGACTAGCCATACACAATTTGACTCTACAAATGGAAACTTTAGCAAATGCARCTCAGTTGGGGTTTACTGAAATAAATGAACAATTGCAAGCCACGACTAAAATGACCTTACAAAACAGATTGGCTTTAGACCTATTGCTGTTACATGAACATGGAGTATGTGGTTACTTGAATTTAAACAATACTTGTTGTGTGCACATTCCAAAAGTGACTGCTAAATTGGATGATCAGATAGCAGAGAATTAAGGGTAGGATTAGAAAGTAACTGGTTGAACAAAATATTTAAAGGATTTGGATTTTCTCTGGTTGATTGGCCTCACTTTTGCACAATATAATTGTGATCATAGTAATAATTGTGATTATGATACTTGCTTTAAGCTGCATAAAAACATGATTGCTAATGCAATGTGAGGAACTTATATGATGTTAGTAAAATAGCAGTGAGGCTTATGAAGGCTTGAAGGGAAGACAAGCTTCACAAGCCTCAAAGGGGGCAAATGTTGCCAGATGAAAAATTGTCTGCACCTGGTGAGCTAACACAATGCTTATTCTTCAAAAACCACTGGCCTATGGAACTGCACAATGCCCATTCTGTAAGAAGAAGAACTGGAAAGCAACTAGCCCGGTTATGCCAACTTTTACTTGTTCACTGAGCAGTCAGGTATGACTTTGGGGTTGCCGACCACCAGGGACCACAAAGGAGACCTCCAGGACAGAAGAACGCATGCATAAAGGGGAGGGAAAATATGTTAATGATTCAGGGGTAATGATTGTCATATGTATGTTTATTCTGGGAAAATCAATGAATATATATGTAAAATATAGTAGATGAACAGGAGCTTTTCTGTATTCATCATGCACAGTATTTCAGAGGAGATATCCCCTCATGCATCTGGTTGAATAAAGAATGCCTGCTTCTTAATACTACATTGGTGTTAAGGAGGTTTTTTTATTTTTACTGATTTTTGGTAACGGGAGTGAGCGAGCAGCTGCGTGGGGCTTTGCTGCTGGCTGGGGTTAAACCATGACACGTATACATATGGTTTGCAAGTGTTCTTTCACCAATCTTTAAAATCACTCTGAGAAGTATAAAGCATTAATACCTTCTTCCCACTGAGAGCAGATTGACTCATCATCCTTTCTGAAAACAGTCAGTTATTTTCAGAATAAAATGGAGATCATCAGATGCATGCATACTATGCATGTATGAATGCTGGGGATAAGTCCCCACCATTTTGTTTTGCTCTTTTCCCTGAGGATTCTGCACATGCCCAGATGCAACCAAGAATAAAATACTAGGATATGTGGGGTCAATACTGTTCTCGAGCCGGGAGATGTATCACCTGTTAATTTACAGTTTTTATAACACATCTATAACAACCCCTTTATGCCACCTCTAACTTTAGAAGGTCAGATATTCAATTTTATACAGTCAAAACTCTAAAGACATATTGGTACTTTTGTTATTCTGGTTTCTAAAGCCTTCAGAGATAAACTTCAACATAATCTGATTTTACTCTTCATTCTGAACTAAGTACTCCAACAAAGTTGCTCGTGTTTTTTGTGTTGTGGTGGTTTTGTGGTTTTTTTTAAACTTGCTGTGAATTGAACTATTTTCTCAGCTCACAGCATCTTCAGACTATATTACTTTTCTGCACCAAGATATTAATCTTAGAATCATAGAATCATGTAGGTTGGAAAAGACCTTTAAGATCGAGTCCAACTGTAAACCTAACACTGCCAAGTCCACCACTAAACCATGTCCCTAAGTGCCATATCTATGTCTTCTAATTATTATTAATTATTATTAGGTTAAAAATAGGTGATAAGAAATTCTTGTATCATGTACTTAGGCACTTTTATGAGCTCTGGGCGGCCTAGGTCTAACTCCCTGTTCCCTGGGATGTTTCTAGGAAAGTTTTGAGTAATTCCAGAGCAGAATATCATACAAAGCACAAATAGGAAAGTGATACCTCTTTAAGTACCCAGTAATCTGAGAGAGAGGATATTTACCTGAAACTGAGTCAGACAGATTAACAACTTGAACCAGCATTCTTCAACTCATAAATGCCTTAACTGTTCAATTAATGTAACAGATATTAAAAAAACCTAATTTCCCCACTTCAATTTAGGTCTAAATAACTCTCCATCTGAAAGGTCTGTGAAAATTGTTTCCTTTCCACAAACTATATTGGTCTTCTAAACAGGAAAATAAAAAAATCACAGTAAAATTTCCACCCCAGAATACATTTTTTGAGCTTCATATAGTTTTGGTAACAATCCTTTTCCACCCAGATTGCCTCCAGTAGAATGCCATGTGAAGCTTGCCTCCACAAGCAAAGAACACAACTCCTTGGGACAGAGACAGGTCCAGCAGTCAGGCATACTGTGTGACAAGATTTTTCTATCCTGCATGAATGTGGACATTAAAAAATGTTAATTAAAACATTCTGCTCACAACAAAACTGCTGGGAAAGATACTACCTCTCCATAAAGAATATTCCTATGCCATTATTCAAGGTACAGTCATTTGATCACTTCAAGCTGCCTTACTCAGATTTGGCACAGGTTTGCTTTTACCTTAATTGCTTTTTTATAGTTTTTAGCAGAGATGGATGAACTTTAATTTGTGAAATCTCAGAGCTACCCCAGATTTGTGGACCAGGATTTGCCACTGAGTATTGAAAGATCATTTGTATCTCAATTTCTGGCTTTGCAATGTTGGCTTTAGGGAGATAGGAAGACAAGAGAAGCTTGCTGTTGAATATGTAAAGTAAGTAATATATTTTTTTCAGAATTTATGCATTAACTGTGAAGTAACAGAGTTCATCCAAATTAGGAATAAAGTAATAAACATAATTCAACAAGGACAGGCTTAGGAAAGATTCAAGACAGGCACAAATTGAGTCACTTAAATGAAGTGTTAAGAGATACCATTTAGATGCCTCTCAAGGTACCTCTCGGGGCCCCAAGGGCACTAATACACCTTAATGGCCCTAAACAGCCTCACCTAGGACCCTCACCCACAGAAATTCTCATCTGACTCTAACTGCCCTCTGTGGGCTTGCCTTGCTCAGTATCACAGGGACAAGGCCCAGACTGGTGAGATCCTGCCCTGCTGACCCTGCCACCATCCTCAGATCCCCATACCCAAGGGCACAGCTGGCTCTTGCTGTTTCCTGACAGTACCTGACCAAATCACCTCCCTTGACCTGCTGGTCATCCCTCTTTTGATGCAGCCCGGGATGCAGTTGCCCTTCTGGGCTGCAAGTATGCATTTGTTGCCTCGCGAATGGAGGCAGGCGCCCTGGATCTGAGACGACAGCACGGCGACCCGGCCTCTCCCGGGTCACTCGGGCCAAAGACACACTGCGCCACTATGGTGGATGGACGAAAATGGCGTTTATTATCTTATCTCCTGGGTTTAAATAGTGAGGGCTTTACTACATCAGGAAAAGGGGACTGTGGGATAGCTGGAGTTAGTAAGGAGTGGAAAACTACTGGGTTTTAGGAGGAGGCACATGCATACTTCGGGTGATTGCTTATCTTTTGGGAG
>JACAXG010000105.1:0-460011 GCA_018881555.1 Amblyornis subalaris
CCCAGATGGGTTTCCCTCTGTGCTGCCAGTTGGCCTTTCTCCAACGATTCACCCTCTCCACAGAACATTAGCTACCATGCACAAGTCAGTGCAGAGATAAAGTCTCAGCCACTTCTCTTGTTCACCAATATCCAAAGTGAGCTGGACGGCTTTAAGCTCTGCAACCTGACTTGATCCATGTTGTCCCTCGGTAGCTTGTGAGACTTGCCACATGGGGCTCCATACAGCAGCTTTCCATTTTCTGTTTGTCCCTACAATCCAGCAGGAACCRTCGGTGAAGAGGGCGTATCACCTTTCACTCTCCGGTAACTGATTGTATGGTGGCGCCTCCTCTGCACATCACCTGCTCATCTTCTTCTTCAGAAGACCGTCCACAACTCTCACCTTCGGGCCTTTTTGTTATGATTTCCAGAATTCCAGGGCAATTAGAATTTCCTGTGTGGGCTTGCTGTGTGATCAGAGCAATCCACTTGCTCCACAGACCAGTAACTAATAGTGCTTCCTATTTATGACTCAGAGAGGGAAGGCCAGGTTTTAAGACCTTCCTGAATAAATACACTGAACATTGAGTAATTTGAGGCTACAGGCGGTGCCCTGACAATTAGTCTCAGTTGTTCCCTCCTTGGTGATTTCAGGAAGATGTATCACAACAGAATGCAGGTCTCAATTTAGTAAGAGGGAGGATAAATTACCAGCAGGAAATCTGAGTCTCAGACACCAGCCCTCAGCTTTGATTGAGAGGAGTCTGTCGTGCTGAGATTTCCAGCTTTCTTCTCTTAAGAAAACTCGTTTTAAGTTGTAAGAAATGGGTAAGTTTGCTGTGGATTTAGGAGTCATTTTACTCACCCTTATTCAAGGAAGAAAACTTTAGAATATGACCTGATATTGGAGTTCAAAGGGAATCCTGAGCAGACAAACTGTTTCTAGTGAGAGAGAATTATCCTCAGGTCCTCTGTTGACAACAAACTAAAAGTCACTGTAGGTTGTAATTGAAATGAGAGAGAACTCCAGGGGCCTAAGTCCTACCCACAAAACTGAACTAGGAAGGAGAAATGTTGGTATGTAAGAAAGCCCCAAAACTAAGAAGCAAACCCCCTGTGGTCATCAATAATTGAAGACTGGGAAAACGTAATACATAATTGTTCAACAACTTCCTGGAGAGTGTGCTCAAGGCTGTGAGACACACTGCTTTGGAAAGAAACTCTGTGGGTGCTGTTCAAGTCAGGAGACCGAGTGGGAACAGTATCACCATTCTCAGATGTAATGCAGACTTGTCTTGGAATCAGCTCAAACGTTTTTCACAAGTAGATTTGGAAGCATTTTTCACAAAACATTGAAGAGGCCTATATAGCAGTTTGAACTATATATCTCTATTTATTAGCAACTGTATAAAACAAGGAGCCATGAGATAGCCTGGAGAAATACTTAATTTCTGTGATATACTTAAGGGAAGCCAGTAAACCCRTGAAGGTGTCTACCTTGATATTGTCAAAACTTGGAGATTCCCAGAGAGTTCCAATGTCTTCTGGAAAATGAAAATGGAAAGCACTACCTGAAAACTGTTGCTGTAATTCAGTTTTAAGAAGCACTGATTACTCCCAGTTTCTCTCCCGTCTCTGTCTGTTTTCCTTGTTCTTCTTCAAAAAAAGCACAGCTGTTAACCCTTCCCTTTTAAACTAGGGCAGTTTTTTTGCCTAGAAGAGGAATGTTTTCCTCTTTTGCCTTTCTCTCAACATCTTGCTCCCATCTCTCTGTTCTTTCTTTCCCTCACTTGTTCCATGCTCCCTGTCCCTCCTGGTGTTCTCTTTATTTCCCTTTTGCAGTGGGTCCCTGAATTTTCCTTCCTTTCTAGTGCTTGCATGCAGAATAGCCCCTGAACATGATACAGTACTAATTACTTCACGAGTTCTTCCAGTAATGTCTGYCCACCCCTCTGTCCTCCAAAGAGCGTTCACAGTGATATGGAAAAGCTCATCTCTGTAACTGCCACTGCTATGCATTACCGACGCTGCTTTGGCCCTTTTTGTTCTCTTGGCTTTCTTTTCTTAAAACAGGTGCTGCATGTAGACACATGGTTTAAATGGGTTCTTGCCAGTGAAGGGGGACCACTGAACTGAGATGGACTTAAAAGTGAGCAAATACTTGTCACATTCCCCCAACAACAGAATGCTGTGACTCAACAGAGAAGCTTGGCCATGCCTCAATCCCACATTAAGTGGGTTTCTGTCAGAGACTGAAATGTTATGGTTACTGTCTTAAACATCGTTATGAAGGACCTTTTGCCCATTATGGCAAAACTGTATAAGCAAGCTGGGACCACCAAAGCCCACCCCTCCCTGAAGATGCCTCCTGACTGGAATCTTGGACTGCGAGTTAAGCTGCCTGAGGGAACTGAGATAAAAGTGACACTATTGTTCAAGTATCTCAGGTCRAGAGACAAGAAGGTATCCGCAAGAAAGCCAAACCCAGCAGCTGTCTTGAAAATCATCCCTGGCTACGTTTAGGGTGAGGGAGGCCATAGCCCACAGGCCCATCTGCTGAGGGCAGGTTTACACAGACTCCCCCCTGCCAGCCAAGAGGAGGGGAAGAGAGTTTTGGGGGTGTGGCGTAGCTTCTGGTCAGAGGGAGTGACCACCCATCCTTCCTTACACAAACTGGCTCAGTTGTAAAATTCCCAGTCCTGGGAAGGCCACATCCATGCGACATTCACAAGAGGCAGCTGAGGAGGTGTCGAAATTCATCAAAGACCCCCCAACTGCCCCCCAGACTGATTCYTGAGGCCTTGMACYAGGGGACCRCACTTGATGCAACAGATCCGGAGTCTGTTGCAAGAGCCAGTGTCAAACTTGCCCCTCGCCCTTCGGGAGGTACCTGGGCATTCCCACCTGGCCCCAATGTATATTAATCCATTGAGCTCCATGTTTCTCAGGGGACCCTCACCACCAAGAAGACCAGGTGGAGAGGGTCAACAGAGTGGTGATATTTTCTACTTAATCGGTCTCTGTCACTACCTTTCTCTCTTTCTTTCTCTCTCTCTCTCTGATTTACTCTTAAATAAAATCCATACTATTTGCTTTGGCATATGGTCTCATTTGCACCTCAATTCAGGGAAATGCATCTCTCAAAAAATTTTAAGAACCTGATTGTAACACTTTCCCACTGGTTACAACTGTAGATATGTGGTTTCCACATCTCATAGTATAACATTCAGCATTCTGTAAGGAATGTGCTATCACACTGCTAATTACAGGTCATACTTGGACCACAGGTATTGCAGAGGTTGCAGCACTGCTGCAAAATCAGAAAGCTGTGAAGAACTTGACAAGGAGTAGGTAATTTTACTGTTTCATGTAATAACACATAGCAGGAACTACAAGAACAAATGTCTCCTATGCCTAGTATGTGTCCTGCAATGAAGTATGAGGAGCATAGTTATGCCATCCCATTCATATCATCCTATTTTTGAAGCATCCTTCTGTTGGTATTGACATATTAAAACAAGTTCCGTGATGAAACCACTGGAGTGAAGATCAAGGAAGGAGAAAAAGGTGTCCCAGAGGTGTCTGACTGGATTTGTCACTCAACATGACGTTAGCCCTTTTAAATACATCACCCAAACCATACATTGGAATTTCATGTTGACCTTAGCTGGGAACTTCCTATGTCACAGTATTGTTTGTCACAGTTTCTCTTGTAAAAGAATGTCCTTAGCCAGTTCATTGCATTGACTTCAATATTTTTTGGCCTTTGACCCTCTTGAAAAGTTCTACAACCCTGATGACCACAGTCTTCAGCCTGACAACGTATAGCTGTGCACTGTTTGGAGGATTAGCAGTTGCTTTGGCATATTAGACAATATGGCATGGAATAATAAATGGATTCTAACTTCAGGCTAAAAAGAATAACATTGCGTACGGCTACTCTTCAGCAGTAGTCGAGAACAGTATTTCARAAAGCTTACCTTGGCCACAAAGGCTTCAACCCTGTTTCTTGATGATAATCTGTTCTCGGGTGGGCTAAGGAAGCTCCCTCCTAGACTGAGACTTCTGTTCAGTCCCAAATTGTTGCCAAGATGTCCCAGTGCAGTTGAATACAGAACTGGCGTTGCAGCCAGACCTCCGCTGACAATGCTGCTTGTCATCAAAGATTTGCTTTTATGGCGCTCCCGGAGGAGCTTAGCGTTGGCTTCTGCAAGTCTCTCATTAGCTCTGAAACATTCAGAAACATACCAAGAGTCATCTTGGTAGTAATGCTTTCCCAAAGTTATCCTCCAAGTCCCTGACTATTATTCCACTTCTGAGATTGAGTGTCCAAAAACAGGACCTCATTTGACCTGAGCTGGTTTGGAGGGCTTGTTTCTAAGAAGTCACACTAGGTGCCAAGAGCAGCAAGTGTTACCAGCGCTGAGGACTGCTCAGCATGAGGGCTTCAAAGCATTCTGTGAAAGCATTCTGTGTTTACACAGCTTCTTCTGGAAGGTACGGCAACTCCATAAGAACTCGGGGCTACCTCCCCCTTCCCAAGGACAGCTCAAACCTCAGACCCACTGCTAAAACAGAAGCCAAAGAAGATCATTTCTATTTTTTTTTCAGAGAATCTGATTCTGTTCTCTGAGGGGCCTGTCCTCATTCAAACAGTAAARGACATGAAATTCATCTTTTCTCTCTTACACAGGATGAGGAGATTAGAGATTGGCAAAAAAAGCTGCCAGTTAAAACAACATCAACTTGAAAAGTATCCTCTTAATACCATGATCAGTGGTGTTCCTGCTAGAACACTGAAAAGAAATGAAGGTCTGCTGAAGGGGAAGGGTCTTAAGGTACTTCCCCCACAAACATGCCATCATAGGCTTTCACATGTAACGGTGGCCAGGTGCAGAAGAGTAGATTTAACAAGGAAAATGCATGAGGAAACAGGAGTCTCTTATTACCATTCTAAAAAAAGCATGGACTTACCCTTCCACTTTCTTTGCTAGGCATCTGCTGGTTTTCACTTCTTCCAGATACAGCTCTTTGTACTTTTCCACTTCTGCCTGTGTGGATTCTTTTGGAAAAGTACTGTCTTGCTGGGTATTTTTTATCCTGTCCAATTCACATTTGAGATCTCTAATTCTTTCTTTCAGCTGGTTTCTCAGTGACTCGTGATGACTGGCTCTGATTTGTTCTAGTCTGTCCTGGGAGGCTGCCTGTGCCTGAAGGAGACAGTGCACCTTCAACCACCACAAACAAAAAGAGAACCCTCCCCACCTGTCAGTCGCATGTACCCAATCTCCAGGGTCCAGCTTTGGTCAGGGAGGTGGCTATGCCTCCACACTGCCATTAACAATTAAGGCAGAAGCCTGGAGCTACCATTGTAAATCATTCTTTTCACTCAGGAAGAAGCCCACATTCGCACTCTTATTCAAAGCTACTAATGAAAGGACACTCTGTAGGACAGGGCATATAGAACAGGATTGCTCAAAGACATAGGCAGGATCCCTCACCTCTGCCCCATCTCCACACCTACAACTTCAGTGACTTCTGTCCTGAGCACTTTCCCCTGTACAAGGACAAAGCTGGACCTGTAGGTCTGGCCATGACATCTGGAAGGTGCAAAAGCCCTTCAAGCATGAACAGCAGGAACCAGACCWGCGGACAGAGATACCCCCAAGCACTGCAAAATGGAAATCTACCTTGGGCAAGCTTTTGATTCAGGGACCTGCCGGACCATTCCACACCATGAAAGCACTCCTGCCCAGCCATATTCCCTTCTCTCACTGCCTTTCAGCACAGACACAAATACAGCACTAAGACAGTCTGGCAGTAAAACCAAAATACTAAAAAATGATGTCCACAAGAAAAGTCTACATAGTGCCTACAGAAACATGTCAGAAAGTCACTTACTTGCAAAAAGAGATGAACTTCCTGTAGTTTTTGTCTTATTTCTTGTCCAGCTCGTTCTTCCACCATCATTTTATACTGTTCTATATGGCTACGATGCACCATGTTAGTCTCCAATCGATGCTGGAGTTTTGCCAGCTCTTCTTTCAGCTGGCATTTTCTCTTCTGCAGTTTTTCACAGTTCCCATGCAGGGGGGACTGCTCTTCTTGCAAATCCCAATTTTGTGTTTCCAGCTGCATGCATTTTTTAGACACTCTGTCTCAGTGTGATGGGGCCAGGAGGGACGCATCGGTTATATCCTGGTGACCACCATTTCAGCAAAGGCTCCCAGGTGAACCGCACCAGCAGACCTGCTCTCGAGTTAGGAATCATGCCAGGGGTGCACGGTGAGTGTTCTTCAACCAGGAAGACCTCAAACATAGAGCAGAGAGAGGCACCCAAATGCCCCTAACTGGGAAGTGGTTAAACCTGATGAAAGGTAGCTCAACCAGTAACTTCTAACAGTAAAGGATATGAAATTCTAAAGCATTTCTGGGAACAATACTTCTGGGTCATGTTCCTTGCACTTCTTTGTCATGTTCCTCCAGTTGTTTTATACGAGTACGAGACTTAGACGACAGAGGAGGTCCTGCCATTTCTGTTAAGAAGCTATTGCTTCTCTTTTCATATCATCCGAGATGATCTTTGAGTCATTGAACAATGCTCAGACTGCAGATGCATGTCTTCCAATTCTTCCACCTGTTTGGACAGGCAGTTTTACTCACATGCCAAGGTTACCTGGTTCTGAGCATCACTACTGGCATTATGCTCACATAACAGCCCTTATACAATGGTGTTAGCAGACAGGACGGCCAGGTGAAGGGCAGTGTTGCCGTCAGCATCTGCCACATTCGGGTCGGCACCATGTTCTAGCAGAATAGCCACACATTCTTGCTGGCACTGTACTGCCCATACTGCCTCTCCTGTCTCACGCATTGATGCCGACTCTCTTCAGATACCAGCCCCTCTGCCTCAGCCAGGCCAGGTCACTGGGGGCACCAGCATGGTGCAGCTTGCCCTGGTGTCAGAGACAGGTAATAGTCTGTTTCAAGACATCTTAGAGAGCTTGGGGTGTGGAAGGGGGTGGGTCAGGCCCTGCTTTTGTGGAGCAGTGCCCTGACCGCATACCCCCCAGCCCCGCTGTGCCTGTCAATCAAGGGACACCAGAGGCAGACCTTGGTATCACCTTACTCATCCATGTTTGGAGGAGAGACTGGAGGTCCCACCTGGGAGGCAGGCCCGGGGGCAGGGCCAAGATTTGAAGAAGCCCCATCATGTGGCTACCTCTGTCTTTCACCTATCTCCATCTTGAAGAATAACATTGCTGGAACCCAGGAGTAGGTAGCTATGCCTGGTTTTCTATATATTTCCTATCTTTCTGGTTTTCTCCCTTTCTTTTTCTAACTTTCCTGTTACGGAACATAACATAAAATGGGCTATAAGGTTTTTCTATGTTTAATCAGCTAAGTTTATGCTGGGAAAAGTGAGGTTTTGTACCATTTATTCTTTTGCCAATGTTCCCTAATTTTCCATAGTTCTGCCAGTAAACCTTTGTGTGTTTTTTTACCTCTTGGGAAATTTTGGTTGTATTTTCTCTTTGTGCCTACCCAGAGAAAAAGAATCTTGGTTCCACCCCAGGTTTGGGTGACCGAGGCGTAACACCTGGACCTTCTCACTGAGCTCAGAGGCACCAGTGGCAGGAGCACAGGGCTTCCCTGAAGTGCTGCTGAAGAGCAATAGCTGCTGCTTCTTGCTGGGGACCCCCACGACACTCTGCATGCTTTTGTGCATGCTGTGGTGTATGCTGCATGGCAGGTATGGATCTGTTGTGCTAGTGGCTGCTGCTCACGCCCTGCACAGAACCACAGAATGACTATGGTGCTCTAATCCATCCTTTTGTGTAACAAGGTTTCCTAGAGTCAGTGTCCCTGATCCGTGAAGGCTGACCTTGCTAGGAAAGATGGAGGCAGAGAAGGCATTCAGTACTTCTGCTTTTAACATGTCCTATGTTACCATGTCCCCCACCTTGTTGAGCCATGGGCCCACAGTTTCCCTGGTTTTCCTTCTGTCACCTACATGCTCAAAGAACTCCTTCCTGTTGTCTTCGACATTCCTGGCCTGATTGAGTTCCATTTGGGCTTTAGCTTTCCTAACTTCCCTCCTGGATGCTCAGACAATTTTTCTGGTTACCCGGCCTTGTGTCCACCCTCTGTAAGCTTCCTTTTTGTGTTCGAATGAGGAGCAACTTGTTCAAGCCATCCATGCAGGCTTCCTGGCATTTTTGCCTGACTTTCTGCATGTTGGAATGGAACTCCCTTGAGCTTGGTGGAAGCGATCCTTGAATATTAACCAGCTTTCTTGGGGCCCTCAGTCTCCAGGACCTTATCCCATGGGACTCTTCCCAGCAGATCTTTGAAGGGACTGAAGTCTTCTCTACTGAAGTCTAGGACTGTGAGCTTGCTTTTCCCTCTCCTCTGTACCCTCAGAAACCTAGACTCCGCCATCTCTCATGGTTACTGCAGCTAAAGCTGCCCTTGATTTTTCACATCCTGAACAAGCCGCTTGTTAGTGAGGACGAGGCGCAGCAAAGCATCTCTGCTTGGCTGCTCTGCCACTTGGAGGACGAAGCTGCCATCCATGCACTGCAGGAATCTCCTGGATCACTTACGTCTTGTTGTGTTGTCTCTCCAACAGATACTGGTTGAAGCACCCCATGAGAACCAGTGAACATAAGGCTGTTCTCATCTGTCTGTAGAGGGCCTGATTTGCTTGTTCTTCCTGGTCAGATGGCCTACAGCAGACAGATATTATTAATGTCGCCTTTACCAGACCTCTCTTTAATCCTAACTCAAGTTCTCAGTTGACTCCTCATCCATGCCTAGGCAGAGCTCCATGCACTCCTGCTGCTCACTTCCTTAAAGGCCAGCTTCCCCTGCTCACATACTCATCCTTTCCTTCCTAAATGGTCCGCATCCCTCCACTGCAACGCTCAAGTCATGGGAGCCATCCCACTGTATGTAAGGCCCCAGAGCTCACTCAACAAGTTCCTTAAAGGGACTTATGGGTTTTTTTTAATGTAACCCAAGTCAAACACACAGAAGAAAATATCAACAAGATATTCCTCAAGAGGTCAAAACGGCAAAAACTTTACTGGCAAACTTGAGAAAATCAGGGAACTTTGGCAAAATTTTAAAGCAATATTCAATCAAAACATTTCACAAAGCATTAACTTAGCCCATTCAACTTAGCAAACTCCAAGGCCCTCCAATTTTAAGTTACTCAAAACCCTGAGAAGATGGAAGTAGAAAGAGAGAAGAGATACAGAAAAGAACAGAAATGGCTACCACTCCTGGTTGCAGCAGTGTTCAGCTGATAGAAATTCCAAGAGGAGGTAGGGTCAAGATATGCTTGCCTCATGTCCTGGGTTAAGTACCCTTTGGCTTTCCTGGGCCCTTCCCCCAGGTGGGACTTCAGTCATGTGGCCACTCAGGAGCTGAGTTAGGGGCTCCAGGGGCTGGGTGTGGAGCATTGCCTCCAGTGATTAGTGGCCACTGTGGGCGCTGGGCTACAGGCTCTAGGAGGTGGGGTGTGTGGAGCATTGCCTCAGCAGAGCAAGACTGCACCTGCCTCTTTCTTCATACAGACACGTTGTTTCAAGCCAGCAATCCTTCCAGTCTCTTACAGCTTGTTAGCTAGTACTTTTGGAAAGTGCATTGTAAAAATTTAAGGGCGTGATAACTAACACCTTTTGAGTCTAACCAGTGGGCCTTTTGCCCACTGTTAGGCAATTATGTAGTAAAAGTTCAGGCAATTATACAATAAAAACACGAGAGTTCCTGACATGTGTCTGGTGTCTTTGCTCACACTGATGAGAGGATTTACAACAAGCATCATGCCCCTACCACTGGGTCATCACATCTGCTTTGTGAGGCGTATCACATCTCTCTCAAGCAGATGCTGATCTGAAAACAGGGTCCCGTAGTCACAGGATCCAAAACACCGTTTCCAAGAGCAGTTCCGCAGCCAGTTCTTGACTTGTCCTCACCATCAGGGATTGAGAAGAACACCGCCTGGGCTGTGTTACCGTCTGGTTATTAAAATTATTTAGAAATTTCTCTGCCCGAATTAAGGTGCAAACAAGACTATATGCCAGTGTCAATAATATAGATTTTATTTGACGGTAGATATGACAGAGAGAGAAAAAGGAAGAGCAAGAAATAGAAAAAGAACTGGGGAGACAGAAAGAGAGTGACAGAGACAGATTAAAGAAAATATCACCACTCCATGGATCCCAACGATGTTCCGTTGATCCTCTCCATCTGGTCTTCTTGGTGGTGAGGGTCTCCCGAGAAACACAGAATCTGATGGATTAATATACGTTCAGGCCAGATGGGAGTGGCCAGGTACCTCCCCCGGGGGGGGGGGTGGGGGGGGGAGTTTGCCACTGTCTCTTGCAGCAGACTCTGGTTCTGTTGCATCGCTTTGCATCATGTGCAGTCCTGTGATGCAAGGCCTCAGAGATGAGTCTGGGGGGCACTTCAAGGGGTCTGTGATGGATTAAGACAGCCCCTCACCTGCTTGTCATGTGACTGTCCCATGGATGTGGCCTTCCAGGGTTGGGAGTTCCATAGCCAGTTTGCATAAGGGAAGATGGGTTCACTGCTCCTGAGCAGAGGTTATGACGCACTGAAACCTGCTCCTCCCACACCCCGTTGAGGGGGAAATCTGTGCAAACCTGCTCCCAGCAAATGGGTCTGTGGGCTATGGCCTCCCCCACTCCCAGCCAGGGAAGATTCTCAGCACAGCTGCTGGTTTTGGCTTTCACTTTTTTGCTTCAGCCTTGTTTACTTGTCCCCAGACCTGAGATGATTGAAGAAAAGGTTTCCCTTTATCTAATCTTGGCAATTTAACTCTCAGTCCAAAGTTCCAGTCAGGCATCTCTTAGGGAGGGGTGGGCTCTGGTGGCTTCTTTATACAGTTTTGCTATAATAAGAAAACTTCATAGTAATGTTTGAGGCATGAACTATTTCAGTCTCTGACAGGCCCTTATGGCCTTGACTACTGCTCCCAGAGCTCTGTAGTTACTTTTGATACTGTCTAGGTTTCCTTTGTCTTCCTTTCCTTGGTAACCTGTCATATCTGCAGGTCATGGGAGCAGAGCCAGGATAGCTTGCATCGTTTCCAGTCCCCTGCGTTGTGAGGGAGCAGAGCATCTCATCTTCTCTCTTGCTTTCCTGATTAATCTTCTCTCATTAAAATGTTTTCTTTAATCCGAACAATTCCCCATGAAGATTGGAAGAAGATGTTGGGTTTTCTTTTCGTGTTTCCTTCCACATCTGCATTAGAGTTTGTGTCCAGAGTTACTTGTCAAAGCTGCAATGCTCCTTTCAATTAAAGAGGTGGGGACTGGTTTGGTGGACTTCGATAGATAGCTGCTGCTACTTCTACCTGGCCACACCTGGAACATGGTGGTGAGGACAAAAATGTATTAATTAGCAAGTAGAATCATGTAAGCTGTCTTTCCTTTGACATCTGTCATTGCCCTAGTATGGCCCTAAGTGCAGCTGAGGGTGGGGCTTCTTGTGTTTGCTCTTTCTTGTGTCGTGCTTTGCAAGGTGTTGCAAAGTCTGTTAAATCCAAGAACTATGGGAAAGGGGGTTTTGATGTGAAGAAAGTTAGTAGACACAGAAGGGGGATGAATGGCACTGACCCAGAATAAATGAAACTTGCCAGTAAACATGGGCCTTTGTAAAAGCACACCTGCTGGGATGTCTAGCACAAGTCCTTGCTGCCATATTAACTTGTGACCCTTGCGGTCATTCACCCCTCAGAGACAGCTCAGTTTGTGTTCAGAGAGATGCAATAACAGTAAGAGTCACTGCCCAGCCTAGTGTTCAAAGGAGATGATGCTGTATAGATGGGGAAAGTATGTCGGGAAAGTATGTCGGTATGCTTGGAAAAGAAAACTTACAACCTCATCACCATGGTAATTAGTATTTGGTGCCAGTGTTTTCCCAAGTGACTCCCACAGGAGTCACCTGTCCCCAAGCCTAGTGTAGGTGAAGTCATTTTGTTATTTAAGTCTCTGTTCAAATAGTGTGGTGTGTCCCATAATCACTCCACAAATCAACAATGAGACTTGTGGAGTAAATCCTTTCAAATGGCTAAGACTTTTCCCATGTCCCCTCCTCTTTCACTGTCATCAGAGATTCATAGTCTTGCATCCAGATTTCCAGATTTCTGAACTCTATTGAGCACTGTCCTTAAAGCTTCCCTGAGCTGCCTTTTTTTTTTCTTTTCCCTGTAGCCAGCTTTAAACACAAGTCGATGCAATGGAAGGTGGAGAATTAGACAGTGTTGGGATACAATGCAGCTTTTCAAAAGGCACGGTATATACTTTGACCAGGCTTTTGTGCTGCCCTGTTGCCTTCCTGCCTGTGTTGCCAGATGGAGGAATAAACTCCCCTGAGTGGAGACCGTTGTGCTCTCAGAAATGTGTTGTTGCTTTTCCCATGCACTTTTTGCCATCTAGTGGCAGCAATGTCTTCATCTACTGTTTGCATCACAATTTCACTTTCTAGGTACCGTACAAAATTGTTCACTTGTGATTCCTCCATCAACCAGCAAGGTGCAACTCTCCAGCCATGTACTGCTGTGATGAAGGGTCAGGAGACTAGATGGAATGGTCAGGTTGAGAGAAGTATCCACTGTGAAGTAAAACCACAGGAGTTCTCAAAACTGGTGCTTTTCTGAAGCTTAATGGAGTTTATAGGTATTTAAACAAATACTCATTATGTGATCATATGGATGCCTGGTTGCTGATTTAGGGATACATCCTGAAAGGTAACAAGTCTTATGAGGAATGTCTGAGGGTACTGGGGTTGTTTAGCCTAGAGAAGAAGAGACAGAAGGGAGACCTTATCGCTCTCCACAATGATCTGAAAAGGAAATTGTAACCAGGTCAGTCTCTTCTCCCAAATAACAAGCCATAGGACAAAAAGAAATGCCTCAAGTTGCACCAGGGAGGTTTATATTGGATAATAGGAAAAATTTCTTCACAGAAGAGGCTGCCCAGGGAAGTGGCTGAGTCGTCATCCTTGGAAGTATCTAAAAGACGTGCAGAAGTGGCACGTAGGGATGTTTTGTGGTGGACTTGGCAGAGCTGGGTTAACAGTTGGACTTGATGACCTCAAGGGTCTTTTTCAACCTAAATAATCCTGCAGTTCTATGATTGTGGAGCCTCTAAAATGAAAAGCCATATTTTGATGGGAATGTGTGTTTCATGAGTGCCTCCCATAACCATTAGATATGCTGTGTCTCTGAAATGCAGCAGTTGTGTTGGACATGCAGGTACTTAAAACAGTTCCACAACAGTGATGCCAAGTTGCTTTAAAGGAATTTCCTTCACTAAAATACAGTCCTGTAGATATGTAGGGATTTTATGTGGCCATTTTCCTGATCTTCCATCCATTTTTGAAGCAGGCAATGAACTGGAACTAGATTTGTCTTTATTGATGGCTTGTTCTAGCACCTGATATGAGACTATGAAAAGTGTCTTTTCACCTTCAGAAATTAGAGACCTGCTGTTGGTCACCCCATATCTGAAACACGCTATAATCCCACCAGTTTGCAAGTGTGGTAGGAATAATATCCATCCATATTACTGCTGAGGAACTGAGTCCCTGGCATGGGTGGTACATGCATAAAGTCCATAGCATGTATGTCTACAGTTCTTTGGGATAGTTGTTACACACAGGAGTAGACATGACATAAAGTGTATATATTTGTGAATTATTTTGGGCATGTCCTAATTTTCCCAGAAGTGACCTTGGACTATTCCAGATAAAAAATAGGGGGCAACCCCCAGGAGCAATCTTGCAAAACATCATTGAAATGGCTAAATACTCTCCAGTAGATTGTAATATCCGAAAAGTACTATGCAACACATACCTTTGGTAAGCAGGCTTTTTTGACAGTGGATTTTTCTTTGCTTGTAGCCAGGTATGGTTTCCCAAGATATAAAAACACTGTGCAGAACATAGTCCAGTCAAAAGGAGTATTCAAATCACAGCTCAAAGTTGCATTGCACTGGAGGTGGGAAACTGAGGTAGATGTACATTCCATGGCGGAGTGACTTTCTTAGCACAATTAGATTATGTTGCTGTAAATAGATTTGCTCCTGTAAGTAAGTGAGCTTGTTTAGCAGTATCTTCACCCTGTTCACCAGGATACCATGAGGACAGACTCTTATCCCACCACATTTGCTGTGTGACTACAGAGCTGTTTCCCGACTGAGCTCTAGTGGTTGCCTCTCCCATGTGTGAAACTTGCTAATTTGCTTTACCCTATGGGAACTTCACAGATGACTACTCCCCAATTACTAAACCGTTTGCAGATGTCTAGTTGATAGATGTTTGTTTAGCAAGCATCTGTGGTGATACAGGATGATCCTGCCCCTATGCTTTTGCCTTCCATTCAGAAGGAAAGAGGTTGCCCTTATTCCTTCGTGGTCTTTCCCTTTTCAAGTGATTGACTGGATTCTGCCTGAAGCAGTTGTGGAAGTACTTGCCAGAACAACCCCCAGGCTCAAGGTAACAGCTTTAGATGGGGATATCGGCTCCTGTTTGCAAAATTAATCTGCTTCCACCCAAACATGGTAATTTGTTCCCCAGTAATTCTGAGAGAGTGCCCGTAACCAATACCTGGAACCGGCTTTACCAGTCTGCCTGAATCCAGGAGGGGGTGAACAGTTTAGCTCAAATGCTGCACAATATAAAGAATTCATATGTTTTCCATTCTCCTTCTTGGAATGAGCATTTTATTTATGAAAATCTATTACTTGAAGACAAGAACTTAAGCTGAAGTTTAAGAAGGCTAGCAAAAAAAAAAGAATAGCTCTAACAAAGATATCCTGAATATGTATTTTATTTTTGGGATACTAACTTTTTCATAGTAAGTCAAAGACTTAGTGCTAATACATACTGAGCCAAACAAACATCAGTGTTACATATGTACCCACATAAATAGCCCCAGTAAATAAGCCAAATGGCCTGCTGTGGATCATCTGCCCTATATTTTTTTTCAGGGAATGGCTAAATAGTGTACCAATAGGGGGGCAGAGCCCTTTCCTGATGTTATGGGTTCAACAAGTGAATTTGGTTTTTTTGCCCCATCTAGCAGGGAGACCTGTGTGGGTGGGGAGGGGTTGGCCAGGAATTAATGGGCGATACTTAAGAACAAAGAAAGTTCCCTACTCACCCGCATTCCACACTGATCACACAAGAATGGGCGATACTTGAGAACAAAGGGGATTGCCTGTGCTGGGAATGTTGGCAAGAGAGTTGTTTCCCCAGAGGCTGCAGCTTATCATCGCGAGAGGTGAAGGGGGACTTTTCGAGACTTTGGCGAGAGGGGACGAAGGCCACGGCTTGCTCTCTTCTCCACTTGGCTTTCAGTGAGCGCGGTCGTGTCTGCAGCGAGTGCCGGTTTCACTCCGGGAACACCGCTACACAACATCTCCACCAGCGTGCTCCAGAGCATGGACACACTGTGACATCTCTGCGGGGGTCCTGCTGTGGCACAGGGTGCAGTGTTATGCTGAAACTGTCGCCACCCGGAGCTGCTTGCCTCTGCCATCTCTGCTGCCAGCCTGGGTTTCTGCTGCACGTGAGTCAGCGCTGGGGTCTAGTCGTCTCTGCCATTCCTGCCTTCCTCTGGCCCCTCGGTGAGTGATACGGAGGTCCATCGCTCTCCAGTCAACCCTGTCTGCCTGCGCTGCTTGCTGCCCACTGCCAAGGTTGGTGCTGAGCCGGGCTGCTGCCCCATGGGTTCGCACTGGGAGCGATCTCCCCTGTCCCTCTCCTGCTCGCCGGAGCCGCCATTGCCACGTGGAGAGGTCGCCGCGCTCGCGCCACAGCATCCCCTGCAGCTGCGAGGGAGTCACCGCAACCTCTGTGCCCCAACAGAGAATCGCCCGACGACAGAGAACGGACTGTTACTGGGTTTGTCTTCTTCTCTTATTGTTATATATATAGAGAGATATATAATCCTAGTAAAGAACTGTTACTTTTTACCACATCTTTGCCCGAGAGCCCTGTAATTTCAGGGGTATAGTAATTTGAAGGATGGAGGGGAGTCATCCTCTATCCCACGAAGGTTTCCTGCCTTCCTTGGCAGACACCTGTCTTTCAAACCAGGACACCTTATTTAAGAGAAACTGAGAAACTGTCATGTACCTGTAAGAGTGATACAAAGAAGGGGCAAATTCTTCCCTTGAAGTGAGACTTTTTAATTAAAAATTAAAATAAGTAGCTAGAAATGGTAAAATAATCCTCCTCCTTTTGTTAGTGCTCAGATGGCTGTATTTGGTATTCTCAGAGATGGACAGTTACTCTGGTTTATTGGTGTGTATTTGGTATTGGATGGTATGCTGAATGCAGTCAGCTCTTTGTTACCACCTTTCCCAATCTTTTCAGTTATTTTAACCACTCCTTGTTTTTTATCTCATATTTAAACGGCCAAGGGGCTCACTATAACTGTACAGAGCTCACTGCGAAAGGCATTGAGTGTTCTGTTGCTATTGTACAATTATAATAGTTTAGGCTTTTTGCCTATACAAGTCTAACCTGTAACTAGATGCAAAATGGACTTTTATAATTTTATTGGCCTACCAGTGATTACTGGATGGACTACTATCTTTTCAGTAACTAGAGTAAGAGGTAAATAAGCAACGAATACAGAGGTGTCTAATGAAATATGGGACAACATTCACAGGATTTCAATTTGCCATCACGTTTAATTAAAATGTAATTAAAAGGCAGAGAAGAATAGAATCACCCATGCAGTATACAAGCTAGAAAGATTAGATTAATTTCTTTTTCAGCATCACATTTCTAAAAACACTGGTTTCTGTATTTTAAATCACTCTAAATAATGTTATGTTATTGAAAGACAGGGTATGAATTTTACATGAGCTAATGAAAGAATTACTTTTGATGATGAAAATATTAATCGTATAAGAAAAACATTTTCTATATTATAAAAACATTTTATAAATGTTGTGAAAGAACTGGGTGCATTTTTTTGTTTTGTCTCTGGGTACTGCTGTTACGCCAGGTATATACACTTTTGTTGGGTTAGTTTCTATTAACAAGATATTGAAGTCAGTAATCACCATTCAAATCTGTCATTTTCTTTTTAGTTATGAAGACTAGAGCTTTCCTTGCCTGTTGCTATAGATTTCAAATGACAGTGGTGTATTGTATACACCTTGTACTACTTGTGTCTTTATATACAGACTAAATATGCACATATGTAGCTGAGTAAGGATGTATATAAAATGCGATTGATAGTCTGCTTAAAATGTGTGACTAACTTTGGAGTACGAACCTTGTTTGTTTTCAGAGGAATTGTGGTATAGACTACTTGGGAAAAACCTCCTTTCCTTTTTTTTGTTTATACAGGATACAAGCACACAGACAAACAAAAAACCAACAAAAAATGAAATTCAGTGTTGTGATAATTAATTCTAATTCATCAAGGATCAAATTCAGAAGAGAATATTTTTCTCCTTGTTCCAAGAGGGGGTAAAGGAGGATAGAAAGAAGTATATTTTCTTATATAAAAGCCAAAGAGGTATAGTTGAAGTGCTTTGTTTGTCATAGGTAACATAATATCTTAGAGTAATATCACATGTCAAAAGGCTCTGCTCTGCATCTAGCAGCTGTGTGTGACATAGAGTGAGTGAGTCAGTAGTGAATACTGGTGCTGTCCCCAGAGATCTGATGGCTATTGCCAGCCTCTTTACCAGGCCGTTTGTATTTGTTCTCAAGGAAAGATGCTATGGATATATACATTAAAAAAAAAAAAAAAAAGAGAAACACTAGTCTTTTCAAAAAAATATGACATATTTTTACTTTCCTGCTGTCAGGCTTGATCCTACTTAATCTCAGTAATATGCCTCTAGGTTTGACCATAGTGAAAAAAAAAAAAGAATGCTACCATTACCGTCACTATCCTCTAGGGATAGCTTATGTGTTCAGCACTTTGCAAAAGGCTTTGACGTAGTTGTGTCCCACCGTAGCAATCAGAATGCTAGGTAGGTAGCTGAATTCCTTCAGTTCCCACTGGAGATTTTTGTTTTTATATTGTGCATTCCTTCATTTTCTGAAGTTTTGGTGAGTTCCAGGTGTGGATGAACATGAATGTTTCCTGAAGAACCACTAGATTTCCATATTATTTAGTATCATCTTAATGCATCTTAGTATTTCCTGGGTTTTTATATGTCTGGCCACTTCTTTCTCACAGAAGTATATGTAGGCCTCTGTAGAGTATACAAGTTTAATGACTTCTTCCTGATGCATTTTTTTGGACAGATCCCCAGTGTCTGTGGTCTACCATTGAACTAGTAGCTATGCTACGTCTGTCAAACAGCTCTGGAGTAATTGTTTATGGCAAGATAACCAGCTTTACAGCAGATTATTTAAGATTAACAACACTGGACTCTACCTTATCTTGTATGTTCAGGTTCAATTGATTGGCAACACAAGTGAATTAGCAGGTGCACTGATCTGAAGAGAGCAGACAAAAACAGGTGTAAAGAAAGATTGTAAGAGAGGAAATCGGGTATGGGAATACTCAAGAGGAAAATGTTTAAAAGAGACCAGTATATACAGTCTGTAAAATGTTCATAATTTGGACCAGTCTTAATTGTAAAGATGGGGAACAGTACGTGCGTGTTTCCACCCAGAGCAGAACTGTTCTGAATTTTAAGGGAGCTGCAGCCTAACTTCTTCAAGGTTGACCACTTTTGAAGTAAAACCCCAGGCACCTCAGACACAGAACAATTAAATGCAGGCTGAATATCGGCTTCAAAAGTCCTTGAGTCAGTGGACTCAAGGACCATAATTAATATATCTAGGTCAGTCAATAGCAGATTAAAAAGTCATTGTCCATGGAGCCAGCAGGGATAACTAGTGAGGTTACTCTGGTCCCCACAGTCCCTGAGATCTAATAGATAGGCTACCCATCCTGTTTTCATTGGGATAGTTTGGGTAACAGATCTCTATGGCCTGACCTTGGCTGACATGCGTAACTATTAAATCCTCCAAATCAGTACTAGCACACTCTCTTTCTCCAAGACTGCCTCCCTAAGATGTGCAGATGGTACCTCTAATATGCCCACAGGAAGACAATCTCCTTGATTACCTGACTAAACCTCTCACTTGCTGTGGTCATGCTTCCTGCTTCCAGAAAGCAGTGCCACGTATGAAGCCCAGCAAGCCTCCACTTCCCCCTTCACATCAGCAGTACCCTTCTCCCTGTCCAAAAAACCCTTCAGTGCCATCACTGCCTGTAAGATGTATGACATCACTGAACAAAACCCCGCCTGTAACAGAGCAGTCTGTGTGACCTCTGATCTCTTTTGCCTTTGTCTAAAAACCAGGGGCAGAAGAGTTACAAGAACTCCTATGTCAGCATTGGAAGCAAGGGTCATGTTCATAACACAGAACAGTCAGTGGAAGAGCATTGACTTTCTAATGAAACAGTTTTTGTAAAATACTTCCCGACCATCTCCACAATTCATTGGTCAAAATCTGCAGAAGGTTTTGTCCAGAACAGAGACCCATGTCTTTTTTCACGTATGGAGAGAACTGTGATCTTGAGAAGATTATTTGTAACAGAAGTTTGGAACCATTTTCACAGCTGCTTTAATAAGTAATGTTAAAAGGTGCTTAGAGGCAGACAGCTGTTCTGGGACCTGCATCACACACTGCCTGTGAATATTTATAAAGCTCTGCAACTGGATTACTAGAAAGGCAAACTTGCATTCATTCAAGCTGTTTCATTGGAGCGTTGCAACAGAATTTCCATGTGAAAAATCAAGACTAAGAGTTAGATCCTTCTCGAGTAGACTGTTGCTAGCAGGAGGTTGGGCTCTGTCACTGAGCCCATTTCCCCAAACTTGTGATAAGGGCTGAGATCTCATCTCTGACCCTTTATCTCAGCTTTTTGAACATCTCAGATAGTTAATTATAAGCTCTTTCTACATCAGTAAATCTCATAATGTCTCATGCAGTGACCAGTGGTAAACTGTAGAAAAGCTGTTCCACAAACCTATTCCCCATAGCCAGAGAAAAGGGAGGATGGCCACAGCTGATCTACTGGAAGGGGAGAGAGGTTAATTATTTTTGCCTGTTTGCTCAATACCAGCCTTTTCAGGCCTCTGGAACGAGAGGCTATAGAAAATTTAGTGACAAAGAAAATAATTTCCCTGGTGAATTTGTTTATTCACACTCCATGCATATGCTCCATTTAATAAAGAAAAGAGAGGGTGAGGCTCAGAGGGGCACTACTGCATCTCTGCTGGAGCACTGTGAAGCCCTGCTGTGCACAGGAGCTCTTTTCTCAGGCTGGGGAGCACCACTGGGTGGACCTGTGAACCTGGAGAAAGCATCGCAACTTTCACTAATACAGCGCTGTCACCCAACAGAGAGATCCCTGGCAGAAGATGTAAGCCAAGCCAGTCTGGGGCATCATTCCTGTGTGGAGTGACACAGCCATGTCTGTTCCCACTGCCCACAGCTCTGCATTTTACAAATACAGCTGTGTGATTCCTGGGATGAACCTGTTCATGGCTCAGTGGCAGGGCATGAGAGAGAGAAGCTGAAGACAAGTCCATCTGTGTAGACATCCCCCACTTATCTTCCATGGGCTCAACTTCCACTGTGAATTTTTGGGGTTTTTTGTGTGTCTGTTAATCAGCATAGTGCTGCGGTGCTCCAACCTTAGTTATCAAAAAGGCAGTTTGCCACAGAGCGCTATTTCTTAGATGTCACTTTATGCTTTCTCCTCCGTCACAGAACCTTAAGCTTTGTAACAGGTTAGCTTGATTTGAAATTCCCGCTAACTATAATGTGATTAGCCAGTTTAAATATGTTCCTCCTCTGAGATGTTTCATTGGTTTTCTCTCACGTATCTGTATACTCGGATTGGTTACACTCTGTTATCCCTACCCCTTTAAAGCAGCAGAGACAGAGCGGGTAGGGGTCTCTCTGCTAACTCCCTTCAAGACATGCACCCTGCCCTCCAGGGCAGAGAAGAATAAAGCTTGGAATATGGTTACAGAAAGTCCGTCTCTCTCATTCCTTTTGCCTTCACTGCTGCCTCTGTGCAACTGCCTGCAGTGAAAAGCTGTCAGCTTCTGTGGACTGAGAAAAACCCTGCAGGTCGCTCTGGCCCCAGCTGGATACAGCAAGGGGGAAAAGCGACAAGTGGCTCCCGACGTGGGGTAGTTCCACAAGAAGCAAGAAGCTCCTGACGTGTAGCAGTTCACAGGAAGCAAACTTCTCTGTGAAGTCACTGCCAGCAGCCAGCGCGGATGTCGCCGCTTTTTGTGCGGTGAAGGAAGTGTGAAAAGGACCGAAGAAATAAACACCTCTTCGCCGGACCCGAAAAGGAAAACGGTTCGAAAAAGTGAAGGACCAATCCAGGGGTTTTTATWTTCTTGGAGCCAGCACTTCTTTGCCCTCCGGCCAGTTTAAAAGGGTATCGTAAGTCTCTTTTCCTTTATATTATATGTAAGAGGTTTACTCTGGCTAACGAGACCCTTTTTTCTTTTATTTTTTACGTTTTTCCCCTTGGTCGGGTAGGAATCGAGTCACAGACACACTTTAAGCATGAGGTCCAAGGTCTGTGGCTCTGAGAGAGACCCATCCCCATTCCCTAACACCCTTCTTATTTTGAGAAGAGAGACAGACATATGCTGTACATGCATAAAAGACAGCCACCAGCCTCTTACCTCTGTCTTCTTCTCAAAAACACCCTAAACACGGCGGAGCTCACAAGCTTGCCGTGGACTTTTCTTCAGAATTTCCCCCCCAACCCCCCCTCTGTCCAGGCTGCGGGAAACTCCGACCGCGTTTCTATTGTTCGCTCTCCCTCCACATTCCTTTCCCCACCCCTCACCCCTTCCGTACACCCCTCGCATGCCAAACCCCAACCTCCCGTACATTCCCCACATTCCAATTCCCCTCGCCATGGCAACTGCTCAGCGCCGCGCTGCGCCCAGAGGTGGCAGCGGGAAGGGAGAAGGGGGCCCCCCGCCCCGCGCCCAAACACAAAAACCCGCCCGCCCCGGCAGTGCGAGACATCCGCCGATCTCCGCGGCGGAACAGTTCAGCTGTTCGGCGGCCCCTGCTCAGGGCAAACAAACCGCCGAGCAGCCCCTGCACATGGCACGGCAAAGCGGCACAGCAAGGTGAAACTACACCTCCCATAATTCCTTTCTTTCCTCTTCCTTTCCTATCCCGGAAGACACAGAAGAACTACACCTCCCACAATGCCTTTCTTTCCACCTCCAGTTCCTATTCCCTGACCTACCGTTCCTATTTTAAAAACAAAACAAAACAAAACAAAACAAAACAAAMAAAAAAAATAAAAACAACGGGGGAGCCTCACCCCCAAACGAGTGCTAAAGTAGCTCCTTTTCCTGCTCCTGTGTCCTAAGAGTAGGTGAGGGAAAGCCCTATCTTAAAGAAAAAATTTTAAGAGCCTCCCTACCAAGCCTATGGAAACATGAGCATTAAAAGGAACTATACAAAGCACCTTTTAAGCCAAGGGTTAATTTTAAAACCCCGGGACCAAGCACAGGCTATCTCCGAAGCAACTTTAGATGCAAAGCCTGTCCCTAACCACAGATGGAAGTTTTTTCTGCAGAACAAGAGCAACACCTCAACACCTCGGCTCTGCAGACAGACAGAAATAACAACTCTTCTTGTCCTTTGACACTGACTCTTACTGGACTGAACAACAGCTGCAAGTGACCTGACACACACAACATGCACCTGCAAAAATGAGTCGTCAGACCGTCCAGAAAGAAAGTCAAAGTGGTAACTTGGAAGCAGCAGAAGAAACAGAAACTACACTAACTGTTATGTTGTTTTTTCCCCTTGTCTGTACCTAATTTCAGCTGTGTTATTTTAAACATAGTTCAATTTCCATCCATCCATGCCTGCTCAGCATCCCTGACAGCAGGTGTTGGATTGTCCCACAACCAAGGACAAACGTCTAGACACTGACAGCTAAATCTATGAAGATCTGCCTCAACAACTTGAATCCAAACACCTTCCTATGTTAATGTCTTTTATTCCCAGAACAAATTAACCAGAGAACAACAAACCCACCTTTAACATCGTAAGATTCACTTCTACTCCCTCTTGTATACAGTTTATGTTCACTCCTAAGCAACTCCCTAAAAGCCTGTTTTTCACATGTGTAAATCATACTCAAGCAGGCATCCCCTCTCACCTTCGAGGAGGGCCATGCAGCCTTAGGCAGTGATCTTGTTTGCACCCAACTTGACCCAAATTTTAGCAACACAGTCCAACTGGCTAGCAAAAAGAGAAGCCTTGAAGATTTAGACTCAAAATGTTACTCAGATATTTTCCACTGGTCACATCTCCATCGGGCATCTATGTCAGTCTTTCTGCCCTGAGTGACCACAGCTAAAATTCTAAGAAAATTAAGTATCCTAGAGTGTTGAGTGGCAAAACAGACCAATTTAACATCAACTGCCATCAGCAACCTCCTCGACGATGAAAAATAACCAGAAAAGTAACATTGCAAAACCGTGTTACTTGTTTTGCTGTTCATTTGTTTTATCATCTGTATCTTGAAAGATGTTGTCAAGAATTTAATTTTAATTTACTAAGAAGAAATGGGGGAGGTGCTGCGGTGCTCCAGCCTTAGTTATCAAAAAGGCAGTTTGCCACAGAGCGATATTTTTTAGATGTCACTTTACGTTTCCCCTCTGTCACAGAACCTCCAGCTTTGTAACAGGTTGGCTTGATTTGAAATTCCCTCTAACTATAATGTGATTAGCCAGTTTAAATGTGTTCCTCCTCTGAGATGTTTCATTGGTTTTCTCTCATGTATCTCTAGTCAGATTGGTTACAATCTGTTATCCCTACCCTTTAAAGCAGCAGAGACAGAGCGGGTAGGGGTCTCTCTGCTAACCTCCCTTCAAGACATGCACCCTGTCCTCCAGGACAGAGAAAAATACAACTTGGAATATGGTTACAGAAAGTCTGTCTCTCTCATTCCTTTTGCCTTCACTGCTGCCTCTGTGCAACTGCCTGCGGTGAAAAGCTGTCAGCTTCTGTGGACTGAGAAAAACCCTGCAGGTCGCTCCAGCCCCAGCTGGATACCAGCAAAGGGGGGAAAAGCGACAGCATAGATTTACAATAGAGCTGCTAGAAGAGCAGGTGAATTCACTGGTGCGTTTCCTCTACAGAGTGTTACACAGTGACCATAGGAGCTCAACGCTTTTATTTAATTAGCAGCTTTTTTCTTCCTATTTTATATGTATAGTCTCTGTTCTGCCTTTTTGTTATCATGGCAGACTATCAACCATATTTTGGGAAGAAGTGTTAAAGCAAAATTTTACAAACTTGCACTTTACTAACTTATATTTTTTACATAAAAGTGGGGTTTTTTTCCAGATTTCTTTCATATTCAAATCCCTCTGGAAGATGTATTTGCAATAATTACACAATCTGAAAGGTAACAGAGATGCCTGATGCCAGATGGGAGGTGTTGTCTGCTCCAATATATCCTTCACTATCCAGCTGGTGATGTTAGGGACACTCCTGAGGGAGAAATGTAGAACACAGGCACATTAAGAAAATTCAGGTTTTCTACAATGGTAACTTTTAGTTTGAACGTTATGGCTTAGGCGTACCATTATTATTATAACACATCATGCACTGCAATTCCCGAAATTCTATCATTTAATTAATTAAATAAAAAAAGAGTGGATTTTAAACAGTTTCTATGGAAAAAAAATTAAACTAGAATTTTTCAGTTTAGAGAAATGGAAATTAATTGCTCTGCTAATTTTAGAGTGGGTGGAACAGTCCAGATAAAGCCCTAGGGACGGTACATGGGGCCAGAATAGAGATGAGGAAATTCTGCCATCACTATACATACATACTTACAGCAAGGAGATGCAAAAGATGCTTCCAAACCTTCCTGAATCTCTGCTGGAGACTTGATTAAGAGTTGCCAGGTTGCTGGTTGTCTCTTGGCATGAGAGTGTATGGCACAAGGTTGTTCTGAACCAGCCAGGTTGGAAACCTGATGCTCTAAAAGTATGGCACTCAGCATTGTCTGGGCTAATGTGTATGAGCAGAAGTTTGTGCAAATATGGGCTGGGTACTGCATATGGGACCCAAGCTAAAATCTTGTTAACACTGACCTCTGCTCCAGTTTATCTGGAAATAGACACAGTGTTTCTGCCTGACACTAGTTTGAGCAAAGCGATGTAACCTGTGGTAGGATGCCAAAGACCTAGGGAGGTGTACACTTTTTCTCTGTAAACGTTTTTCTTGCATTCAGATGTTACTACAGCATGTCTCAGTTATAACAGATTGGCATTTGCCATGGTGAAAGTATTTTGTTAAATAAATAAAAATACTTATAAAAAGAAAGAGTTCTAGTTGACTCTAATTATAAATCATGGCATTAGAAAGAAATGAAACTGTTTTGAACAAATGTATGAACAGAAAACTTTTGTTGCTACATTGCCTTGTTTTGTTACGTGTTCATTCCATTAGTCACTTATTTGATCCCCCATATTGTTAGTGTTAATTAGTGAGGTGTGGATGATCCAGAATGTCAGTGAGAGATTTTAAATGTATATAATTGGTTAACTACTACAGGATATTTTCAGCAATACTGAAACCCTGCTTTTATAGAATAATATCATCAGATTATCACAGAATTGACATTCATCATAAAGATAGGCTATACTGTTTTCTTTATATGCCAAAACACAGTGACACAAGTCATGCAGGCTTTTTACCACAGATGATATGTGTGGGACTGGAATTTTTTCTGGCTGTTAAGTCATTAAGAAGAGCAGTTTTGCAGCTTGATCACGGGTGATACGTGGGTTTTGAGACAGAAGGAAAAGAGAAGATAAGCATGACATTTTTCTCCATCTCTCTCTTTTGGGCAGTTGGATATTAGCTACTAATCTATAATAAGCAAAATTTTATTCTTCCTTTTTCTCCTTCCTGGTATGCTCCACTGTCGTTTTCCGGTTGGGTTTTCGTGACCTCAGGTGATGAAAAGCAGGTGAGATGAAAATGAAGACCCTTGTGTTAGTATTTCTGATGCTGTAAGCCATTTGGTTGCACAATAAAGACAATACCAACTTCTTTGCTAATGTAGGAGAACTCTAATCAGAATTGAGTTCTTCAGGTTTTCAGTCCTTTCTCCAGGAGGCATATGAGTGGATGTTCTCAGATTACGTGTTCAGTAACTTGCAAATACCTCCTGAGGACGTTGTAATGTGTTGCACAAAAATTGATGGATACAGGACACAAAGAAGGCTTTAGCAGAGGTCAGGAAAATGCACATGGGAAGTAGGGGCCAGGCAAGACCAGTATTTGAGATTCCAGGAAGTTTCCCTTCAGAAGATGATTTTTTTAAGGTGACCAAGTAACTTGAGAACAGGGACACTTTAGGACTTGCTAATATTGGGAGTGATTCATTTTACAATAAATTCTTCTATTCAGATTGCTTCTTACATAGATACAGTTAAATGTTTTGATTCTAGTTAAATAGCTCTACTCAGTATTAAATGTCCTTATTTCAAGCTACAAAAGTGTAACATGGAACATGTGCCCACCAGTAACAGTAAATAAACCAGCACAATTTCGTAAGATAGAGAGCAAGATTATATTATGTACCTTTCAAAATTCTGTAGAGCCACGTGATCTGTGATACAATTTAGATTATTTGTAGTATTTTAATGACATGAGTCATTACCTTCTAGTGAGCAACGTGTTTCTTTTTTTACATTTAAAATATTCTGCATAGATCCATTTTGTCTGACTTGGCAGACAAATAATAAAATTCTGTTCCTTCTTTACTCCTGCTGTATGTAAAATATTAACCCTGGCACTACAGAAAGGCAGATTTTTTCATTTAGTTTTATTACTCAGTTGCAGCCTGGAGACAGTATTAATCAAGAGAAAGTATGATATCACTCCTTCCAAATGTATGCATTTTGTGTGCTGTATTGTTGAGATTAGGATCATACTGGGATAGTACTTCTGTATAAAGTCTTATATTGCATCATCTTCTATATTTCGTGAGATTATGAAGGAACTCACTGAAGGAACCACAGTGTGCTTCACTGTGGTGCAGAAAGAATTTTAGCTCTCTTATTAGTCCTTGGTCCTCATTTTCTGGTTTTCCTTTGCAGCGCCAACAGCTGACCCAACCTTTTCTGCCCCTCAGGGTGCACCTTTTCTTTAGCTTCTCTTATGTGGATATGCATAGGTGGATGGCATGGCCCTCTTGTGCTGGGACTGCTTCTATCCCTGCATCCCAGTGAAAGTGGCAGCTGGGAAGGGACCATGGGCAGTGCAAGAGATGGGTACTTGGGGAGGGTTGCAGGATTGATACATTTCTATATAAAAGAAGCATGATGTAGTGGTTTAAAACCTAACTGGAAAATTAAACCCCCTCAAGCTTCTCCCTCTCTGATAATGGAGCAACACTAGGAGACATGAATTGGAATAACAATTTACTGAAAATTGCAATAACCACAACAATATTAACAACAAAAAGTGTACAAAAGAGAGAGTCTTCTATCCACAAAAGGGTATTCACCACCAAACAAAAACATTTCCTGAAGACAGTGCCCTGTGTCATTTTCCAGACAAAGGCAATATGGCAACAGGCCCTGCACAGGGGCCATGTGGTATTTGGGAAAACAAAAGCAATATGGCTAACAAGAGCTTCCACAGCTTAATGCTCCCCCCACCCTGTCTGACAAAAGAATGAAGAACTAGGGCAAACAAACTCCTTCAGAAGCTAGATCATCCACGCAGCACCACGCTGGCACCTTGGACCACTCCAAGCTGCTGGTTTGACTCCATGCAGCTGCCTCCAGCACCACTGCCAATCCACTCAGCTCCGCTGGGGCTTGGGCTCCACACAGCCTGGCCCTGCAGTGCCACCACTCTCTCCCTTTTTCTTTTGCTCAGAGCAGTGTCTTGGGTTTGCTATCGCTGTCCTACAGCATCAAGCCACAAAAGCTGGAGCTCAGAGGAACAGAAAGGGACAGTCAGTGGCAGAGAGGAGGTAGTGTTACGATCCAGTTTAAGCCCGGAGGAGCAAAGAAAGCTAAGTCTCTGTGAATAAAGCGGACTGAACCCAAAAAGGAACTTAGAAGGTTCAAAATATTCCTAGAAACAAAATTAAAACCAAACGAGAGTAAATGTTGATGCCAAAAAAATTGATATATTTTTATTCAATAGTAAGAGAAGCAAAGAGAAAGAAAGAGAAAAGTAGAGAAAAGTTTAGGAAAAGCCAAGGTTACTTTAAAAAGCATAGGATAGGTTACCACGACACTGTAATACCTTCAGCGCTGCTAGGACAGGGTGGGAGGAGCACAGCAGTTTGTGCCTTTTTTTTTCCTGCTGTTTGAAGTGTCTTATCTGCCTTCTCCGATCTCTGGAGCAGTTTGGCTGGAATGCGGCGGCCCGTCCTTGGAGATGCAGGCGCGATGCCCAGTCGCTGCAGCCGAACCTCGGGGTGCTTTCACCACAGGACTCAGGAGCAGGGTAGGTCACTTGTGACTTCGGTCCAGGGGTGCAGAATCGGGATTCTCCTCAGGCAACGCGGCGTTGGCTCCCGGAGGCCTCAGGGTGTCTCGCAGCAGGCAGTGGTGGTGGTGGTGAGGGAGGGGGAAGGCAAAGGTCAGGGATTCTGCCTCTCGTTTTCCCCTCCATGTTTTGCACCAGTTTTGCCTTCCTTTTTATGGGCCTCAAGGCGGGCTACCCACGGTCCATACCACACGTAGTTTCCAGGTGTTCAAGACTGTTTATGATAAGCAGATACAGTGATGAAGCACTTTTTGGAAGTCTTTCAGGTACTGAGCAGTCATAATGATGAAGCACCTTTTGGAGCCTTTTTCTTCTTATTATTAGGCTCTTACAGGTAGGTTCACCAGACTGACCCCAATACCTTCTCCCTGGAGAGAGCCAGGCAAGATGGCGAACTTCATGCTTCCATGCCTGTGGAATTTCCTGCCAAGACCCTGTCCCCCCACGATGATCTGAGTGATGTACAATAAATAGCGCTAAAACTCTGCACCTATCTCTGTACCCAAGACAGAGAAAAAGGGCATTCTTTCTCTCTGAGCACATCCCCGACCTCTGGGTGTTTTTGGAGTCAGTTGAAGGCTGGCACTGGCGCGATGCAGCTGTGCAACCATGGAGCCATCGTGGTTGACTTCACTCACTGTCACCAGATATATTCTGTCATAAGGCCACTCACCCTTCTAGCCTTGCCACAACCTGCAGCTCCCATCTGGCAGCTCTGAGGCTCCTGACACTTACTACCTGGGCTTCAGCAGTGGGGTGCATATTTCCAGCCAGCTTCTACAGCCGGAGGGCAGAGCTGCTTTTTCAGAGTGAAGGACAGGAGTTTGGATCTCTGGAGGCTGCCAGAGGGGCTGATGAACCCTGGACTCTAAGGCACAGAGGCTGAAGCCAGGTGCTGCCCTGTGGATCCTTAGCAGATATGGCTCCTTCATTGTAAAGGAGTCTGAGGAGGTGCATGGCTTGAGATGCTGTCTGAGGGCCACCATTTCTTGGTGTGTAGTAGTGGGGTTCCTGGCGTCTGGCCGGACTCCGCCTCGACACCGGGCACCTGCGTCTGAGGGCTCAGTGCTGCTCCAGGCAATGGGTGGGTGACTCACCCCAAATGTGTCCGCTCGACGGGAGACAGACACCAAGACGCAGATCGCTCACAGGAACACAGGCAGGAGGCAAAGGGTTCGGGAGTGGGGTCTCCGCACTCTCTCCTTTATTAAGGAAACGGGACAGGGGTTCCGGGCAGGAGAGGTCTCAGGGGAGAGAGCCCCCGAGCTCAGGGGAGAGAGCCCCCGAGCTCAGGGGAGCACCAGTTTATGAGGGAGGGGGAAAAGGGGAGGAGCAAGGGTACACAGCCAATGAGGGACAGGGTGAGGGGAGGATCTGAGGGTCCAACATCCAATGACAGAAACTGAGGGGAGGGTACAAAATACATCAACCAATCACGAACCGAATGTAGCAGAACCTTCTAGAAGAAAAGGTAGAACCATAACTTTAACTGACAGCTCCACCTCTCTCTAAGTGAGAGAAGAGGAGGAGTGAGTGAGTGAGTGAGTGAGTGAGTGAGTGAGTGAGTGAGTGAGTGAGTGAGGTCTACACACTTGTCCCATCCTCTGACTCCTCCTCCGAGAAGGAGGGATCTGCATCAGAGGAGGGATCTTCTATGCCAGCAATGGCAACTTGTGGGGAATCACCCACCACATTGGTGCTGGCTAAGGTAGCTTGCTATGTAATGTGCTGCCTGGTTTGGGCCCTTCTCTGAAGGTATATGGTCATGCCATAACTCTTGTGGCAGTCTCTTGAGTTTCCTCCTCTAGCAGGTAGTTACACTACTTTTTCTGGTGAGTAGGCCAACAAAGGGACACTCATGTGTGTTCCAGGATATCACAGGAGAAGACACTCTACAGCCATTTGGAATCCGAGATAATAACACACCAACTGAATAACTTTCCAGGATTAGATGTGTGTGGTATTTATAGATGAGGAAGCTTGGAAGCAGGTGGAGTAGAGATTTTGGCAGCAATGTACAAAGCAATGATCCATTTAACAAGTCATAGGTATACACTGGAGCCAAAACAGGATCATCCTGTGTATATTTCAAAGTTGGAAAATTGCTTATGTGTCTGACATAAGCCTGTGTAGAAAAGTACCTCCCTGATAGCTCCTTCGCTGGAAGTGATGATTTTTCTAAGCACTCTGAATTATAAATTTATATGAATCCAAAGTAAAGGCTTTCCTTCACGTTCCTTAGATGTAAGTTCCAGTTTAGGTATTAGCTTTGCCTTGCCTTTTCCAAAATTAATAGTGTGCCAGAACTTAATTTCAACCAGGATTTCTACCTTGAGGAGAAATGCACAATAAAAATGGAAAGGTATATTTTTCTCTCTTTTGCCTTCAGTATTTTCTCTTCAGTTTTGTAAAACTCCTGATAATCATCAATGAAACTAGGATTTTCATATGCTAGGCTCAGTAAAGGTACAAGAAGTTAAATATGGCTCCTAGATTTCTGTGTATGCATGGATAATGTTTGTGAAGGTAAAATTTTCCTCTTCTTTTCTGGAATGTGCCCAGGTCATAGTAATACCCTGTGGTAGGATCCATCTTACCTGACTGTATATATGCTTCTCTTCACCTCTACCTATCAGCTATCCCTTTCTAATTGAGAAGAAATATAGGCACTTATAGAGTATGAATCACAAGACCTGTTTAAAAAACTTGCTTTAGGTATCAATGAATTTTCATTGACTACCAAAGAAATCTTGAGTGACTTACTCAGGTGTAGCATAAGATGATTCCCATCCATTTGTCTTTCTCTGGCAGACAGAAATGTCAGTGCATTTCTTCAAGCTTGTTGCAATAATTATGGTTTAAACTGCAGTTAAGAAAAAAGTCTGTGTCTAGATTTTGTGTCTACTTGCAAAATAAGAGGCTGATTCTGCCTACAAAGGTCATAGGAGACCAGACACTGGCACATAAGTGATCTATTCATCTAATAAATTTTAATGAGAAGGAAAAAAGGCTCAGAATCCTATCTGCTGATACAGAATGTAATGAGAACAAAACCCAGCATTAAGATTACTGTGTGAACAGAAATTATACAAACTATCTCAGTTTGACTAAGGGTAAGATGAGAGCACCAGGACAAGTAAATGGTGTAAATTTCTTATGACAGCATCAACATAGCAATTTGATTGTTCTGTGTAGATTCTGTGCCAGCTCTTGACAGATACAGTGTACTCTAGGCTAGGTTAAGTAAGGAAAACACAAAGACAGACTGAGAACAACATGTACAGCAGCTTATGTAAGGAAAAGCAGAGCACACAAAGATACTTAGGAAAGGAGGACAGTAGCCAGTGAGAGGAGGTGTGCAATACCTGTGACCCACGACATTCCTTCACTGCCAAAACAGTTGTGAGGTGCATTCAAAAGTGTTCCTGATGAGAAAAGTTGTTATTTTTCGCCTAATGAGCAAACAAGTAGCTAATGGCGATGAGCACCTTGTGTCAACTACTGTTCCTAGGTATTATAAAGTATAACTGAGCCTTTCTACTTAGTAGAAAAAACATATGTAAATAAGTTATTCTTTTGTTCTGAGTTTGTAGCCAAGATTCAGACTAGCAAAACAGGAGATGGTACTGAGGTTAGCAGCTGAGATAGTGATACTTCCTGTTACTTATTGGAGGAATGGCTGGATCCTTAAACCTAATATACAGTAATCTTGCCTGTATACAGAAATACTCATACATATATATGTATGTGTATATATATATATATATATATATATGCAAGCAAATGCTATATATAGGTCACGTTAAAGCAAAACTAGCTTGAAAGTTAAGTGCAAATAAATACCGTGAAAAAGTCTGTATGTTTCAGAGATACATTTCTCATTTCACCTGTCTCATTTCATGATTTCAATTACATTATATTGTACCAACTCTTGGAAGATTGACGCGGTGTGCGGGTGGTAAATCTGGTGAAGCACCGCATCGTCCCCAAAAACGTCTCACATTCCTTGGGTGCCCCACACACTCGAGCACCCACATGACCAAGCGATCAGGTAGTGCCTGGGCAAAGCCACAGACACCCCACAAGCACTCACACACATGCCAGGATAGCTCCTTAGTGCAGCCGGAGGCAAAAGGCAGAGAGGGGTTCTTCTTATGGAGTTCCGAGGGGTTTATTGTAGGTCTGCATATGAAGGGGTCCAGGGAAGAAGAACAGCAAACAATAGAGGGTCCAGGGATTTTATACTTGGGGTAGAAGGGGCAGGGAGAGCATCAGGGGCCAATGGGATGAGGGCCAGGGGGCAGAGAGTAGGTGGGGTTACAAAACTTTAACCAATAGGGAAGGGTGAGGGGAGAAGCAGGGGAACAGGACCAATGGGGCATCAAGTAAGGGAGAAGAATCTAGAACATAACCATATGAGGAACACAAGAGTGACAGGGCCAACGAGCCAAGCAAACAAGAGAATGCAACATACAGAAACAAGGCCTGCTGGGAGAGCCTTTCCTCTCACTCTAACGTAGGGGGAGATCTACAGCTTGGAGCCCTCTCACCATAGGGTCTCCATTGTTCCAGGGCCCTCTGGCCCATCAACTCTACGAGATGCTGGCTCCGCAGCCTCAGTATCTTCAGCGGCAGCCCAAGCCACCGCAACATCTCCTACTTCTTTGTTTAAGAGTAAGGCCTCTCCCAGTGATCTAAGCAGGCATCTCTTTAAACAACCAAAAAGGGTTAAGACAGTAAAAATTATTAACCTACAGCACTGACTTTGCCAGCGAAACCAGCCAGCCTCTCAAACCCCGCTGTCCTAGAAGTCCATTAAACCAGTTGCCACTTCCCTCAGTCTTCAGGTCCCGGATCTGCTCCTTCATCTTCTGGATCGTCACGTGGATACTTTGGCTGTGCGATGACAGGTTGAAGCAGCACAGTCCTTCAAATTTCTCACAGCTATGTCCATGAGCCAGCAGGAGAAAATCTATGGTTGCTCTGTTCTGAAGGGTGGCGTGCCTGGTGGCCTCCCCATCCTCGAAGAGTTGGCTAAGTGCACTTGATGTTAAATTGGCCTGTTTCCCAAGCCAGCACTCAAGGTGGGTGATTTCGCCCAGGGCTTTCGCCGCAGCCACCCACGGGAAAGACTAAGATAGAGGCAGCGATCCTTTTAGGCTTTGACCAATTAACAATTTCACTGTTACAATTTGGATCAAATTGTTGGGCGCTCCTCTTTTGGCGGGCCAATTGTGTAGTATTTTTCCAAGCCAAAATTTGGGTTTTGTTGGGTGCTAGTATGGAAAGCTGGCCAAGAGTGCACGGTCCTTCTCGGAGACGGGAGGGAATTCCAGCCCATGCCCTATCCCCGCAGATAAGAAACACACCCCGGGGGAGCACTCTGGGGTGACAGGTGGACGTGGACAGTGTGTCATTGGCGTAATTGCACTAATTAGCTGCATAGTAAATTTTCTTTGTAGGTGTCACATCTTTTGTATAAACGGACTTAGGGTTCACTTTTTATACAAAACGGACTTTTGTATAAACTGACTTGAGTTGGTCTAGGTGAGTTATCCTCTAACCAAATCGAACGCAGTAAGTGGCTATGGAGGACCCCAGCAGGTCCAATTCCTGGGGTTCCTCTGGTGCATGTGGTAGAATCCTCATCCACTCGTCACAAATGTCCACCAGGTTGGGCCTCTTACCCGCGAAGGAATATTCATTGGGCTTAAAGGGGATTCCCACCAGGCACGATGACAGTGGATTATCCACGCTGCTCATGGACAGGCACATGTGTTCTTGTTGGAGTGCCTTGGCCAGGGTGACCCAGACATTGGCCTTTGGCTGCGGGACGATCCACACAATGACGTCGGGTGACATGGTGATCCAGTAGACCAAGCAGACCAACAGGAAGTGGAGGTAGCAGAGGTAGGACGTCGTGGCTGGCGATGGTAATACGTGGGGTTGAAACAGGCTTTTCTGCAGACTTAAAAGCGAGATCATTAAAAACCAAAGGAGAACACAGAAACCTTAGAGCAGAAAGCAAAAGCTCAATACAAAAAGCACTTTCAGCTGAACTTTTTCTCTAGGTGGTAAGAGAAAGAGAAGAAAAAGAGTTCTCCCTTAGTTCTCGCACCCTTATGCCCTTTCCTCTTTTCAATCCCCCCTTTTCCAAAGGAACAGTAAGTGTGGGTGTAGGGTAAGAAAGGGATTATGGGTTGGGAAGACATGTGAGGAAACGGACGGAGAGAGTTGGGTTAAGGCTGCCTGGAGGTGGTGCAGGTTCGATGTTGCTATGGCCAGCCGTCTTGTGCCGACGTCTCCTCCAGGCAGCACTTGTTTCGTCTTTCAGGATTTCTGTGTCTAAATTAGGAGAACTGTCTTCAGAGTCCTCGGGAGCTGCTGCATGTGGTCCAAGGTAGGGCTTGATATTCTTTCCCGGCACCTACTTCGGTCCTGTTGGGGTTGAAACGCAAGCATACCCCCTCCCCCAGGTAATGAGTGAGAAGGGCCCCAATATTTAATGGCTTTCAGGATCCTTGATCAACACTGGCAGTTGCTCCTTTAATTTCACCTGCGTTGAATTGGCAAAGTGCCAGCATAGGGGGGGATAGGCTCTGCAAAGGAGAGGCTCTGCAACTTTCATTCAGAAAGTTGATGGTAAACAGAGCTTTGCAGAGCCTCATGATGGGGGAGTTAACCTCTGCCCCTCCCCGCTGTTGATCAAGGACCCTCTTAATGGTCTGGTGGGCCCTCTCAATGATCGATTAACCTGTGGGGGAATGGGGTATGCCAGTGGAGTGCCGGATGCCCCACATGCTGAAAAACTCTTGGAGTTTCTTGGAGACATAAGCCGGACCGTTGTCCGTCTTTATTTCTGCAGGCATGCCCAGGGTGGCAAAGGCAAGGAGAAAGTGTTTGGTGACTTCTTTAGCACTTTCTCCTGCATGGGCGGATGCAAACATTGCTCCCAAGAACGTATCTACGGATACGTGAATGTATTTCAGTCTCCCGAACTGGGGGACATGAGTGACATTCGTTTGCCAGAGTTGGCAGCTACCTAGGTCCCAGGGGTTAACCCCAGAACCTAATGATGGGACTTGGTAGCTCTGGCATTGTGGACATCGCCACGATTGCCCTCGCCTATTCCCGGTGTAGTTTTATCATGTGTACAAGGGCTGGGACATTCTGATGGTAAAATTGATGGCTCAGTTTAGCCTGTGCAAAGGTGTGGGGTAGATTTGGGGTCTGCACAGGCATGGCCAAAGCATCCGCCCTCCGATTTCCTTCCGCTATAGGCCCTGGAAGATCAGTGTGCGACCTCACATGCATGACGTAAAAAGGTTGCTTTCAGTGGGAGATTAGGTGGATTAATCTTGAAAGCAGCCTGTACAAATTTGGGTTAGGCACCTCCTTTAGTAACGCATGTTCCGCCCTGGCAGTCTCACCAGCCACATAGGCCGAATCAGTCACCAGATTAAATGGTTCCTCGAATCTCTCAATGGCTCTAACGATGGCCGCCAACTCGGCGATTTGTGGGGAACTCTCAACCACCCAGATATCATGCTCCCACTCTTAAGTCCGGGGGTTCTTCCGAGTCATAACAGACTTGTGGGAGTTTCCCGAGCTGTCAGTGTAAACTGTTAGGGCATTGAGGGGTGTCCTACTTTGGACTTCTTTTGGGGCCAAATTAAAGGCCGAATTAAACAACTTATGTTTTGGGTAGTGAATAGAAATTTGGCCTGGTTAACTGTCTAGGGTGTACTGGAGGTGTTCATTCACCTGGAGCAAATGGTCCAAGTTACCAGCTGTCAATGGTAAGTAGATGCACTCAAAGTCACACCCCACAAGGGTACGGAGGCTGGCTCTGGCCTTAATGATTAACTGAGCCTGCAGTTCCGGTGGCGTTGTGATGCTCTTGTACGGCTTATGCGGCAGAAAGATCCACTCTATAATGAGGAGAGGGTCTTTCTGCGCCGCGTCCCACTGGAAAATAAGTCCATGGAAATAAGGGGCCTTACCCAAGACGATGAATTTAAGGGGTAGGCTTGGGTCAGTCTGGTGGGCCTGTCGAGAAGATAAGGCTTGTTTCACCTTACCGATGGACTCTCAGGCCTCCACGGTGATGGTCCTTGGCGAGTCAAGGTCCTCACAGCCTTCCAATAGCTTGAAGAGTGTTGCGAGGTCCTCCGTCATGATTCCCACCAGAGGATGAACACAGTTGATGGACCTGCAGAGCTGGTGGAGATCGCGGAGGATCCTCGGGTTGTCCTTGATGGTCAGCTGCTGGCGCACAATGGTCCTTTTGCCAATGCAGAGTCCCAGGTATGTCCATGGGCAGGTGCGCTGGATCTTCTCCTGCTGAATCTTGAAGCCTGCCTTCTCGATGGTGTGGATCATGGCATGTAAAGTCTGGTTCAGGTAGTTGTCTCTGGATGCACAGATCAGTAAATCATCCATATAGTGCAGAATGATGGCCTTTGGGAAGGATTGTCGGACGGGTGACAGAGCCTTGGTGACGTACCACTGGCAGATGGTGGGTTAATTCTTCATCCCTTGCGGGAGAATGTAGTGGTGCAGGCAGTTGAGGCTGCCCAGACCCCAGAAAGAGAGGCTGGTCCTACAACCTGGTGATCTGGAGCAGGAGCAGAGATTTGACTGCTCACTCAGTGAAAACCGATCTCTTCCCAGGCTCAACAGCCAGCAGGCCCTGTTACTATGGTAACTTGTCCTCCCCTCCCTGTTCCATGTATTAGCCTTTAAATGTTCATTTCCCCTCGTTAATATGTATTGCTTCTGGAAAGTTCTACTCTGTTTGATGCCCCGTTGGTTCCCTCCTGAAACTCCTCCCTCACCTTGTCCCTATTGCTTTATGTGTTACAACCCCGCCTTATCTCCTCCCCTTAACCCTCAGATTATTGGTTACCGTTGCTCTCTCCGCCCCCACTCAGTGGGGTATAAAACCCTGTGTAACCCTGCTCCCGGCACTCTTTGTCCCTGAATGCTTCACCTAACAAATCCTTTGCGTGGAACTCATACAGAGAGTCCCCTCTCGGCTTCTTTATCTCCGCCTGCGTTTTGGAACAACAGCCCTGGAAAGCTCCCTTGGGTGAGGATCCTGTCCCTACAGCGTGTGGGAGTGTGCAAGCCGCCCATGGTAGATGCCGCAGCTCCAGTGTGGGACACAGCAGCTATACTCCAGGCTTTCATTGAGGGGCAGCCCGCGATTCTACAGGAGAACTTGCCAGTGCTACCTGCTCAATGGGGCTTGGCAGTTGATGGAAGAGACGGAGAAGGCGAATCTGGGGGTGTCCCGTGGGTGCAGGGGGATATTAAAAAAACAATCTTTAATATCAATAACTGCGAGCTTCCAGGTTCGTGGGAGCACCGAGGGCAAGGGCAAGCCGGGCTGCAGGGGACCCATGTCCTCAATGGCCTCATTAATCTTTCTGACCTCGTGGAGGAATCTCCACCTGTCTTTGCCAGGTTTCTTAAGGACAAAGACAGGGGAATTACAAGGGCTGTTGGTAGGGACAATATGTCCCTTTGCCAATTGCTCCTCCACGAGGGACTCTAGAGCGCTTAGTTTTTCCTGCGACAGGGGCCACTGATCTGCCCACACCGGGTCATCAGTCTTCCAGGTGAGTGGTGGGGTGGTGTGCTCCACAGCGGCCCCGACTAAAAATCCCATGCTGGAGGTGGGATTTCCAGCCAAGTCCCCCATTGAGACAGTACATCCCTGCCCCACAGTGTAAACCCCGACTGAACAACGTATGGTTTTACAGATGCTACACGGCCCTCGGGACCCTCAATGATGATGTTGTCAGTGCTCCGCATGGAAGTTGCAGTTCCCCCTATCCCAGAGAACCTCCCATGTGCTGGTCTGAGTCCCCATGGACAGGGCCAGTCTGCAGTAGAAATGATGGTAACATTGGCCCCGGTATCTATCATCCCTGCCAAGGTGGCAGTAGAGTACCTGTTGTGCAGCTTACAATTCACAGTTGGTTTGTTCCACCCAACAACTTCCGTTCAACATATGGATGGTGACCTGTACATCCGGAGATGTCTGTCGGGGTAGAGGATGGCCTGTGTGATTAAAGTTCCCTTAACTAGGAGCAGCAGCTGGTTGGCACAGGTGATGGTCACTGTTACTTCACCACCTGGGTCCACTGTCTGAACTTCTGAGGTGATGAAAAGTTCAGGTGGGCCCTGCACAGGATCTCCAATAATCAAAATATGAATAGTCCTGTGCGGTGGTCCGTACTGTCCTGCACTGATCAGGTGTTGTGCCCCCTCCTTAAGGCTGAGAGACACTCCACTCACCAGTTCAACTCTTCTCCCCACCTCCCATTGCTGCAAGGGTTCTGGAACTAAGGTGTTACGGTCACAGTCCTCGCAGTGGGTTGCGGGGCAGGGAGTAATGGCTGTTGATTTGTTGTCGTAGCACGGGGCTGTCCTGCGCTCTATCGTCTGTTTCCCTGCTGCTTCCGGTTGGGGAGCCTAGGAGTGGAGTGTTCTAGAGGGGCGGACTTGGAAGTGTTTCTAGTCTCTCGTGGAGTAGGGCAGTCCTTAGCAAAGTGTCCGAAGCCCCCACAATTATAACAGCGAGGTTTCAGTTGATTGTCTCTAGGTGCCGAAAGCGCTCCCACCACCCTTCTGGCGGCCGCCCTGGTGACCTTAGTTTCATTGACAACTAATTTGGTGCAGGCCTCTATCATCTGTTCTAATGTGGGAGGCAGGTCCAGCGGGAGAGCTCGTATAACTCTTTGACAACTTTCATTGGCGTTTGCCCTCGCCAAAGCACACAGCAGCTCCCGCTGGACCTCTAGGCTCTCAACCTGCTTACTCAAGGTCTCTTTTAGCCTGTCAATGAAACTGATGAAGGTTTCACCAACCGCCTGCCGCACCTGAGTAAAATTTTCCAAGGGGCTGGCAGCATCCAGCATGGTGGATAAAGCCGTTTCAGCTGCCTTCTTTATACCTTCCAGAACCGGTTCTGGAAGATGTCGTGCTTGGTCCTAGGGTTTATCCATGCTACCTTTGCCGCTTAAGTGCTCTATCGTTAAGACCACCCTATTGGGATCCCTCCAGTAGCCTTGGAGGAGGTCCCGCAATTGCCTTTTCCACTGCCTTTCCCACAACATGTACTCGGCAGCGGAAAGGAGACACCTCGTAATGGTTTTAATATCGTGTGGGACCAGGGTGTTAGCGGCGAAAGTAGCCTGGATAAGGCTTTTAAAATACGGGGAGTCCAGCCCAAAGTCCTTCCCTGCCTTGGCAAGCTCCTTGATATTTGCATAGGAGAATGGCTCCCATCGGGGGTTCCCTCCCCTGCTGTACTGGACTGGGGCAACTGTTAATCCCCAGTCCCCGCCCACCATCTGGTCATCACCACTCCCACTTCCGGTCCCAGTGGCGTGGGAACCGGAAGTAAGGAAAGGGTTGTGGGCAGAGCCACTGGTGGAGGAGGTGTGATCGTGGGTGGAGTCCGCTACCCAAAAGGGATTCCTGATAGTAGGGGGAGGTCCCAACGTGGTTACACCCATTGACGCTAGAGAGGGACCCGACGCAGCCACACCCGATGACACGAGGGGTGGAACGGGAGAGGAGCAAGGCAGAGTGCCATTTGATGTGGCAGCAGGAAGATTGGAGTGGGAAGGGGACAAAATGGCGGGCCGGGCCACGCAGTCGATACCACCTTGTGGACAAACCGGGAGGGGAAGCCGCAACTGGGTATTAGGGTGCCAGTAAGAGGTCTAGGGGAGAGCCTAGGATGGGGTGATCAGACCCAGCCTGGGAAGGGTACAGGGGAGACCGAGGGGCGTCAGGGAGACAGTAGCAGCCCTGTGCCACTTGGCAGGATACATCTCCGGGTCCCACCTGTGTAGGGGCAGTGGGGCAAGGGGCACGGGGAGAGGAAAAAGGTGGAGGGAAAATCTTAACAGGGAGACCCGAACCTTTCCTCACACTTCCCAACTTATTCCGTGCTTCTTTAACTGACTTGTGTATGGCAAGAAACAAAGGAAGAAACTTCCCGGCTAAAGCATCCCCATTCTGTGCTAAATCAGCTAACTTTTCCCCCACCCAATTCCAAAACTCAACAGACTTAACAGAAGCAGTAGAGACCGAAGGAAAATACTCAAAAAGCCATCTAGCAAAACGTTCAAGAAGCCCTTTCAAAAAACAAAAATTTCCCGCTCTCGAGGTAGCCCCAACTTGGAAATATACCTCCCTCTGGGGACGGGTAAACCCAACACCCATTCTTCCCCAGGTAAACCTTTCCTACCACCGAGAGGAAAAAAAGAACTTAAAAGGCAAAAAGAGTGACCCACTGGAATTCCCACTCCCCACGGGAGTTCAATCCACCCACCTAGGGTTCCAAAAACACACAACTCACGAGCTCCTCTACTCCAGGGGTCAACTGAGGCTGTTGGGATCGTCCTCCGGCTACCGACCAGTCCTCCGATACTCTGGAGCTCCTCTCCATCGAAGGGTTGCCGGTCACCCCTCAGGAAAGATCTGATAAAACTCAAACCTTCCTGCAGGGGAAGTGGTCGCGCGAATGTGTGACTCCTGGCAGCCTCCTGCTGCCGGGGACGCTTTCAGGGACTCTCTGAAAAGGATCCCTGTTCGGGTGCCACTTGATGCGGCCTGCAGGTGGCAAATGTGGTGAAGCGCCATGCCGTCCCCGAAAAGGTCTTGCGTTCCTTGGGTGCCCCACACACTCAGGCACCCACACAACCTTGCAATTGGGTAGTGCCTGGGCAAAGCCACAGACACCCCACAAGCACTCACACACATGCCAGGATAGCTCCTTAGTGCAGCCGGAGGCAAAAGGCAGAGAGGGGTTCTTCTTATGGAGTTCTGAGGGGTTTATTGTAGGTCTGCATATGAAGGGGTCCAGGGAAGAAGAACAGCAAACAATAGAGGGTCCAGGGATTTTATACTTGGGGTAGAAGGGGCAGGGAGAGCATCAGGGGCCAATGGGATGAGGGCCAGGGGGCAGAGAGTAGGTGGGGTTACAAAACTTTAACCAATAGGGAAGGGTGAGGGGAGAAGCAGGGGAACAGGACCAATGGGGCATCAAGTAAGGGAGAAGAATCTAGAACATAACCATATGAGGAACACAAGAGTGACAGGGCCAACGAGCCAAGCAAACAAGAGAATGCAACATACAGAAACAAGGCCTGCTGGGAGAGCCTTTCCTCTCACCCTAACATAGGGAGAGATCCTATAGCTCGGAGCCCTCTCACCATAGGGTCTCCATTGTTCCAGGGCCCTCTGGCCCATCAACTCTACGAGATGCTGGCTCCGCAGCCTCAGTATCTTCAGCGGCGGCCCAAGCCACTGCAACAGAAGATGAGTAAATATTGCAAGAATCCATATGTCTTCGTAATGACAAGTTAATTGCATGAGTTTTATGCCAGCTAGAGGGCAGATGAATTAGGTGTGTTGATATTTTTGAGGAAATCCAAGTGATAACCAGACACAGGTATAGCAGCAAGGATAAGGAAGCTCTATTCTTTCCATTAGGATCAGCTGACACAAAACATATTTCTACATTGATGTCTATGCTGTACAATTGAATACCCGCCCCCTTCCCTTCCTCTCCCCCTGTTTGGATCAGGGCTCTTTCCATCCCTGTTATTACACTGCAGGCTGCCATGGCCTGTGCTGAAGTTAAGTACAGCCTGGCATCAAGTGTGAGAAATAAATGAGGATACTGTCGACATATTTAATTTAAGACATTAGTATTATCTATTGCTATAATCAATCCAGTGGGTTGATTTTTGTTATGCTGCAGCTTGTTTGCTGCTTTTATTGATAGGCACAGCATAACAGTGGATTTGGTGCAGGTGCAGAGCCCTGCTACATTTCCCTCACTGCACCACTCTGACCTAAAATGATGGATGGCTTGGAGGACATTTTAAACAGCAGGGAAAAGGCAACAGCTATTGCACTTTAGGAGAAATAAATGGGAGATGGGTCAAAATATAATATCCTTCTGTGAGGGAGAGAGGAAAGGTGATACTGTAAATTGAAAGCAGTCAGGGGATATTAAACACTGCTATTATATACAGTATATTTAAGCTGGTAGGCTGCTGTTAATGAAGAAACTATAGTGGTGGTGTTGGGAAAATTTTAAAGCTATTATAAATATTATCTATCAAAAGTGATAAAAATTAGGGAAGCAAGTATTTAAATATATTATCAGACATCAGTGACAATTGTTAGGTTCAGCAAAACTCTTGGTGATTAACAAATTAGGCCAGGGAAATTTGATGTCAATGATTTGCATGAACTTGAAGCAGATCCATTCACTGAAGTGATTTTTTGTTGCTGTTGACTCTTACAGCTTAATCAGACAGAGTAATACACTGAAACAGGCAACTGAATGAAGTTAGATCACCAAGTTACGTGCAAATAGGACTATTTTGGAGCTACTAGATTTAGAATAAACTAGTTTTAATATTGAACACTCTCTTTCAAAGCAATTAATTTTGGTCCCTTGTAACAGTTTGGGGGCTAGAAAGTGACAACACTATCCTTCCACAGATTTTCATACTGTAATTACAGGATGTTCATACATCTGAAACATCACAGCCATGCATGGCAAAGCTACTTGCTACTTTGAAGCTTAAATGAGAGAAGAGAAAAAAAACCCCAAACCTATCACAATTTGTTTTCACAAAACAATCAACACAGGTCTTTTTTTCTGAAAATTCTTGCTCCTAAATTACTGACATCAACCATGATCCTTCAACTGACACTCCACTCTTCCTGGGAGCCAGGGATTGCAGGAAGGCTCAGCTAAGCTTGATCTCCTCCCACCTGGGAAAGGCTCCCTGAGCTACCTCTGAAAACTTTTGCTCAGATTTAGCACAATGCCTCTATCTGGCTTGATTTATTCTGTCAATGCTTAGAGCAGTTTTAGATTTAAGCTGCACTTAGGAAGTTTACTAAAGGAGGTTCTAGGTGACATATGTAATTGTGGTGGGCAAGTGCTCTCAAGAGTGAAAAGGAAGAATCTTAAATTCCTCAGCTTCTTCATTAGAGACTGTCTGGATCTCAAAGAATCAGAAAGCATGTATTTGCAATATTAAAAGGGGGTGGGTTTATATCTTCATGACAGATAGAAGTCCTTTTTCCAACACAGAGGACTCAGAGGATTTAAGTACACAGCCCTGTAGCTTTTCCCAGGACCAATAGCAAATGTCATAATAAGACTTTGTGTCACTGACAAAACACCTTTTCAGTCTGAGACCCTTGTTCCTGTCTGTACTAATGATGGGTATTCTTCCCCATAAGAAGTCCCAGGAAAGCTTTCTGGAGCACAAGAGACCTTTCTTCCCAACAAAAGGCATCAGGACCAGCTCCATGTAAGCACAGCACAGCTGTGGTTCAGCAGCCTTGTCTTTGATGCTGCAGTTTGTTTCCTTTGCCTGTAATGGCTCTAAGCTGTATGCTTGCTGCACCAGCTACAGCAAGATGGAAGAAGTAAAAAGCTAGTGCTGAACCTGCCTTTTCCCAGACTTGCTCTGGGGAAGGTGCTTGTGTAGTTTCAGGACACGTACACTCAGCAAGGTGCATCAGAGTCCTGGTAGTCTCGCCCCATTTTATTGTTGTGCAGCTACCTTGATTTTGGTAGTTAAATGGGTTTTATCCTCAGATATGTCTCAGCCCTAGAACTTCTGTCCACCAGTGAAGCCCTGATGTTTATGCCAGGGACCTGTGGAAGAGAAGACATTGGTCTGCTATAACTTTGTTCTTGGTTTGTGAACTCATTAGGGATGCATATGGCTACACATCATGGCCTGATGCTACCAAGGTACTGCCCTGCTTTGCTTGTTCATCAGCGAGTTTGAGAGTTCAGAAGTCGTTAAATTGACTAGAGCATTTGTAGCTCAGACTTACACTGTAAAGGAGCAGGAACTGGTTTGGTGATCCTGAGCAAATAMTTTAAAATATTTGTGTCTCATTCCACGCACCCGTGAGAATAGGAACAATGCTATTTCTCAGACTGCAAGATTTTATGAATATGTGCTCCTCAGAATGGAAACTATATCAGTAGGAGTCAATAAGTATGTTAAATAGATACTGAAAAGATTGGACTAAAAAAGTGCTGGTGGACCCAACACCTATACTGGCAGCTCAGCACTTTTCTGTCATAAATATCATCTTCCTTCGCTTCAGGAGACAGTCCCAAGACATACGTCTTCCCAATGGGTGAAGTGTAAATCATATAAAGGAATGCTTTCTGAATAAGCCAAAATTACCAAACCAGCTGTACTGATTTGAGTAATGCTGACCTGGGGGGTATATTAGTCCTATGCATTTAATCTTGAGTTATCAAACTGCATTTGCAGGGTACAGTATAACTGGATTTGTATATCTTGTTTCTTGTAGCTGTGTCATCTGTTTTTGATTTCTGTTGGATGAGTTCTGGAAAAATGGTCTCAATTGTTGACAAGTACTGTGTATGGATCCCCTAATAGGGTGTTTACTGTGGGAGAACAATGCTTCAGTATAGAGAACTAGTGACAAGAATGGTGGTACAGTATAATGAATACCGTAAAAACTGTGATAATGTAACAAAACAGCTATATAATTTATACAAACATTTTATTGTAAGCGAAGTTGCACTATCATTATCCAGATCATTAAGATTACTTGAATGAGCCTGCCTTTCTTGAATAATAGCCTGTTGGAATTAAAAGCTGGAAAACACTAGAGTTATTTTGTATATAGCCTGTCACTACCATGGTAGTGACAGGCTATATACAGTATAAGTTCTGAAGGTCTTGTGACCCGTCTCCAGCAGGTCACAAGATTTAGTTTTGCCATCTTTTGATCTTAACAGATCAAGGGTCTATAAACACTGAAAAAGTAACTGGGACTTCAGGTAACTGTCAGGCGCAAAGGCTGCTCAGACACCTTTTAAGTGACATTTTCCTATATTTGGAAAAATTACTCATTTCAGAATTAAGGGGAGAATCTTTCACCAGACCCAAGGGTGGCAAGAGCAGGAGCTTTTAGGAAGCTGGGAGTCAGTGAAGCAACAGGAGAGACAAAGATATCCTGCCAGCTAGGTGATGATCTAGTCTACTTGTCCAGTCCTGGGCTTTTCAGTACAAGTAAGATATGAGTGAGTCTGGCACAGGGCCACAAAGATGACTAAAGGACTGGAGCATCTTTTATATGAGGAGAGGCTGAGAGAGCTGAGGCTGTTCAGCCTGCAGAAGAGGAGGTTCAAAAGGATTTTATCAATGTGTATAAATAAATACATGATAGGAGGCAATGAAGATTAGGGAGCCAGGCTCTTCTCAGTAGTTCCCACTGACAGTACAAGAGGCAATGGTCATAAATTAAATAATGTGAAATTCCATCTGAACACGAGGAAACACTTTCATACTACAAGGGTGGTCAAACACTGGGACAGGTTCCACAGCAAGGTTGTGGAGTCCCTGTGGAGATATTTAAAGCCAAACTGGACATGGTCCTGGACTATCTGCTCTAGATGACCCTGCTTGGACAGGGTGTTGGCAAGATGATCTTCTAAAGTCCTTTCCAGCCTAAATGATTCTGTGATTCTGTGAACCTAAGTTGAAATAATTTGGTTTGGGGTGACCTCTCCTCCTTTTTTTTGCATAACATTTTGTCTTAGATCAATGATTAAATGTTTTAATTCTCTTTTTTGTCATCGTACTGAAAATAATTCTCCCCTCATATGCAGAAAACATGTATTTTTGAAAAGTGGTGGTTGCTTCATGTAAGCAGATATTCTTTTGCTAGCAATAAAAACCTCAATGGGGTGAGACTGGGTGATGGAGAAGGATATACAATGGAAAGAAAAGTAAATGAAAGGAAAAGAAAAATTGTTAAGAGTGAAAATGCAGACATTGCAGAGTTTCTTGCGTATAAAATACCAGGTAACTATAAATGGAGGAATGCAATAGATGAACCTGAATGTGTCATAAGAAGCAATCTCAGTGACAGGAACGTATTAAAAAGCCTTTATAAAAGGAATCAATTACTTACCCTTTCACGAGATAAACTAAGACATGCATGAAAAGCACTTAGTGTCACACAGCCTCGATTCTAAGACAAAAGAAGGAAAAAGGAATTATTGGATTTGCTTAGTTTTTATTAAACCACTATGTATTTTTCTATTTTATTTTTTTCTGGTACTTGCATTATAGTTTAGTGGAATACGGGGCAGCTACAAAAATGAAGCAGCATGTAATACTTGAAAAATGCTTGGTAACATGTATTCCTTTGTTCTAATGCTTTCTGTCACAAAGGACTGCAAACACCTTTTGTGTTCTCATTACATTTCCTAAAGATTAAAAAATTATCTTGTTGGAACAGCTTGTTGTCCCATTGCAGTAAGGTTGAGAACTGGATATTTCAAAAGGAAAAACAAAAAAAAGACACGCTACATGTTTCTTTCAGCATGATAGATGAAAAACCGAGTTCTTATCCAAGTGAGTTTATTCATGTCAATTTGATTTTTATAACTTAGTATTTTATAAGGTAATTGCATTTGTATTTTTGTTAGCATTTGTCGATTAGGCTTATGGCCTTGATCTAATCAGTAGGTATTTAAATATTCAAATGATCTTATCAAAGTTACTTGAACTGCTTGTAAACTTTAGATTGAGAGGAAGAAACACTTGGGCTGGTCATAGCCCCTGTCCCAGCACAGTCATTCCGCAACATGGAGAGAACAACTAGATTACTGTTTGCAGTTTCTTTCCAAAGCACTTAAGGTTAAATACTGCGAAATGTCTGAGTTTCCAATTATAAAGCTAGAGTTGGTGTTAGATTAAAACATTACATGCTTATTGAAAAAGGGATACAGAAAAATTGCTATTTATACATTCCTACGCTGTTTTATTTTTTCCTCATGCTTTTTATAGTTCACGATATTCTGAACTATAAAGTGAAAGGCTACACAAAGAACTTTGATTATATTGATGGTCATACACATAGAGCTATTTTAAGATGTTTATGGGTTTTATTACTTCTGTTTTTACCATTATTGCTTCCTTCCTGAGTATTCACTCTGCTGTCTCTCACTGGTGCCCAAGGAGACCTGTAACCAACTATTTGCTGTTTGGTGCACCCTAACAAGAGAGTTGTCAGAAGTTAAATTCATGATACCTACAGCCTGAAACTTGTTTTGTCACTATCGACTGAGGAAGGACTAATGCAGATGTCTTTACGAGATTTATAGATTTGTGTTAATCTCTATCACTAGTGTTTCAAGATTTCTAAGAGTATAATATTTTCCTGATAACCAGAAAGTGGTTATTGCCTGTCACAGTTTGTAAACACCCTCCATTATCGCCTGTCATAGTCTGCACTTCAAATAGATTCAGTTTAATACTATAAACCAGTGAATTATAACACAAAGAGATAGATCCTGAACTCGACTCTTCAGGTAATGAAATATAGTGTCATCTCAGCAGTGTTGTGATTAAGTGTGAATTCTTGTTAAAGCCATGACTTTACCAAAAAAGTGTCTTTTAAATTGTCAGTATATTTTGTGGCTAGCTTGTAGCTCAAAGTGCTGGTTTTACCACCAGCAGCGAAATTAAAGTCCAAATAAGCCAATCCCCTTCCTCTGCCCCTTTTGGTAAGGAAGGGACGATAAATGAGATTATGAGTTGAAATAACAATTTACTAAAACCACAATAACAACATCAGAATCATTAAGTTGTAGTCCACTCTCCATGTGATGATTTTGCTTGAAGATAAAATTTCCCTATATGATGAAAGGTAATGCTGGGTTGGATACATAGTAAACTAAACAACAATTTCCATTATAAAGCTTCACGCTAAAAAATATTTTTCAGGGAAGTAATTTAGGCAGATGGAGAATTGAATGTACAAAAAGGGCCAAATTCCTATTTTGAAAAAACCCATTTTTTCCTATTTTATATAATTCATAGTTTAAAAGGAAAAAAATGTGCATGTGTTTCTGGACATTCAGTTGATAACTACTTGAGATGGAAGCTGCAGTGTGATGTCATCTACTTGAAAAGTTTCTGGCCCCTACAACTACTTGCCCATTTCTGAAAATGATGTGAAATGTCCATGACTTAACATCTGGATGTTAAGTCGTGCCCAGTTAGTCACTGTTGCAGGAAAGATCGTCCATTGTTCACAGAGATAACACAGAAAGGGCATTTCCTTCCTTCCAGGCACAAATCTTCCCGGTATACAGTCCCTTCCATTCAGTTCTCTGCATGTGGATGGGTCATGTTACAAAGGAGATGAAAGGGACAGAAATGAAAAACTATATGGGATTTCTAACATGAGCGATGTCCCCCCATCGCTGTATTGCCCTTGGGACTAATATTACATCTTCTGGAAAACCTGATAATAATATTTTAGATTTCAGTTAGAAAATCCATTTACCTGCCTCAGACTTTGTGTACTTCTATCATTGCAGTGTCAGAGTGCCTCCCAGGGGTTTAAAAGTAGAAATGGCAATGATTGACTGACGTTCCCAGCCTCAGGATAAAAATGCTGAGTTAACTGATGTCATGGTTTAACCCAAGCCAGCAACTCAGTACCATGCAGCCACTCGCCTACCCCACTGCACATCCCCTCTGCCTCAGCAGGATGGGGAGGAGAATCAGAAAAAAGTAAAGCCTGTGGGTTAAGAACGGTTTAATAAATGAAACAACAACTACAACAACAACAACTTAATGAAAGGGGAGACAACAAAAACAGAGGAATAAAGCCCAAGAAGAAGAAGTGGTGCACAATACAGTTGTTCACCACCTGCTGATGGATGTCTGGCCTGTCCCTGAGCATTAATCCCAGTCAACTTCTCCCAGTTTATATACTGGGCATGATGTTTTGTGGTGTAGAATATCCCTTTGGCCATTTCAGGTCATCTGTCCTGGCCATGCTCCCTCCCAGCTTCTTGTGCAGCTCCTCACTGGCAGAGCACAAGACAGTGAAAAGTCACTGACTTAGAGTAGGTACTACTTAGCAACAACTAAAACATCTGTGTATTATCAATATTACTCTTATACTAAAGGAAAAACACAGCACTGTACCAGCTACTGACAAGAAAATTAACACTATCCCAGCTGAAACCAGTACATCTGATGAGTTTATTTTATTTTAATTACAATGATGCTTAAGTAGATGCATCCTCTGACAGGAAGCTGATCTAGGGAAAGAGTCTAAGTAGAGTTTTTGCTCATATCTGAGTGGTGAGCTTCTGCCGTGCTGCATCATCTATTAGCAATACTCCACTGGTTTGTGATTGTTTGGACTGCTTACTTTTTCTGCAGCAAACTGGTAACTTGATTTATTGCCTCATCTATTTCATTATACACACCTACCATTTCTATTTTTTGTGCCTTAAAGCTATTTTAGTGACAGTGTTGCTGTGTACCTACAGCAGAACAGAAATAACCTTCTGTAGTTATTTTTTAAAAAATATTTTCTGTCACTGTTTTTAAAAAAGTAGCTACCATTCTCCTGAAAGTCTCTTAGCCACATGCAACAGGAAGAGGTTCATCTGGGCAGGTGGGATACACATCTTTCTGCCTCTCCACTTCTAGTGGGAAGAAGAAATGCTTGAACCTCCACCACTGCCTGGAATATGAAATGCTTTGCAGTTTGAATTAACTTGGAAGGAGTAGATCATGTAGAATCATAGAATAGTTTGGGTTGGAAGGGACCTTTAAAGGTCATCTAGTCACACTTTCCCCTGCAGTGAGCAGGGATATCTTCAACTAGATCAGTTGCTCAGTGCCCCCTTCAACCTGACCTCGAATATTTCCAGGGATGGGACATCCACCACCTCTCTGGGCAACCCATCCCCGTGTTTCACCACCTTCATAGTAAGAAATTTCTTCCTTACCTTTGGTCTGAAGTAAGCATGTAGGTAAGCTCAGGAGACTTCAGCTATTTTGGAGTTACATTTCACACACTGTTATTCCAATATCATTAGCGCTATGTTTGAATTTTCTACAGTCTTCTTTTAAATTTGATTATTGAGCTTAAACTGGCTTCAAATTCAAATCTGAATATTTTCACTCTCCGTGACTGTAAAGTGTATCTCTCTTTGGCTGTAAGTTGAGACAGTTTTTCATTATTGTCTAGTGTGAGTCAGTAAACCAAAAGGGAACCACAAAAATATTTCTGAAGCAAATAGGAATTCTCTGTATCCATACCGATTGCTTAAATCTCCAGAGCATCTTATGAACAAACGTGTATTCCTGTAGCAATAAGGGGATGTAGACCGACGTGGAGACCTCAGACAGGTGCAAAAGGAGGGGCATTTATTGCAAAAATCCGGCCTTTTAAAGCTGTTAGCCTGTTATTAGTTTACATACTTTTAAGGCACAACAAATTAAGTTCAACCAACCACCACACACCACGATGTGAACACGTGATGGTTATATAACTTGTTTTCTTGGCTGTAATTCAGCCGAGCCACCTTCCCACGGTCCTTTTCTACTGGCCTAAGTAACAGGCCTGAGCCATGATTTTACACGGCCTTCCTTTACAAAGCTTTACTTATAGGTGACATATTCCCTACTGCAGACCTCTACCATGTAATGTTTAGCACGGTGTATTACAACTATGAATACAACCTGTATTCTAGAAGCAAAAATAGAGATTGTAGTAACTATGTGAGGCCAATACCAGGTCTATCTCTGAGGAACTGAATGGTTCATATAAGTAATTCTACAATAACATGTTATTCACGTCTAAGAAAGTGACAGTGCAATGTGCACCAAAACTTATTCTCCTTCTAATGACATGATGCAGTGGTAGAAGTGTACATGCCACTGATCCCTGCAGAAAAGGCTTAAAAGTCCACTGCATACTGCAGCACAGTAGCTAGCGATGATCTACTGAACGGCATCCAAGAAGAACCTGGAGAAAATGGTGAGAAGTGCTCTTTACAGCAGTTCAGTGAAAGTTGTCTTCTTTGCAGGAAGATAAACCTTTTCAATTATGTTGGTAGCTGTAAGAGTTTAACATGGGCCCCAGTGGTGAGATTTTGCTCCAGAACTTGGTGCAATACAGAAGTTCCTATTTTAAAAAATTCTGTACCTTTCTCCCCTTCACCTACACTAAGGGCTGGGTTTTTTTTTTTCAATTGAAACATTAGCAATTTACATAGCAATAAATGTGAAAAAACCCTGAGATTTAAAGCTCGATTGGTGCTGATTCTGTAATAAAAGCGTAGAAATATTTCCAAAAGGCAATTTCTTCACCTATTTGATTTCCTCTTCTGTAACTGATTTGCAGTGATGACTTTACCAATTCTTATATTCATTGTGACCTTTATCCTTATACTCACTGAAAAAACTTTTCTTCTGTAGTATTTTTCTTTGTCATTGTTTTTATCTTCTTGTTATTATTATACACTACGTTTAATAGTAAAGTATGTCCTCTGCAGGTTGACATAGATGACTGCAATGTTTCTTGTGCTTTTCCCCACGCTAATGCCTCTGTGTCATTTACCATCTCTTGGATGGGATGATGCCACTTTTTGTTGTTGCCTCCACCTGTCTGAATTGTTTTTAGGAACTAGATTCTGACAGGGACTGCAAGTTTATGAATTGTTTCTTCTGAAGGGCCATGTGTGACCTACAAGTTTCAGTGTTATCTGAGGATTTATAACATCTCTGTTGAGAACTGAATCAAGAATTTTAACTTCAGACCAGTAAGAAGCAATTTGGTTTGATAAAGTAGAGCTCAGATGTAGTAGGTACCAGCAGAACTGCATTACACAGACAATTTGCTATTAGACATCAAAGAGACATCCAAAGTGTTGCTGACAGAAGAAATTAAGGAGAGTGGGAGACATGCTCAGATTTCCTTCTAAAAATTATGCAAAAGCAGAGTGTGACCTGTTTCTGTAATTCACCACAGCAAACTTTTGACTAGTCTATTTGATTAATACATTGCTTGCCACATTGGATGTGGTATGCCAAGTTTTTTCACAGTTAGGTTCTCAACTTTTGATGTTTTTGTAGCCAAGAATATTGTCTTACAGCGTTCATTTGTTTCTTCACAGAGTCTACCACTCTAGTTATTTATAGCATTGAAGCCCCAAAGTGATGCATATATTACATACAAAGTGTAATCAAAGCCTGAGCACATCTAAGCAATATGGCCTGTTGTTTCATGTATTTGTCCAGTCTTGTCTGGATTCTGCTCTCACTGTACAAAAGTAAAATATCAGTGATGTCACTGGTGTTTTGGAGGTGGAAACTTGATGGTCCATGTAACATGGCAAAGTACAGTTATAGTTCAAAATCTACTCATTTTGCTGTTTTTCAGAACATACATAGGTAAGATATATATAATAACTGAAACATTTTTAGCCTTATTTCCTAATGAAAAAAAAAGCATATACAGCTGTCTCTTCTGTATGTTCTTCTCTGCCTTCCTAGTAGCTTATGAAATTTTTTACCAAGGCTTAAATTTCAGACAAGAATTGAGATCCTAAGCATATTAAAATTCTTAAAAATCTGGTTATGATTGGTCTCTAAATAGAGGAGAGAGATCTCCATTACTGAGAGAAAGACTGATAACTTTTGTCTGGCAGCCCATGGGCAGCTTGAGGCTGGTGTCAGCCCACATGAGCCAGTGGGTGTGTGGAGTATGTCATGAGGTCTGTGGGAGGAGGCATGGGAAAGATTGGGGACACACAGAACTGTAAGAGACCATGGATTGATGTACTCCTTGCTAGACAGATACTTGTTTATAGATGTTTCCTTCCAGTAGCCTCCTAAAATTTGGCCATATTCCTGGTTCAGTGACATCTGATGACTACAAACTGCAATGGCTGTTGCCAGCTAAATTGTCTTCTGATCAAATGTATAACCTGTGAGTCCTTGTCAGAGACTGAAATAGTTCATGCCTCAAACAGTGATATAAAGTTTTGCTCATTATAACAAAAAATGTATAAAGAAGCTACAACCAAAGAAACCTCCCTGAAGATGCCTGACTGGACTGCAAGTCAAACTGCTGAGATTACATAAAGGGAGAACCCATTGTTTAATCACCTCAAGTCTAGGGAGAAACAAGCAAAGCTGAAGGAGAGGAATGCATCCATAAGAGCCAAATGCAGCAGAGATTCTTCCCTGGCTGAGTTCAGGGTGGGGAGAGACCACAGCCCACAGAAGCTGATTTTCGCAAAAATCGCGGTATGAAAACTTCAAAGACAATGGCAAACTTGCCACCCCCGGGAGGGGGGTGCCTGGATTTCCCTACCTAGCCTGAATGTGTATTAACCCATGGAATTCTACATTTTGTGGGGACCTTCGCTGCCACGAAGATGGAAAGGATCAATGGAACATTGATTGGGATCCATGGAGTGGTGATGTTTTCTTTAATCTGTCTCTCTTTGTCCCCCCGCCTCTTTTTTCTATTTCTTTCTCTTCCTTCTTCTCTCTCTCTCTCTCATATCTACTATCAGATAAAATCCATACTATTGACACTGGCATATGGTCTTGTTTGCACCTTAATTCAGACAGAGAAATTTCTAAATTATTTTAATACCCTTAACAGTGCTCAGTGATGGCACTCTGGAGCCCAGCTGGAACATCAGGTGGTCTCCTGAATTGTGATGGGGCACATAGGATGAGGGCAGCTGCTGACTGCCATGGCTGGAGACAGAGTGGCAGCAGTTGTAGGGCAGCTGATGCAGCTTAGATTATTCTCTGAGGATATGGCATAGAGATACCAACTCACTGTGAAGTTAAACTTTAATTCTGGTCGCTGGTGTGAAGAGAATTCATAGGAAAAGACACACTGTCCAGAAGATCAGTCCTCAGTCACAGCATTTACAAGCTGACTATAGCTTGTGCTCTGTAAGCATGGTCCATAGCTAGTTGATTTGATAAGACTGATACAGGAGAGACACACATCCTCCTGAAAATTCAGCCAGTGAAAAACAGAGTAATCCAATGAAGAGTTCAGTCTGGGAAAAGTTCATGTTTAGATTTATCATTTTCATAAAAGAAACAACCGGAGGAAAGAAAAGAGATAAAGAGTTGAGAACAACACTCTTCAGAACTGTTAAAATTTGGAAACAGGAAAAACAAACACATAATGAGGAGAAAAATTATCTAGTTTTCTCATACTTTTATACCTCACTTAGAAAAATTAATTAATCTCATTGAGAAGTGCCTAATTGAATAGTACGTCTTTGTGGCTGTTGTCCTGGGGTCGCTGATGAAATCACGGCACGGTCACGACCGAGAGTCGGTGAAAAGTGCATAAGTGGATTTATTTATTAATATAAAGACCTGTTTTATACCTTTAGTGTGCTTGAAAGTCATAAGGTCATTGGTTCCTCAGCCATCCACGTCTCAGGATGATTGGCCAGACTAGTGCAATGCCTTACTGAAAATATTGTGCTTTCGGTATAATAACAAGTCCACAAGTGTATGATATGAAGAAGTGTCGTTAGAAAAACATCTCGCTGTTTACATAGCTTCTGTGAGAAAGGACAGCTTCTCACAGAGTGCAAAATGCTAGACAATTTCTCTGCTGGAAGCTTTTCAGCATCCACACACCTTTTAAAACAAAACCTAAGTTCTTTTATGCCTTGGTTTGAAGATATGCCTCACAGATAAATCCCCACTTAGTTAACATCCATTGCCCTGTGATGATAACTTGATGAGTGGCTACCCATCTACACAGAGCTGCAACTCAGCATGCAAGTGACAAATAATGAAAGAATCTAAGTGCTGGATTTTGGCTCAACATAAATGTTGCCTGGAGTTTGCAATAACAGTGCTGACAAAGCCTTGAAAATATCTGTGTAACGGCTCTAAATCAAGAGCTATAATAAATTTCAGGACAAAGTTCATTAGTTTAAGGGAATGAGCACAAAAAATAATAATAAGAAAGGCAAACTCTCTGGTAACAGATTAGAACTAAGGGCATAATCTTAGTTCTAGTTTTTAGTACTTCCCAAGACTGGAGGGGAACTCTGCAGCATTTTCTTATATATAACTGTGATATGTTCAACAGTGAGAAAAAACTCATGCCACCATTTTCACTATTCCATGAATTGTCATAATCAGATTAATTTGTAAATTACTTCAGTGCTCCACACAGAGCCCCAAACAGGGTACAAGCTTTTATCACTGTAAAGGAGTAACGGATTTTCCGATGCAGACTTTGTGAGGCATTTATTGGAAATTTCTTTGTCTTTTATGATTCTGTACATATGGGGTCATGTGACCTATTTTATTTGGCAATGTAGGAACTGCCTGCTGTTTTAGCTTCAGGAAGGAAATAGCTTTGACACAGATTATCTGTGAGAGCAACATGCCTTCTAAAAATGAAAGTATTTCCAAGGAAAGTTAGAAATAGACTGAGATTTGTAGAATAATATTGTAATACCCTATGGAAACCCAGATAAGAGAATTCAAATTATGAGCATAATTGTTTTATTACTCAGTAATTAATACTTTAAAGGTAGTGGAAATAAATTATTTTTTTACTATTGCTAACTAAATATCAAATTTTCTTTCCAGAGTCTATTCAATATTATTAAATTATTCTTTTGAATGATCTTGCACATTATATATATATATATAAAAACAACTAAAAATCCTTTCCTAGAAATAGTTTTCAAATAAAAAGAATTCTAAGGCTATCCTGTATACCTGCAGTATAAGTGAAGGAGTATCTTTTGAAATTTTTTAAGCTAGCTAAGATAAAACTTAGATAGAGGTACCTAGAAGCAATATATAAAGGTGTTGGTTTGTTGGTTTTTTTTTTAGAAAAAAAGAATGAACATAGTATTTTAGCAAATGTTCATGTTAAATCTTGTAGTCAAATAATCACTAATTTCATTAAGCTCAGTGAATTGTTTTTTCTCTTTGTAATACCATCTATGTTATCTTTCGTATATTGAAAATGGAAAGAAAATCAGGATTCCTGCTTATAGATGTAGTGACAAAAATACTCCTGAAGGCTGACGTTAAGAGATTTCCAGTAATGAATGGCAAATAAACACAAACCCCCCTAAAGTGGTGTCTGCAAATTCAGATTGCAAAAAAGAGGTTTGGGGTTTTTTTGCTTCTACTGTATAAACTTCAGAATAGTCATTAATTTTGTGCTTCAAAGGCATATTAACGTTAGCAGAGATTTTTATTTCTGCTTATATATATTGGAAAGCCAAATATCACAATTAATCTTTCTCTAAGGTAAAAAAAAAAAGAATTTTTTTTCCAAACATTCATAACCTCTGTTTAAGTATCACAGTACTTTGGGAGGATGAGAATAAGCATTTTGTGGAGACACACATTGCTGATAGTCATGGTAAGTGTGAACATGCAAACTTTCCCAGTTTCTAAATTTCCTAATTTTTAAACTTGAAAGTTGTAGAACCCTGGCCTTAATAAAAACAGAAATTAACTATAAGTGATTTGTAAATCACAGCATACAGGTTACACTGCATGAAGAGCTGAGTTAGGCAAATCTATAAACGCCAATGTCCAGTAAATAACTAAGCAGAGTTTTCAGATATGTTCTTAGCAGTTTCTTGATTACATCATGTCAGATTCATTTTCAGGGATATAACTAGAACAAAACAAGTATATGGCCTCTCTAATTTAGTTGATCTGTTCCCTCCCTGGTGCCTAATTGCTGTTAGAATAAGAAGGCATGATACATAATGAGGTATTGGAAAATATCTCCTCTGAGCTTTCCTACAGATACTGGTATTTATTGAAATATGCTTTATGTTTTCTAAGTTATGTAGAAGTATCTTAGGAAGTACCTGGCCTCTATACCACTGCATACTGAATAAGTTTTACCTCGCAGAAGTACCCATGGAGTCTGATAATGAATGCATTATTGCTCTAAGCACACTTTAAAAGGAAGATCCAAAAATAGCCTCCATCTTTACCTGGAGTGACAGCTTTAATATTCAACACCTTTTTCTTTAACCTCACACTATTCTGTTCCTGCCACTGTTAATGTATGGACTTTATGTCTTCTGAAAAACTAACAGCAATACTTTAAATAGTTTAAGTTTAGGAACACTTACCATATACCTTAAAAGAAATCATTTACCTTGTTTTAAATGAGCTACTGTACATTAATTGAACAGTATTGTTGCTGGAGCCCTGAAAAACCTTTAAATATATTTTTCCTTAATTTTATGCCTAGCACTTCAAATATAAAATAGCACTGAAAGTATACTTTTCTATAAATCAACAGAAATAGGACTGATTTTGAGGAAGATTTATATTCTCAGGGATCCACATCCTGTCATTTCAATTACTTCCCTGGGAAATGTGTTTCCAGAAAGATGGTTTAAATGGTTGACAGGCAAATATTTTTTGAAAAATGTAGACTAGTTGGACAATTCTTCTTTGTCATAGATATTCAGCTACTGTTCTCTACAGAGTGACATGCTTATAGGCATATTGCCCCATTTATAGTCTGGTGACAAAAAAAAAGCTTTTAAAACAAATTACAAATGTTGATATTATTTAGAAGATACTTTAATTTATCAAGAATTAATGTTAATGTAATTTCCTAGGGGAAACATAAACTGTGTTCCTGGGCTGGGTACTGATGGTGCTATTCACATGAATCAAATGACTGTATGCTACAGTCATCTGTGGGTGGTTCTCAATTGTTCTGAAATAGAAACTGTATTGCTATATCTTTCTTTTCACTCTCCCTCTTCTGTGAGAATAGGAGGTCAACAGCTGAACTGAATTTTCCTTATTTGTCTTTTGTTTTGCTTCATTTCAGGCCCATGGGGCCTCTCCAAACATAGGGTGCATTTCCCTTGAAAGAACATTACCTTGCTGAGCAATAGGCACCAGACTTTGCTAAATGTGTGTAACGTTTGCCTGTTAATGAAGAGCCATACGCAGTTCCCAGGAACTGTGGTTTACTGACTAATGGAGTAGCCTCCTAGGCTAAATTAGGAATATATAGTTGGGTGCTACGGATACCCTTTTTTAATATTTTTATTCCTGCATTCACAAATCTCATAGGAACTGGGACTCTCCTTTTGTCAGGCACTAGGTACTACATAGCACTTTGTAGTTGCTGCGCCTCATTAGCAGTGAAAGAAAAATGGACAAGGGTGCAGAAGAACAAGCTCATGAAGTTAAGGTTTGTGGTGGGTTAGCCCAGTGTGGAATTCTAATTGGTTAAAATAGCTGATGGACAGCTGCAGGGATGCTTTTGTGCTCTGCCACAGAATTAAAACAGCTGATGGATAGCTAGTTAAAACCAATGATATAACTTGGAAATGCCTCTGCAGTGACCTATTTAAAAAAAAAGACCCAGGAAGTGTGCTCTCTCTTTTCCTCCTGCCTCTCCCATGTGGAGGGACGGCTCCTGGGACCGGGCCCCCTTCCATCCAGCTGTGGCGCCAGGCCATGCTGGCCCAGCAGGCCCGGGAGCCGAGGCCACTGCTGTGGCTTATGCTAATTCGCAGCCACGAAACTGCTGCGARCAGCTTACACCCTGGGACCATGCAACTGCGTGGGTCCCGGCGCGGGGCTTCCCTGCGGCGGAGCGACTCCAATTCTCCCCATGGCGCAGCGCGGATTGTGTTGAGTATTGGCTAGAGACTACCACACAGCCGATAACGGGAACACACAACGAGGAATCCAATCCTCCAGGTATAACTTCAGATCCTAGCTTTTCTTCCGAATCAGAGATAATGGGAGAATGTGCATAAGAGAGACAACATGGAACCTGCCACGTGGAGAGACCTGACGTGGCGGTACCAAGGTCAGAGAAAGAGAACAGATCCACTGAATAGAGAGCTGAGATTTTCTCCTGGAAGCCTTGGTGAGCTGTAATCTGACAGACTACTTTCTCTATAATTCGTTTTGACACTACATTGGGGGGATGAAGAATCTGATACAGCCGTGAAAAAGAGTATTCACAACAGAGTGTATAGATGCTGAGAAGCTTGTAGAGATTGGAGAAGAGGACGTTTTACTTCCAGACTGGGATTGCTCGTCCTTAAAAGCCTAACCCCATTGGACTTTCTTATGACCCACAGACTGTGAGGGTTTTGTGGGAGAGAAGTGGTTTATCAAATTGTTTTACCATGAGCAGCCACGTTCCGGGTGGGAGTAGCTGTTGCAGTTATTTATAAAGTTACAGCAGAAGAAAACTCTTTTCTATAAGTATAAAGAGAGACTTTTAAAATAATATACTGACCAAATCCTATGTTGTTTTCCCTTTACGCGGTTGTTGGAAAGTGGGAAGGTATTAGAAGATGAAAAGTTATCTGATTATGGGCCTGTCACGGTTTGGACAAACTTTGTTTATTTAACAAAACCCAGCTGCTGGGGGCAGGGTGCACGCAGGCACCAGGGGAAGGGAAAAGGAATATAAAAAATGAATAATATTAGATAATAAAGCCTCTCGTGATGAAGACAACCTGGATGAATTCAGAGTCCTTTGTTTCTCGGGTGTAGTTTCTGCTCTGTCTCCCTCCGGGTCTTGGCTGGTGCCGGCCTCCTCGGGCTCAGGGTGGGGTAGGCCCCAGAGTTCAGTAGTCTGTTGTAAAGTTCCAAAGAAAGAAAGAGAAAAACAAAAACAATCCCAGAAAAAAACCTGTCCTCTCTCCGTGCCTCAGGCAGAGGAGGAAAAAAGCCAAAAGCAAGTTTTGACTCCCTCCGATATCCTTCAGCTGAGCAAAAGCAGGGCAAAAACTCACAGGAAAAAAAAGGTAAGAAGTGTTCCCTCTGCATCCAACTGCAGAAAAAAGCGGCTGGCAAGAGCTCTCTCCTGAGAAGCAAGTTTCTCCTGAGAACCACAACAAAGATAGCTGATAAAGCCAGGAATGTAAACACCTTTGAAGAAAACCAAAACAAGTGCCTGGCTTCTTGAGCCAGCTTAAAGACACAGAGTTAATATTTTTCATTAAGCAGGCGATTGGGATACATAGCATCATAAAGTCACCCTAGGACAGGGCCTTAATATTTTTTCTTTATTATTCTGTTTTTATTTTTAGCTCTATTAGTAATAAAATCTTTTTACTATTTCAAGTTTGTGCCTGTTTTGCCATATAGTTCTCCCGTTCTTTCTTCATATCCATATTTCTCCTCATGAAATTAAAAGCTAATTCCCCTAAAGATTAACTTATCGTGGATGTCTGGCATATCTCCAGGTAGACCCATGACATGCAACCTGCRTGTCAAGTCATTGTCAGAGCTAGTTTGATGCTAGATGCAGTATCTTGCCTGCTAAAGTGACTTATACAGAACAATTTATGGTTACAGAATTCTGGTTTCTTGGTGAGACATTAGGGGATGCAATAAATTCTAATTTTTCCTTCCAGTGCATCAGCATTTTGTACAGACTTAAATACTAAGATAGGCAATTTGGGGCCATTGAAAATAAGCCCTCAGAATCTGTCTCCCATCTTGAATACCTCCTTGTTTCCATGGAAGAATTAATGAAATCTGTAAATGCTGCTTGGCAATAAAGAACCCCATTAGGTGGAATTATTTGTCATCTTTCTTTCTTTTCCTAGTCTATCCAGGCAGAGTTGTTATTAAATTGCATGTTTTTCAAGTTCTTTATCAATCAAGCTAAAGCAGGGTCTGAATTGAACATGCAAATGCAAATCATGGGGGAAAATGTTCAATTTGAGCCTGGATCTGAACATATGACTTCAATTCTTGCTTCCAGCTTGAAAGAACAGCCCACTGCCTGAAGTCATGCCCAGTTGATCTAAGGCAAAAGGATGAAGCTGCTTCCTTTCTACCCTCTTCCTTTCTGTTTCCTTCTGCTGGGGGAAGGACTTTATGATCCTTCATTTGCTCACTCTTACCAACTGTCAAGAAAGATGGATTCAGATATAAGCAAAGTATGTGTTCCAAAGGCTGGCCTTTTGTCTTCCAGCTCTCGATCTCTACTTATGCTCTTTCTGAAGTTCCGTTGCAGGAGGAGGATGCCACACCAATTTTCTGTACTGTCCATGATCAGAATGGATGAAATTAGGATGAGATTTTGAAGCAAGGTGCACATACAAAGAATCCCATCATCCTCTGTGAGGTTGCTCAAACGAGGAAAGTGAAAGATATGCAAAACTATTTCAGGAATGAGAGTGGAAGAATAATGCTATAGAAGGAAAGGATGATTTTGGAGACAGTATTTTATACTTTCAGGATATTTGAATTATTTTAGGCCTTACAAAGCAGTCTTCCAAATATGTAATACTGTATGTGAACAACACTCCAGAAGAAAAACTGTATGATATTAACCCCAAATCTATCACCTACATCCCTGTAAATCTCCTGTCAGACAAACAAGGAAATGGATATTAAAACAGAAAAATACATTCTTGAATATCCAGCACTATCTGTATAAGAGCAGATGAAAATTCATTTTATTCTAAATTGGGAATTCTGCCATTCCTAACAAAAGGCTACTATCCTGTCATTCATGAATAGGAAAAACACTGGCCCAACACATTTATATCTCATGTCTTCCATCCTTCGGACCCTATTGACAAAGTAAATAGTTGTGTTCAACCATATAGCAAGCTTCCTCCAAAACAAGAAAAATGAAATGCCCATTGCAATGGACTGTTTTCCTTCCTTCCTTCCTTCCTTCCTTCCTTCCTTCCTTCCTTCTGTGCCTTTTTTCCTTTAATTTTGTAATTTTTCACTCTCTCTCTTTTTTTTAATTAAGCTTTTTTTTTTCAAGTTTAAGAGGTGAATAAAAAATAAATATGAACCAAACAGAGTGTGGGCCTATAACATTATTATTTAGATCAACCCTTTGAAAAGTATTTGACGCACAACATTGTCTTACTTTTTTGGCACTGTACGTATGACATTGGCGATTCCTAAAATGGACCCTGCTTGGCACAAGCAAAGCCACACAGACAATGTTGTGTACGAGCAAAATAAACTTTATTGAGAGTACATGTGGTTTATATACGTTCTTTTGGTCACYCGTCTCATTCCTTATATGGTATTCTTTCGGTCACCCAATGAATCACACGTCTCAGTCCTTATATGGTATTTTTTCGGTCACCCAACCAATGACACATCTCAGTCCTTATATGGATTTATACAAGCATCAGTCTCATCTATCCCATCTCTTCCCATATCTCCCCCTTTCTTATTTACAAAACAAAACATTTCTAAAATTAAAACATATCTGATCCATTGCTGAAATCCCACAAACCAGCTACCAAGCAAGTTCCATTCATCTTGTTCCCTCAGTCTCTCAACAAGCTGATGATGAAACTGGAGTGACCAAGGCTGGTTGGACCACTCTTGCAGGTACCCATTGTGGACTAGAATCTGTGAAAGCACATGCATATCTTCGCTCCCAGGGTTATTAATAGAGAGTCTTTCCATTTTTCACTTCCAAGATTCTTAATAAGTCTAAGTGAGTCTGTGGTCTGCTAAAATGATATTGGATGGGGGTTAGGTCATTCTGAATGTGATTTAAAAAATTAAGAACATACAAAGGTTTTTACAGTCTTTCATGGGAGGTATATCACACCCCCCTTTTTTGTTTTAAAATGCGTAACATAGCATGCACTTTTTTTATTGTGAATAGTAAAACAATACATCTAATAAAATAACGAGTATACACCGAGTAAAAATATCGTAAATACTATACCATCACCCAGAGTCTGTAATTGCTGGGGAAATCCATCTCACGTGAATACTTGGAAGACCTTTCCCGGGCAAGGCTTCCAAGCTTCCTGAAAGGGGGTCCAGCTTCCACAAGACCAAATTAACAAGTCAAGGTGACTTGACTATATTTTTAGTTCAGAAACAGCTGGGTTTGTTGGCTTACTTTCCTGTCCAGTCAGGGTTAAAGCTTGGCCAGAGCCTTAACCTTGAGTGGAAGGGTTTTCCTAAAATACCTACAAGCAAATTTCTATTAATCTCAATTGGTAAAACTTCCTTAAAATGATACATGTAGCAACACAATGGTATATAAAAGTTTGTAAATGTAAAGCAGCCGGCTTTGTCATGTATCTTAGGTAAGTAACGGTACCATGGACAACTGCAAACAACCAAAGGAATGCATACATATAGCATCAAATAATACCTTATGGATAAATCCCTTTATAAAAATTTTATGTGTTAACGTTATAATATAAACAACATATTTAGAATCATTAACTATATTAACTGCTTCTGCGGGCAGAAATACATTACACTCACACAGGTAATTTGCTGAAAATACAAAGTTAGGCTTAGCAAGAACAAAAAAAATGATTCTCTGATTAGGTAAAACTTATTTTCTAATAATAATAGCTTGCATTCAGAAAGACACCAACGTTGGGACAGAGCAAGCACCTCTTAAGAGTTCAAAATAAGACAGAAGGCCTCTTAACTGCAAAATGGCATGCAAACATAGTGATCTCTCTTAATTCCACAGGCTTCTGGGCAAAAACTGTTCTTTCTTTGCCTTCGGGTGGGACAATTTCTCTGCAACTCAGACTTGTTAGTTAAAAGGGTATTTGAAAGAAACATGAATTTACAGATTAATAGTAAAGTACTAGACAGGTTTTCTGGCTTTCCCTCAGGGATATGTGTGCAGGTCTTCCTGCTGGGCCCGCCTGTCTTTGCTGTCACCTCGGCGTGGCACCCTGCAGAGCGCACACGCGGTCATCCTGGGGCCAGTCACCCCCTGCACCACCCCTGCCCTGGCGGTGCATCTGCGGCCTGGCAGCAAAGGCACAGCTCCCCCCGGCCTGAGGTGTGGGCTTGGTCGTCCCTGCTGCCTGCCACTTTCCATGGTCATGTGCCACAGAGCCAAAGGGCAAATGGAGAATCGTTAGGAAATGGTTCTGCCTATGCACAGAAACTGCAATAATAATGAGGGTCCGGGACCGCAGCACTATCATAGGAAACAGGAGTCCTGGCTGCAGCGGGAGTGGCGTGGCTCAGCCCGCACATGGTCCGCCAGCTCTCAAAATGGTGGCTGAGCCTTCCCCCACCGCCGCACTCCCGGAGTCACTGTAAACTGTCCATAGCTTGGACTGTGCTAAGCCCTCTCCACTCTGACATACAGAGGGCGAACCGCACATGTGTTAGCATAATTCGCGTGACCTGCACAAGGTCTTGCCATGTTAAATCATATGAGTTCACCGCAGTTTCCAAAAAGCTAACAGCAAAAGGGGCAACCACACTGCCGTTGTCTAAGGCACAGCGAAGCAGCTTCTCCCCCCATCCAGGTGGCCGGTTGGGCTGGCAAACGGCCGAAAAAGCATCTTCTCTGTGGCACCTTGCCTTCCTGCCATTGCGTATCGAATTGGGGGATAAAAGACTACGCTTCCCGCCGGGGTCAAATAGATCGGGTGCCCCGGGGTTGTCTTCTTCCATAGTCCCGACAAACTTATAATCAGAGTCTTGTATTTTGTTCAGTTGGGGCGCAGAGGGCTTCAGCGCGGCGGGAGCTGTGGCATAATCCTTTTCCCGATCTCCAGATCGTGCATGCACTGTGGGTGCCTCAAATTTTGTCCCCCACAGAAACAAAAGTTCTTGGTCCCACAGCTTAACCCTGACTTCATTCCACAGTTCAGTGGTAAAAACAGTACTTTCAGTCAGCGTTGGAATGTTTGACTCAGCCCACTTAAGTAAAACCTTAAGGGCGTGAGCAGACACCGATTTGCCATGGTTTTGCAGAAATCGGGTCATAAGTTCAAAGACATGTCTCTTTTGGGTGGACATTCCTGTTCCTATGTCTTGGGTCTTGGCTCTTTTTGGGCAAGGCACACTGGACCCCCCCGACCCCGTGGCTGCTCACCTTCAGTCCTGAAGGGCTTGTGGACCAGTTCTTTCCTGCTTCCTTTCAGCAGTGTTTCAGTTCCGCAGGGCCCACCGACTGGCTGCACAGATAGGCAGTTATTCCCTCCTCACATGGGACACCATTTGATGTTGGTGATTCCTAAAACGGACCCTGCTCGGCGCAAGCAAAGCCACACGGACAATGTTGTGTATGAGCAAAATCAACTTTATTGAGAGTACATGCGATTTATATATGTTCTTTCAGTCATCCATCTCATTCCTSATATGGGTTTATACAAGCATCAGTCTCATCTATCCYATCTCTTCCCACATCCGTACATTCTTGAGTAGAGGATAGGAGGCCGAATATTTGGGTACCTGTAACATGCAGTCATGCTACAGAAACTCAGGAAATTCATTGTTTTTCATTTATGGAATGTCCTTAGTTTTACTTTTAATTCAGAAAATAATAAATGTATGACCTTTACGTAAAATGTATTATTTGAACCTCCACAGACTAATTCAATGTGCCCACAGATGAGGGTCTGACATTGCAGAATAAGAGGTGTGCTGAACTTGAGGGCTTCTGGGACATGGATAGTTTAACCTGTGCAGTGAGTACCTGCCAGTACCTCACTAGTGGAGATTTTAAGCTGCACACTGCAGTTTTGCTGCTTGTTTACTGTTACCCCAGAGATCCCTTGCTTCTGTGTTTTCTACTCTTCAGCATGTTATCTCACTTTTATATGACCTGTCAATTTTTCCTTTTTCTACTTCGTTTTTACCATTTTCTGTGATTATTTTTTTGTGCTTTCCTTACAGAGTGGTCCTTCTTTCTCCCTAATTTCTACCTGTTGCCACATCTGCCAGGGATAGTTCAATCAAATACAAGTAGGGATCTATTTTCCTTTGAAATGTCCTTGAAAATCTTCTGCTGCAAGTCCAGGAAAGTTCACTGTGTTCTGTATTTTAGCTGCCAGTTCCATGGAGATGTCTATAGTACCACAGAGTATCTCAAATAGCACCAAATGTCTGTATTTCAGGAACTGAATTGTACTTATAATTTCCTTCTCACCCTGCTGTGATTTTACCACCATATTCTCCTCCTCTCCTAATCTTTCCCAATTTTTCCATTTCTTAAAATCCCACCTTAAGTTGCCTTGTCTTCTTCCCCAAAGCACTCCATCTAGCAGAAGCGTGTCTGTCAGAGACTGAAATGTTATAATTTATGGCTTAAACATTTTCATGAAAGACTTCTGGTATTATAGTGAAACTCTACAAAAGCTGCAGAGAGGACGACCAAAAACCCTGAATGGGGCCCTGGTTGAGGCCCTGACTGCCCGCTGATGATAAGATAAGTAAGAGCTGGGGAGAAGAATACATTCGCAGGGGGATCACACTTAGTACCTTTGGGGTGGAGACTACAGCCCCAGGGCTATCAGCTGCCAGGCCAGCACAGACCCTCACACCAAAGGGTAGGGGCAGAAGAGAGGTTTTGGGTGTGTATTGGAAAAGCCTCTGGTCAGAGGCAGTGAAAGTCCCAACCTCCACTGTGCAGAACAGTTTAGCTGAGGGGCCCTGCACCCCGGGAAAAGCTTATCCACAGCAGAGGGGGTGTCACGGCCCATCAAAGGGGCCCCTCAAAGGGATCCCCAGACCCTGCACCAGAGATGATGCAACAGATCCACAGTGTTGCAAGGGACAGTGTCAAACCTAGCCCCCTCAGGGGAGGCACATGGGTGTTCCCACCTGGCCCATAGCGTATATTAATCCACTGGATTCTATTACTCTTCAGCGTGGCAGTGGCGTGGCGGCGGCGGCGGGGGACCCTCACCACCCAAAAGACCAGATGGAGGGAAGCCACCAGACATCGTTGGGAGCCACGGAAGCGGGTAGAATAGAGTTATGGTTTCCACAATGCTAAATGAATGAACGAATTCCTAGTAATGTGCTGTTTCAGTCTAAAAAAACCCCAAAACATATTTTGCAGTAAGCAGCTCTACTGTTAACAAGAACCAGAGCATGTTCAAGAGGAAAAAAATATGTACTTACTACCTTTTCCAACATTTCTTTCCTACAATGATGCTTTTGTGATTTTCCATTCAGGTCAACGCAACACTTCTGCATAATCAAGGGAGAGGTTGAAAGGGAAATTTTAATACAGGCATTTGAGGGAAAAACTTAAATTTTAATCATACCCAGTCTTGTAATTAAAAAAATGTAAACCAGAAAGAAATACCTTGACTGTCTAAGTGTGTCCATGAAAAGTATGCAAAAGGAGCACTTATGCGCCCTCATGTTACATGTAGTCTTATGCAATTTTCCAACAAGTTTTATTAGCAATTTTTAATAATCTTTGCTTGCAATGTGAAGACAGAGAGTTAGGTCACAGTTGGGCCTTGTGATGCGTCTGCACAAGACTCACTTGTACTGTGTCACAGACTCACAGCTCAGAGCAGATATTCCAATGCATTATTGCAATCAAAGCTAAAGATAATGCTGTAAGCAGCTGTAATGAGTAGAGTGTAAAAATTATTCCTTTTTGGAAGCAAAAGGCACCTTGATTGCTTGGCCACAGTGTTCAACCTCATCTGAGTCCAACTTGCCTGCAAACCTGAATATTCTTTTTATTTGTGTGGCGAGGCAGCTCACCTCTTTCTCCCTCCTACCTTACTTCTTGCTGTCAAGAAGGTTATCTGCTGTTTGCATAAATGAGGAGATCTCCCCTTTTCCCATGGTCTTGTGAGACTCACAGACGCCAGGCTGACATGACAATGAACAGCTGCTGTGAAGGGAGATTGTACTGGAATTTGTGGCTGACAGACACAAAAACTTTGCAAACTATAAAAGATCACTGTAGCTCTCACAAATTGGAAAACCTTCTATGCACTTCTAAGGTGCATGAGGACAGATCCCTCGAGCTGAGGGACGCCTGGTTTGGGTAAGCCTTCTCTTCTGGAAGTTGAGTGAAAGGAGACTTCTATACATCATTACTCATTGGTAAGATCTATATTGGTTTCCTAAGCTGTACTATTTCTTTGCTAGCGGAACTATTGGTACCTAATTTGTGCATTGTATATTTATATTGTAACTCACTAGTGATATTTCTTGTTATCCTGTGTAGTTAGTAATTTGCGTGGCCAGCATATTACTCATGGTAACACAGTGTTTTACTAGTATTATTTCTTTGTTAACCTGTGTAGTATGTAGTTTTGTTTAGAATCTTATGTCCATTGCTTTTGTGTCTATTCAATAAATAATCCATTTGTAATAGACTTGATCGGCCATCATGAAGAACCTACAAACGAAAGTGCTTTTACTTTGTGCTAAGATGCAGGCCATCTTAGCAAGGACGACTGTCCTCTGCCACAAATCTGAGCAGAGACAAAAGCCTGGTTTAAACTCTTATCACATTCGTTACAATTAGCAGTGACCAAGTTAGCAGCCTATGTATTAATTTTTAAAACTTTATTCCGAGGGTCAATTTTATAACCCCTATGTTCATTATGTGTTTTTAGAGTATGAAATACATAAGTCAACTAACACCTTAGTTCTTCATCTCTACCAGCCTGTTCTCAATCCTGCAATGTATAACTTTGCCATTGTTAATTAAAAATGTAATTATTGCTTGGGATATGTGATCATTACATAATAAAGAGAAATTTTTACCTGACTATAAAAGAGAAATGAAGATACTAGGTATAATCCTGCAAAATTTAATACAACAATTATTGTTCTGCTTGGCAACATGCTTCCAGCAGATACTTTTACCGTGCATATATTTAAATAATGGTCTTCATTGTCACGACCTTTTATCCCTTGCTCATACCCATAATAAAAGGAACAAGAGGTAAGACTTTAAAAACTGTTTCAGTAACTTAACCTCCTAACTCACATCAAAACTCACAAAAAGTTCCCACTAACTTCCAACATCATGTGCCTTTATTCAGGTGTCCTTCAGCTAATTACTTTTCTTAGCAGAGCTTAACAGAATCAAGGGATATAGGGACAATCAAGGTATATATCTTCTGAGCTGGGCTGGCTTCTGTCAAAATGGCTGTGGTGTTGATGCTCTGTACTAGGACAGTGCTTTGCACTGGTGCATGGATGCCCAAACTCAGAGCTGCCATTGGCTTTGCACCACTTATGGACAAATTATATGCAGAAATTTTCAAACAGAAACATACAATAAGAAAATTGTCAGGTAATAATGGAAAGTTTCCATTTGCAAATTGGGAGAAAAAATATGAAAAAGTGACTGAAACATTTCGCTGTCTAAATTATGTCTCTAAAGATTTCATATGCTGATGTCCCTCCTGATTCTCCTGTCAGGCAGCTTATTTAAAAGCTTTTGAGATTTTAAAATTTTTAGTTTATGGAGGCACTTCAGACAACAACCATAAGTAATTATGGTCACATACATGGATAAAGGCAATTGTCAGTCCTATTAGTGTCAGACAGTGATGCATGTTGGAAAGTAAATGGCTCTTTAGTTAGTCCCATTTATTCCATTGAAAAACTGAGGAGTTAATGTTTCCTGGGAAGTATTATGAGATCTACTAATTGAGAACGCTATCAAGCTTTAGATAATATTTTTTTAACCATTATTAGCATTAGTTATAGTAGTAAAAACCATAACAGCAGCCACTCAGGAAGAATGGCAGTATGCGACTAAACAGAGAGTCATTGTTGGATCCTTCTTCAGAACACCTGTGCTCATGCTTAATAAGAAACAACATAATGTATTGCAAATGTCTTGTGGTTTGCATGTCTTCTAACCCTGAAAGCATCAGATTTCAATTATACAAATGACCCTCAAACCTCTATTTTACGCCCCCCAACTTCTCCTATGCATCTGAGATCTTTCAAAGAATAATCAGAAAAAGGCTGTTGATGTGAGAAATGTACTACTACAACTAATAGCTAATTGAGGTATTCACAAAATAAGACTGAGCCTGCTGAGCTAAAGGCAGCAGAACTGATGCTCAGATTCTTAACAACACATTGAAAAGAAAGAAAACTAAGTTGCTAGAAAACATTTTGTGATTTGGGGAGTGATAGGTTTTCTCTCCATCACAGCAAGGAAAGTATATTCAAAAGGAAGAGGGAGCTCTCAGTTTTGGATTGCGGAAGGAACTGAAGGGGAAACCTTGAATCCACCAGATCTGGATCTCTAATGTTCTTGCTAGCTTTGTGCCGCCACAATTTATCTATACTTTTACTTCTTGGCTGAGGGAAGGCAGAAGGCAATGTGGGTCTCATAATTTGTCATGGGATTAGGATAAATCTTTGCCAGGGATTTATTACAGATGTGGATGTGTGTTTGCATGTTTATCTGTCTGCATGTGGCAGTCAGGGACATGGTTTACTGGTGGACTTAGCAGTGTTAGGTTAATGATTGGATTCAATGATCTTCAAAGTCTTTTCCTATCTAAATGATCTTATGATTATATGATCTATTTATCTTTGCTGCATTCCTGATTTTTTGTTATGTAGCATGAGCGCATCCATGGCAGTGCTGAAAAAGATAGCTCTTCTGGTCTGGGAGCCAAAGATCTGTTGGTACACAGTGTCTGTACTCACTTTCCAGATGAGTTTCCATTAGGCAGAAGAACTAACAGCAGAAGGGGTCTTGCCTTAATACCAGTGCACTGAGATGGAGATCTGCATTTTTCTGCCATGCTGCGTGGAAAGGAGTGGAACAGCTGAGACCAGGAATGGTGCACTAGGATTAACTTGAAAACTTTTAATCCTTCTCACCAACTCATGTTAGTGATTTTGGCCCAAGAGCTATTTGTATTAAATACCAGTGAGTTGCACTGTTCATACCTTCTATTGGCTGAGCTCACTGATGTGAGGGAACTTCAATATGCGTTTCCTGCATGCCTTTCCAACTGCTGCCTCCTTCTGCCTTTCTCCTTTAGAGATTCCCTGTCTTCTTCCTCCCTCTTTAGAGACTCCCTCCCTCTTCTCCCCTCCCATACCATCTTCTTCCTCTATTCTGGGGAATCTCTGTGTCCTCACTCCCAGCTGCAAACCCCAGGGACACAATGTTTGACTCTCTGTGGCCCCATTTCTGTTTTGACTGTGTTATTCCCCATCTCCATTCCTTCTTTTCCTCCCCTTATTCCCCTCTCTGCCCACTCCCTCTTGTCTTTCCACTGTCCATCCCGTCAGCCCTGCACATGCCACTGCACAATGACACTATTTATCCTGTCAGAGGGAGAGGATGTTCCTGAGATGCTGACCCTGGTGTTGGTCTTCATCTTCCTCACTGTCTGCCATGAATTCAGAAGGCTTTAGCATGATTTGGAAAGACATTCAGAGAAGCAGCTGAAGGCTGTGACAACTGCAGCCCTTTCTATGGAGCGTGCTGTGGTGGTCATGGAACAAACAGGGGGCAGAGGGTTGTGGAGTCAGATGCACAATGCAAGTAACCTATTTACTCTGTGGCACATGTGATGAAAGGCTGAGTGGACATGACTCCTACACTGCAAAAGCTCAAAACCATTTCTGTGTGCATGTCACTAGTGCATGCCAGTGTTCCCAAGGAGAGGTATACCTGTGCAGGTTTGCTGGTACAGAGAGACAAATAGCTTTTGTGAATACCCAGTTTCTCCTCTCATGTTTTTTTGACTGTCACCACAATGAATGAGATTTAGCTGGTCATTCCCTGCGTTTTTGACACTGATTAGACATAACTTTCAAAAGTTATTGTGTAATGAATAAACAAGAATACACATCAGACAGAATGAAGCATCTTGCCTCACCCAATTGGTAATAAATCAGTGTACACTCCAGATAACATTGCTGACTGACACAGTGTTTGACATCTCAGAACACTGTTTTTGCCAGAATAATCACAATTTTTTATTCCTGCCATGTACAGTATAATGCCAGTATGACTCATTGCAGAGTTTTTCTTTGAACATTTTTGAACAGAGTCTTTAGAAAGTCTCAAATGGCCACATTCTCCCCAGAAGTGATAGTGCATATAAATTGTAAAATGATTTTATCATTTATACTAGAGGTGGGGAATATGATCTCCTTTGATGCTTGAGCAATTTTGCCAGCATTAATTAAGGAGATTTAAATTAGATTTTTAGGAATTACTTCAAGCTATAAGAAAAACATAATTTCTTGATTAAATTCTGCATAATTAAGTTATATTTTGCAAATCTTTGTAACCTACACCTCTTCACTTGTAAGCTAAAAGCATGAATGAGTTGTACAAATAAGAAGCTGAATTGGCTATAGAAATACTCTTAGAATAGTTTTGAATGTCCAGGAGCCTGAAATGTAAAGTCTAATCCTAAATGCATTTTGTTGTGTGCCCAAAGTCATTGTAACGCTTTGGGGAATAAAATTTACCAGTTCTGAAGAGCTAGTCAAGAGAAATTAAATGGAAAAAAGATTATTAATGTAACATGTAGGCAACGTAATTCAGGACACAGATTGTTAACAGCACAAAGCAGAATTAACTTTATTATCCTTGCATATAATAATTCAATCAAAAGTGATTTTAGTGACATCTTGAGAGGTACAAAGAATTATAAGACCTCAAATTTTCATGGGCATCGAGTGGAAGTTAACCACCTCAAGACCCCTTTATGTCTTTGAAAAATTTCCACCACCCTGTGGACAAAACTGATGTCAGGAAGCAATATAAGATGGGAGAAACTGGATGGGTGGTATTAGCATTAGGTAGCATCACCTCCTGCATCTCCTGCATTACTCTGTGTGACCCTGTGTGCTGGTTTGAATGTGAACCAGCAGGGGAAATTAACCCCACACAAATACCTTGAGAGAGATTTTAGGTCAGAATTACAATTTTAATAGAAAGGTTATAATAAATGGGGAAGTACAGAAAACACGGGCTTAAACTGGCAGAGCCACGGTACAGCCTGGCAGTGGTTGCAGTACTGTTGAAGGTCTGGAACTCTGGTTGTTCAGTGGTTGCAGTGCTGTTGAAAGCAGTAGTCCCAAAGAAAGGCCTGGTCTGCTGAGTATCCAGTAGTGGTAGTCCTGTTGTCTGGTTGTCCAGTGGTGGTTGTCTGGAGTCCTCTGGGCATCCAGTGGTTGTTGGTCCCAGTTTCCAGTTTTCTGGTTCTCCAGTCCAGTGATTTCTCCCATCCCAAAGCCTGCGTTTATGTTGTGTTTCCGTAGCCAGTGTCTCCTCCAGGCGTGGGAATTTCCACAATGGAAGGGGATGTTCCCGACATTCTATCGGTTGGTGCTTATCCGGTTTGGTAATGGGCTCACATGAGCTGAGTCTTCAGGGAGCAAATGGTTTCTGACGTTCTGTTGGTTGGTGCTTATCCGGTTTGGTAATGGGCCATTAACAGAGATAATCCACTCCGGATGGCTGGTGCTTGCTGTCGGCCGGAATAGTTACCACAGTTGAGATAAGGAGTACCACCCCACCTCACATGAGCACAGTCTCAGGGAGCAAATGACCCAGCTTAGCAAGGAAATATGAGGGTGGTGATAGAATACATCGTTTTTTGGTTAACCCAAAACACCCTGGTTTTGTGGATGTACAGCCTATGTACCCACCTGACCCCGCAAGTAAGAATGAAATTGTATCTAGCTTTGGGACATTATGCTTTATCTATCATTGCAGTAATTTAAAGTTGCAGGTCTGGAAGCCCTGAGTATTTAATTTCATATTGTATCTCATGGATTCTTGTAGTGCAAAGTTCACTTAGATTGTACTGTTTTTGGAAGGGCTCGGCAGAGGTTGTTCTCTGAAGCTGGTCAACCTGAGTGCTGCCTCTGAAGTAGAATGGGGTGCTTGGCTACTAGCAGGAAGGAAACCCTTCCCTCTCAATAGTACAAGAACCAGAACTGTATTTGTACCTGAAAGAATGACTTAATATTTCATTTAAGCAGTCACTTACATAACATGTTCACACTGTAACCCCCTCTATGGCCTTCCCCCTGGCTCAGGCTGGTACTGGCAATGTCCAAGGATCCTTGGCTCTACTTTGCATGGGCCAGATGCATAACCCTGGCTCACATTGCTGAGGAAATTGCCTTATAGGGAGAACCAGCTATGAGAGGTGTCCAGAAAGATAAGAAATGTGAAATTGCAGTCAGAGGTAGGGTTGTTGAGGCAGAGATTGAGAAGAAACTAAAAGCTATCTTGAAAAGACACAAAATCTTATAGGCAAAATTACACAGGAGTTTTATGCTTTTTTTGGTCAATAAATGATTCCTTTTTAGTTTAAAGAAGGTATATACTGCTTGCAGAGTCTCTCTGCATATGGCTAAAGCTGTTGGTACATACTGACCTGAGTGGGAGTTCTAACACTTAGGAGCTGTCCATGATTTTTGCTGATAGTCTGGGTTCCCCAAGCCATTCCTCCCACGAATCACTTCCGGAATGTTCCCATTGGTAGGCACTCTGTTACTATTCGTGTTGGGACTGGGCACTGAAGTCAAGCGGTACTGTTACTGCTTCTCATTTGAACACCTGAAAATTTTAGGGAGCAAATGGATGATGAATAGCCTGATTACTAAGAGCAAGTAATATATAAAGAAGAGTGAGTATTCTTTGTTATGTGCAGGTTTTTTTTGTTAACTTTTGTGAGCATTTGCTAGGGAAAAATGCATCGCATTGTTTTTGAAACCATTTGCCCAGTCTGAGCTCATGTGGGCTAATGTTTTTTTGAGACCAAGAATGCAGCCTCTGTAGTTTACATAGAAGTTTGCAAAGAACTTTCTGATTGTATCATTCTCACTCTCTTCTATTCCTTGCAGAATGGACAGTAGTAGTCCTTATGAATGCTATCAGAGCATCTGTGCAGCAACTGATATGACTGCTGTCAGTGATTTCAGAAGTTTGGAGTCATATGTTGTTACGAATGGAATATTTGGGTTAAATCAGTCCCTGCCTTTTGTCCAGGCCTCTGGCAGCAGGCAGTTATGTTATTGAGGATGACTAGTACCACAAGATTCACTCCCATTCATAAGTTCTTTAATAATGGCTGGTTCAGTCTATTATAGAATGAATTATTTATTAATAGACATAAAACAGACATAAGATTTAAAACAGATTATTATTACACAGGGATAAAACAAAAGGGATATTAATAAACACTGTGCCACTGTTAGTAATAAGTTTGAATATACCAATTATTAATTGCACAGGGTAACAAGATAAACACTGTGCCACTGTCACTAATAGGTTCAAATATGCTAATTGTTAAGTACACAGGGTAACGAGATTTCACTAGTGAGTTATAATATGAATATACAGTGCACAATATAGATTAGTATAATGACTAGCCAAGGCATAGTACAGGTTAGAAGCTCATATGACTTACCAAACCTGAATGGTATGGTGTGCTGAGACTTCTTTCAATCAACTTCCAGAAGAGAAGAATTACTCAAAGCCAGCATCCCAGCTTGAGGGGTTTAAATTTTTTCACACTTTGAGGTGTATAGAGGATTTTTTCCAACTTGTGTGTGTTAGAGTGAATTTTTTATACTTCGTAAAGTATGGTGTCTACGAGCCATAAAAATACCAGTATAATCTCTCTTTACAGCAGTTGTTCACTGTTATATCAGCCTGGCGTCTATGCGTTTGCTAGGCCATGGAAAAGGGAGAGATTTTTCTGGTTTATGCAAAAGAGCAGATAACTTTCTTGACCTGGGGGACTGCCTCGCCACATATGTATCTCTGATTTTCTCTTTCCTAAGCATGAAAAATTACTGTGAGAGGAATCCAAAAACATGATATGAAAAAATTGTTATTTCTAATCTTTACTGCTTTAGAATTGTCTTTTATGTGGAAATGCTTAGGTTTCTTTGCTGAATTTTGAGCTTGTGGCTGAATTTCTGACAGTAGTGGTGGTAAAGAAGGGATTTAACTTGTAAGGAAATATCATATGTGACTTAAAATTAATTACCCCAGACATTTATTAATTAAAGGGAAGCTTTAAAATTAAAGATTTTCACATAGCAGCCTTACTGTCAGCTAGGTCATCATTTGTGCAGTGAAATTCTACCTTTGGTGAAGCAATATATCCATGTAATGTTATGAGATAGTTATAATGATGTCAGCATTTCTTTACTTGGAGGGTGTCCATAAAGCAAATAGAGTTTGTATGTACCCACTGAGAGAATTTGGTACACCTATCACCTTCACTGACAGATTTATTTCTGCATACATCCATTCTACTAAACTGTGTGTGTTGAAGTATGGTATTTTCCCAGATGTGCAAAAGATGTTTTAAAACATCAACTAGAGTTTTATAAATTATACAATTCAATTCTAAGTCATGGTAGAAGTACTATTACTGCAGTGCTAAAAAGGATTTATATGTCCAGGAGTAAATAATTAATAGAACACTTGATACACAGGGAAGATTACACTGATTAAGGGTACATGAGAGACAATACCAAACCAAACTTTTCCTATAGACGTTGTGTTGAGAGCCGTCGACATCATGCTGAGAGCCTTCGAAGACTGTCAGGGGTGAATTGGTTCTGGGTTTAGCTCTTTATTTCGTAATATATCTACTTGTCTTCTAACAATTCACCTCTGTTGCAGTGGTTCAGGCCACTGCTGGAGAGACCAGAGACCCACAGGGCTCAGGAACAGCCCAAGCCCGCTGGTGGGCCATTCTAAAGGTCTGAGAACCCCCTTTGTCTCCACAATGGTTTCTTCCTTGTTGGGATTGGTTTACTGTTCTCCACCGCGCTCTTCTATATATGTACATTTTCTAGAAATTTCGCTTTGATTGTGACCCCCATTAGCCCTTCTCCCCTAATCCCTCCTTCCCTGTGTCCCCATTGGCTCCTCTACCCTTACTCTGCCCCCTGGCCCTCAGCCCATTGGTTCTGTTGCTCTATCCGCCCTCCGGACCCCATATATAAGCCTATGCCCTGTTCTCCATCTTGTTTTTTCGTCCCTGAATCCTCCACAATAAACCCTGTTTTTGGAACTCATACGAAGAATCCATCTCGCCTTCTTGCCACTGGCTGCCTTTTAGATCTCTACGTGAGTGTGTGTGTGGGCGCTCCACCTCCACGGGAGTGTGTGTTGCTGAGCCGTCATCTGGCCCTCTGTGCTGAAGTGGCTTCCGCTGCCGGGGACGCTTCTGGAAGGATGCGGCAACTTACCACTGCCCCATGCCGCAGTGCATCTCTGTCAAATAGACATGAAAGGTACATCATTAAACTGAAAATATTGGGAACCAGCTGAGTCAGTGTCTTGTACAGGATTTATTTTGCTGTGATTCTACCTCACAAGGCAGGGTTTGTATAGTCTTTCTAACCTGGGTACGTACACAAAAATGCCAGAGCCGAAAGGAATATTAAAGCCTAACTAGTGTAAAGCACTGATGCAAATTTGTTTCTAGCCTGTTCCCTCCACTCTTATCTGAAACTCATTCATGTTACTGGAAATCTCTACAGGAAGAGAATATTCTACAGATGAAAGGAACTAATTACCATAGTTTTTCTTCTATATTTCTGTCACATCAACATATGTAAGAGTCTCACTGAAAGGCTTTCTATTCTACGAAATGTTAGACAGACGGCAGACATAGTACCTCTGTCAGACTGTCTTTTATTGATTGGTTTTGGAGCAATATGTTCCATCATGATTAAAAAGAAGACAGGACAGCTCATTGAAAACATGAGCTGTTGGGCTGTTCTTCCCCTCAGGAGGCAGCTGTAATAGGTCTTGTTTGCTCAACCAGTTCTTTAACTTGTGCAGAAGTTATTATTCAGCCAGTGCAATTTTCATGTAATACTTCTTGTTAGAACCTCTGCTCATTTAAAAGCCATGAATAATTAAAATAAATTTAGATATTGAACAAAGCTGCCTGCTTGGCAGGTATATGGTGCCCAATACAAATTCAGTCTATGTCCTAGCTGTAAAAAGGAAATAATTTTTGGGATACATCCAAGCCTATTCTAAAGCTTGCGATGAGTTTTACTTATAATAGATAACACTTTCACTTCAGACAGTTGCATGCAATTGTCTAACACAGCAATTAAGAATTGCTTTTTGAGAAACAGGGTTTGGACATATTTTGGCCAGTGACAGTGATTGATTTAATGAGTGATTTAAGGAGTGATTTCCAGCAAAATACCTGTTCCATGAAATACAAGGACAAAGTTAATCTGGCCTACTGTTTTGTTCACCTTCATTCACCATAATTTAAGCAGTTAAAAAGAGTTCTTAAAAACAGTTTCAATAACAGATAACAAAGATGTGGACTGGACAGTCCTTTCCCCCCCCCCCCCCCCCCTTACTCTGTCATTCTAATGTTATTCAAAATGGACAAATCTCTGTGGAGAAAAGTTTTCCCTTGAAATGTCTGATGATACTATATGCCAAGAAGGCCACCATATAAAAATATAACGTCATGCATATCAATGAATGGCCTGTAAGACAAATTGTTCTTAGTTATAGGGCAGATTAGGTTACACATTGTACATGTTTTTTCATTATGTTTGGTGAAAAACCAGAAGTATTTTCTATTTTTATAATTTAAAATGTAGCCTGCTGTGCTTGTTTGACTGTAAATCAGCAAGGGAAATTAACGCCACACTAATACCTCGAGAGAGATTTTAGGTCAAAATTACAATTTTAATAGAAAGGTTAAAATAATGTAGGAATACAGAAATACCAGCCTAAACCGACAGAGTGACAGTACAACCTGGCAATGGTTGCAGTCCTGTTGAAGGTCTGGAACTCTGGTTGTCTGGTGGTGTAGAAAGGCCTGGGCCTCTGGGTATCCAGTGGTGGTGGTCTCACCCAATCCCCAAGCCTGTTTTTATGTGGTGTTTCATAGCTGGTACCTCTCCCAGGGCTGGGGATTTCCACGATGGAAGGGGATGTTTCTATTTGTCGGTGCTTATCCAGTTTGATAATGGGCCATTAGCAGAGATAATCCACTCAGGATGGGTGGTGCTTGCTGCTTCCCGGGGAAGTTACCACAGTTGAGATAAGAAACAGTACCCCACCTCATATGATCTGCCTCTCCTCGGTCATAGCCTCAGGGACCAGGTGTGTAACCAGCTACTGTGAACGACCCAGTTTATCAAGGAATTTTGTGGGTGGTGATAGAATACATCCTTTTTGGTTAACCCAGGACACCTGGAAATCTCTGTGTACAAATGTCTGCAAAATGGACGTTGGTGGTGACACAAATCCATCTCATAAGGTTCCCTATGCATCTGTTGTTTCTCAGCACTTACATCAGCAGCAATGACTTCTTCGCCTTTGTGCAGAGTGAGTCCTTTTTCTAAGACTTCACTTCTTCCCTCTCAAAATAAGTGAGCTAAGTGATGTTGTGAACATACTACTCATGTCAAAAGAGTTGTCAGGCTCTCTGATCTCTTGGTGACCTCATGCAACAGTGTAACCTCATGATATTTTGATTCCACTCTGTACATAACATAGTGTCACGGCTTGGACAAACTTAGGAGGAAGACTCGAAGAGCCTCCTCTGCAAAAGATAGTGTCCTAAAGCTCCCTTCCCCCTCCAATAAGAATTTCTTGGAGTAAAGTGTTAAAACCAGTTTATTTAACAAAACCCAGCTGCTGGGGGGGAGACGGGGTGCATGCAGGCACCAGGGGAAGGGAAAGGAAAATAAAAAATGAATAATGTTAGATAATAAACCTCTCGTGATGACAGCAACCTGGATGAATTCAGAGTCCTTTTCTGGGTGTGGTCTTCTGATCTGTCTCTAGCTAGCTGCCTGAGTATGGAGTAGGCCCTCTCCAGGCCCAGGGTGTAGGCCCCAGAGAGACAGTATGTAGAACAGAGCCCAGTTGTCTGTTGTATGGTTCCAAAGGAAGAAGGAAAAGAAAACACAATCCCAGGAATAAAAACCAACTGTCTTCTTTCCTTGCCTCAGGCAGAGGAGGAAAAAGGCCAAAAGCAAGTTTCAACTCCCTCCGATCTCCTTCAGCTGAGCAAAAGCAGGGGGAAAGCTCACAGGAAAGAAAAGGTAAAAGGTGTCCTCTTTGCCTTCTGCCACACAGAAAAGCGGCCGGTGAGAGCTCTCTCCTGAGAACCACAACAACAGCTAGCTGATGAAGCCAGGAATGTAAACACCTTCGAAGAAAACCAAAACAAGTGCCTGGCTTCTTGAGCCGGCTTAAAGACACAGATTTAATATTTTTCATTAAGCAGGCAGTTGGGATATATAGGATCATAAAGTCACCCCAAGACACACAGGTAAAATCAAACTGAATTTTGTAGCTTGAATCTATCACATTTGTCCTCCATTAAAAGTGCTCAATTAAATTACCAGCTATTTTCCAGTTAATGAGAGATGAGAAGAGAGATGGTCTGTTTCTTTTTCCGTGTCATTCATAGACAGTGGATGAGTACATCTTCAGTACAGAAGAATGACATTCTGTTTCCCATGATCCTTTGCTTGGAAATTGTTCTACCAGTGCAATGGGAGGGGCAGAGATCCTTGAGCAACGCAGTTGGTCACTGTAATTGAAAAATGTCACAGTATGCAGACATGAGGGGGAGAAGGTACTGTTGCCAAAATAATTTTAGTTCTGGCATTCCTTAGCTTTTCCGTGCCTGATTTTACCTCCCTCATCCCAGTCTCTTCAAAGGTCTTCTTTCCCCCATACTTTAAAAATTGTCTTCTAAGTCCAAAATGTCTATATTTCTGTGTTTATAATGAAGAATTATTGGAAAGTGGGGCAACATCTCTAACATTTATTATTAATTTAGTGTCATAGGATTCTTCCTGGAACTGATGGAATGAAATGGTCTCCTGAATCTAAATTTAACGTCTCTGAGTACTGTCATTATATCCATGTAATTTTGTAAAAACGTTTTTAACATTTCTGGATGTTTGTCAGTCTCTTTTACTTAAACATATGGGTATAAAATTTGGCAAGTCAGGAATTTAATAAAAATAAAACTCTATTTTTAAGTACAGAGGCAGTTGAGAAACACCAAAGTATTTTACCCAAGGCTGAGCTTAACTAATGTGGTATATCTCTCTGGGTATCATCATGGCAAAAAAATGCTGATATATGCTTTTTTAATAAAATTTTTTGCAATTTCAGAATGATCTTTAAGAATATTTGGTTAAATCATTTCAGCATGTTTGTAACTCTGGGCATAATTGTTCTTTCTGCTCTAAGTGCGGTAGCAGCTATGTTCTTTTGAGATTAAGAAAATTATTGTTGCAGACAACACTGACAGATGACTTTTCATTGTGTACTGTTTTCACTGTGTTACTTAAGTTTCATAATAATTTGATATCATAGTTCAACCATGTCTCTTTTTGTTAAAAAAACAGGAACAACTATTCATCTTCAACCCTCACCATATGGCAGAGATATTGATATGCAAGAAGGCATTAGTCAGATTAGCATTTTCTGCAAACCATGCTCATCTGTGTAACTGATTCAATAATTGCATGTGTTCTTTCTTCTCTGCAATGAAACTTATCATCCTTGCTAATTGAAAAGGGCCATGCTCCTTTTGGCAGATCCATGAACTGTGAGTAATCTAGTTTCGGGAAGAAGTTAGGTTTCTCTTAGTGTTTTCTGCTGACAGTTGCTTTTTGGAGAGAGGAGGGAGTCTAGTAGTATAATACTAATATTGTATGCTACTATACAATAATCAAGAACTTTTTGTTACTCTTGGTACAATGAAGGCTTTTTACTATTTTAGTGCATCTGTTCAAGGATAGATCTATGGTTAAAACCCAGCAATTTCTTCTTTCAGGCTTACATTTGAAACATTTTTATGCATTTAAAATGTAATAAACCCACTTTACTTACATATTTCATTATTCTGCATTTCCTTTCGTTGTTGTTTGTTTTGTTTGTTAAAACAGTAGCATCTCTTGAGCAGTCTACCTTATGATGTGTGTGGTAACATGATGGATGCATGACTTTCAGACAGTTAGCTTGCTACTCCACTCATCAAAATGATTTTATTACTTTCCATGGCAAATACTGTCCTTCTTTTGAGAATTTCTGCTTTTGCTCCTAGAATCCCAAAATCATCATCAGGAACATGGTCTGAAGCACACAGCCAGCAACTGAGACCTCACTAAGATAGTTTCGCTACTGTGTGTTGAAAAGTCCTCAGCTTTTTGTTGTTACTAAACAATGTTTTGGATTTCTGTTTTTAAACTAATTTTTTTTTCCGTGAAGAAAGAAGACAGAGTGTCTGTCATCTTGGAGCCAAGCCTTCACATTTAGCAGTGCTCAGCATTTCTTGAATATAAGTGTCTGCAGAAACTAGTTGTGACCTGAGAAGGTCCTGGTCCTACTGGTCTCCAGGGAGATCCCAGTGTGTCATCACTCAGATGTCTGATGGTTCCTGGAGATTCCTCATCCTCCCTAGCCTATGAACTGTGGAGGATCCTCAGTTGATTCTGGCATTTAGCTAGGATGAATGTAGGTCTCATTTTATGTAGTTTTCAATGCAGTAGATCCATTATCTTTGCTAGTTTTCTATCTTGTTAGTTAAGATTCTGATTCCAACTCACAGTACTTAACAAAACCTGGGTATTTTAACATATATCTTGTGCTTACCTACAAGGCAAGGCAGGTGGCCACCATTTGCAGGGAATCTGTGCGATATACTGTAAATTAGAGACATATGAGGACACCATTCCCTCTGCATTTGGAGTTGGTGGGTTTATGCTCATATAGCAACAAGCTTCACTGACTAATGCTGGCTCCTCCATGAGTATCCCAAGGAAGACAGACACATTCTCTTTTGCTCTAATCTCCTGTTCCTAAGATGTAGTGGGTGCAAATTGCTATGTGTCCAAGTAGTTAGTATATTTTGTTTTCTCTCCTGAGCTAGCCCAGAGTTAGGAAATAAAGATAAACTGGAAAGTGAGTAGAAGAGGATTCACAAACCTACAGTAGCACACAGTATAACTTGAAAAGTTACCTCTTTAGAAAGAAAATCTGCAGTCCAAAGAGTGAGGAGTTTATTAGTCTTGTTTTGCCGTTCGAGGAATTTTAACTGCTTCCCTCTCCTTGCTTCCAAATGCCAGAATTTTGCTTTGCCCTGTAGCCTCCTGCCCAATAGTCTCAGAAACTTACAGACACCTTAAACGTAAATTTGATTAAATGTAAATTTGAAATATTCACAAATATAGTTCTCCTCCTCTGGGATTGTGGTGACTGTCTTTTTTCATTTTGTAAATGCTTGTTGTTCTGCAGCCTTGCTGTGGTTATCTGGAGTCTGTAGCCAGCCGAATGTGCAGAAGTAAAGTCCACTTGGATATACATTATTCCTCTTATTAACAAATTCCTTGGTTTCCCTCTCATTTCTATTTACTCCTAATATCTTGTAGTCCTTCCTTAAATGAATGGTCCCATTTAAAGGCAGAACACAACATAAATATAGCAGTGCATTACAGCATTACCCCCTTACTACAGATTTATCTAAGCAGTTTAGTTTCTATTATAACTCCACTCAGGAGCTTCACGTGCCCTGTTTCTTCTCCGTTATCTCACTTATCTTTCTGAGAACATAAGGTACAAAATGATAATTCACTTACTGTTGTCTGCCTCCTTCCAGGCTGTACCTCTAGGTGTACTCTTAATGTCTCAAAGCAATTCAGTAGTCAATTGCATTTATTAATTTATACATAGCAATCACATTTGTTTCCTGCAAAACATGAGATATTGAATTCATTGCAGCAGTTAGATAAATATATGCACATGGGAGGTTATGAATCAGGCGGTGCCTCAGAGCCTGCCCTGCCCAGGGCAGAACAGCGCTGGGAGCTGTTTTGCTGAGTTGGCTTTTGGAAAGCCTCCTAAGAAGGTCCATTATCAGATGATGTTGCTACTTTGGGGTGATGGGTTGCCCAGTCCCTCCCTACCTCTGCTCCTCCTGACCGCAGGCTGCGGTCCTCTCTGCCTGCAGGAGGGCGGGAGAGAGCCCTCCCCTCCTGCAGCCGGCTCTCTCCTTCTGCCTCCTGTCCCCAGGAGAAAGGACTTTGGATGTGTGTTTGGAAGTCCACTGCTGCCCCATATATGCACCATCCCTTGCCACCCATCTGCCCCTTGTTGCGAAGACCCTTCTCCACGTGAAACCGACTTTGTTTGCTTCCCAGCCCTCTCCTAGGAAACTCCATTGTAGACCACAGGAGAGCAGCAGCGCACAGGTGCCTGATTCCCTAACTGGCGTTCACTTACATTGTATGTAACTGAAGGATCTGATTTTCATGCAGTGCTGATCAGTCAGAGCTCCTGCCAAAGTGAATGCTGGCCTTAAACCTCAGGAAAAGTCAGATGTAACGATGCAGGGCATTCTTTAATTCTCAGGCTAGAGGTAGTTTTTATTAGCTGAAGTAAACTTGCTTCAGTAAGGAGTTGCATACAATCAGAGCTGAAGGCATATTTATCTTAATGAAAAATGAAAAAGATACTCTTCCTTCCTCTGATTAAATCTCTTCTTGTGTGCTACAAACCTTTCCATGGCAGCTACCCACTATTATTATTATTACAGTTCAGGTGCTCTAGGATAATTAAAGTAAAATCAGGTGTCTGCAAATTAAGCAGTTCTATAAACAACTGCTTCTATATCAACTCAGCTTCTATATCAACTTAGCTGCTTCTGACATTCAGTCAGACAACTGACTGCTGCAATGTGGAGCAAGGCCTAGTCCTCATTTCAAATAAAAGAAGCTTCTGGCATGAATGGTTATAACCTAGGGTTCTGAAATTGAGAGGACAGTACTTTCGGGTCCAGTTGAAGATGACAGGAAGGTTAACCGATATAGCCATAAACTGATGAAAAAAATTAACCATCAGTGTACTTTTGGGCAAGAAAATCCTGTCCATTTTTCTTAGTTCTGTATATCTAGAGTACCTCATTCACAGAATTTTCTCCTCCATCAAGAAAGATAGTAGGTAGGAATTTGGTGGTAGATGTGGGTGGAGCTGAGAAGATGGCTGCTTGGCACTCACGCATTGAACGAAAAAAAGAGAGAAATGTTTTGAAACCTGCTGATTTTCAGGATGCTGTGGGGGCTCTGCTGGCAGAACTGACTTCTCTGGAGCTGTGCTGCTGCAGTGTGGCTGTGGCAGCCTGAGGACACTGAGGGCTTGTGATGCCAGGGGACATTTGTCCTGCATCCCAACAATAACAACAGTCCAGGGAACAGTAGTCTGGTATCTTATGGTGCAAAATCCCTATGGTGTGACCTTCTGCCTGTGTGTTCTGTATAGGCAGGCTCCTGCTGCTGAGTTTTGACATGGAGCCTGGGATTTTTTCTATGCCTCAGACACACCACCAATTTTCATCCAGACTGTAACCAAGCCTTAAAGCCTTGTGGCTGGAGATTGCATTGCTGGCTGGAGAGGTGCAGGCTTGGTTGTGAACAACTGTGGGAAAAGAACTGTGGGAGAAGAACGGTAAGTCAGTGGTAGCACTGTCTCTCTCCGGGAGCACAGGAGACTCCTCTATCGCATAGATAAATCACCTCTTAACTCACCACAGATTAATGGATCCCCAGACTGCGAGATCTATCACCATATGCTGTAGCCTATCCATAATGAACGAAAGGTGTAGATTGAAGCAGTGACTGTCAGTGTTATTTGTAAATAAGAAACATTGTCCTGTTCTGAGAATAGCTTAAAAAAAGTATTATGAACCCAACACTGCATTAAAGATTGTCTCATGTAGAGAAATTGCCTGTGCTGATCTTACTCATACAGTACTTGCTGATCTGATGGTGGACAATAGTGTATGTGCTAAATTTAGGCAATATGGATGCTTACAAGAAGCTGTGCTCTAAAATACAACAGCACCTCTATACTCAGCAAATCTGTTCCCTCTCTTTGTTCATAAACATGCCTGCTAGTGTTACAAATAATTTTTACTAGTTTTTCAGTCTTGCTAGCACTTCAGAAATAATATATCTAAGTGGTGTCAGCTGAATTTTATTCACCTGAGAGCATTATCATTAGAATTGTGCACTGCTTTCCATTACAGGGACAAACAGGACAGGATTGCTGCAGTGCTGTAATGAGTCACAAGGCACAGGGCAAATTCTGTTTCCTCCAGCTAAACCTGTATGTTGCAGCTATATGGCTCAAGGACGTGCTGTACTCTAACTTTTCACACTTGCCCTGTCCTGGCTTTGGTCCATGACAGCTATTCCTCTCCAAACAATTAAAGGGCACAGACATAGCTATTCCTGTAGGGGAGAATGTCTTCTGTTTTTAGCAAAGTATGTGCCCTGAGCTGTTTTGTCAGTCAGTGAAGGAAAAGTTGCTGGCACTGATTGGTTGGGTGCAGCTATGAAGCCTTGAGTTTTCCCCAGATGTGTGGATAAGTTACTTGACCTCTCCCCAACTCAGAAATGTCCCAGTGATCAGCCATTCTTTGCCCTGGCTGCTGCTGCTCTGAAAGATCAGATTCAGGGTCATGTAAGAGTTTTGTTTGGTGAGATCAGATTTAGGATCATCTGTGACGTCTGCTCTCTCACAGAACAATGCCAGTAGCAATTGTTAACCAAACAGCTTCATGCCTCATACAAACCCATTATTAGAAAAATGCAGAGGAAGCTTCTTAATACCCACATAGCTTAGCAGAGCTTCTATACATTTTCTTAAATGAGAATTTCCTAAAGATGCTCTGTTAGCGCTCCTACCTGTCAAGCAACACCTTTCCAAACCTTATGAATCTCAATCAGACAGAAACATTAACCTCTGGTCCAAATAAGACAAAGGATGAAGACTGCTTTTGTGGTTGCACAGCTGTGTAACCAGTATCCTGTGACAGAGGGAAACATAGGTATAGTGCAGCTGTTAATGAGGCTGAAGATCTCTGCCTTTCTGCACTTAGCTTTAAATATCTTAATTTTCCTTTGGAAAAGTTCATAGGATCATAGGGTAATCAGCCCTGAACGTGACAAGAACACGTCTATTTTTCTGTGCAAATATATTTCTGGCCAATTAATAGACAGTTGATTTTGTGTCTGTACTATTTAGAATCCTTTAATTTGGATAATTTTCTGCCCTCTCAAATACTGCTCTTAATGTATTTATAAAAGCTTATCATATTACTTTTCTACAATAAGCAGATGAAAGTAGTTTAACTTGTTTCATAAGATATATTAAGGGTTCTAAAAAATTTTCCATACTCATAATCATTGTGATGGTCCTTCTTTGAGTTTGTTCCCATTTGAATTCGTCTTTCATAAACAGAAGTGAAAGGATATCTTGCCTTTATAGAGGATTTTCTGTTTTCCTTACATCACTGTGAAATGAAATGCTTCTTTTCTCTCAACTACTGCTGTGCTCTTTCTTCTTTTTTCCTCTTTTTTAATGCTATTTTGACTTCTGCTTCTGTGTCCCTAATGATATATCCTCATTCCTTTCCATCTCTTTTTAATGTGAGGCATAAGCCAACCATCTTATTTTGGGAAAACACTGCTGTAAAAAGTTGATTGAAAAAATAAATATCAAAGCACTGCTTATTTTGTGTCATACTTGCAGTGACAGAATTAGGACAAAACTGAACAATTTCAAGCTTTTTTCATATTTTCAAAGTAACCTGAAGCATTTTGTTTTGGTATAGAACATCTAATGAGTACTGTCATGATGACTCTTTGAAGAGACTACATTGCATGGTTTTCAGTTTTACTGGTATCACTTCAATGCAGTGATATTAAAAATAGTGGAAAGACTACCCTCATTGCAAAACTTGAATCAGTTTGAATGATTCATGTTGGAATTTGGAAATAGATTCTTGCTGATCTGCACATGCTTCCACTGAGAAGAGCAATGGGCTAGATGTGGGCACTGTCCTCAGCTGCCTGGGGGATCTGGCTGGTCTCCCATTTTTGACTGTGTGTTTATTAATGAACCGTCATGTAACTCTGTAGAAGGTCTAATGTAATAACAGAACTAAGATTTTATGTTCTACCATAGAAGAAAGTATCCTAGTGGCAACATACCTCTCATCTAATGTCAGAAACATAGGTAGAGGTAGAACAAGAAAGTTCAGAATCATTCCTAATTTCTGAGTTGTGCTCAGTTTACAGGCAAATAGGCCCAAGTGGGAGGTCGCATGGCAGGAAGTGTGGTCAGAAATAACAAAAGCAGCAGACGGAGTGTGGAAAGAGGCAGCGGTGTGACTCCATGTATTTTGACAGGTATGAATTTATATGTTTTGAGAGGTATTGGCCTACTAACTTTGATAAAAGCCTTGGCGAGATTGAGTACAAAGTGGGAAGGTATAAAGGTAGATTGGCTTGCATCAGACAAGAGATATCCTTGAATGTCATACCTGAATTTTTGCAAAATGCAAAGATGAATTTAAAGCTCCCTTGATTTTTCCAATCAGTGATTTTGTATGATGGGCAATTTTAAGATGGTCTGAAAGACATTGGCTACATCCTTCAAAATTCGGGTGCACATGATGTAATAAACTCCGCAAAATTTAATATAAATTGATTACTTGCACAGATTTGCAGGATTGTGTCTTCATACGAATTAAAGTTTCAAATCAGATTTGCACAAATATGGAGAATGTTCTTGTCAAGCATGGTATCTTCATCACAGAACCCTTTTGCAAGCTTCTTTTATGTTTCATGATATCAGAGATTTCTTCGATAGTTCGAGAGATAACACTAAGGCAATGTTGATTTGTTTTCCTTTTCTTGTTAGAGAGCAAGACTATACTTGCTATAATCTAAAAATATTTAAATGTTTCAAGCTTAAATTCATTGCTGTAACTACCTTGTTTTATCCCTGGCAGGTATAAGTTTCTTTATTTATTATCTACTACGGGCTCAGATGATGTCAGGTGGGGGTTATTGTATATATGAATGACAATAACAGATTGAGTTTTATGGGTGTGTTTGTCTGACAGGCTAGGTAAAATTAAAAGAAAAAATGGGGCTTCAGTAATTGTTGGTAATAAAGAAGAGTTAGAGTCTAGTTCAGCATAATACTGAAGTATTTCAAGCATGTGAGTAGCTCCATAAAACTTGATTGCAAGATTAAGTGTTTGGAAGATCAGTCCCTGAAAGGCTTTTAACGTTTAGGGCATAGTGTGGAAGATCACAAGCTTCTCATAACCTGTCCTATTTGGACTGAAAATTGATCAATGAATGTTTCACATTCATGCCCACAGGTTGTGGAAAGGCTGCCAGAAATGGCTTTAGAAAATAAAAATAGTGTCTGAAATAAAGGGGAGAAGGGAACGTCGGTCTTGGCCAGAAGTGCTTAATTTTGACCTAATAACTCACTGAAAGAGGGGGGAAAGAACTAATACATCTCTGTTGTCAAAAAGTATTTGATTGTCTCCTTATGGAATTCAAATGCCTTCTTGGAACACAATGAAACAAGTCTTCAAAAGTTAACTGCATGCAGAACCTATGAAGTGAAGAACTGGGACACTGAATTTTAGCTCATTCAGTGATTCTTTATAACCTTGTGACATAGACTTAGCTGGAGACCTAAAATAAGAACATACTGCGATTTAGATAATCTTAACAGCTAGTCAAGAGATAAATGCTCAGAGAGCCTGTCTGTAGATTTCTGAGAGAGCAATTGTAAATATTTTACATGTAACCTCTGCAAAAGTTAAGTTGGAAAGCAAAGAATAGGTAAGAAAATGGAAACTGAGGTGAAAAAAAGAGCTGTATAGCTTCCATGAAAACTGCCTGAAAAAATGTTGGGAACAAGTCACAGTATGTCAGAGGTTTCTCAATAACGTGTCTTGTAACAAAGAGGAAATCTTACAGGATGACACCTCTCAGGCATCTTCCATGTAAATTACAGTAATAATTTAATTGATATCTTAGTACAAAATTCTACTTTCTCTTTCATAGGATGAGATGTAATTCAATAAATTTTATTCACCGATGTACAGAAATTATGGGGAAATCTGTGTGTCCCGTGTGACATTAAGGCTGCGCAGTGCTATCTATGTTACATGAAATCTATTAACTAATGGGAGAATGACTAAAAGAGAACACCACAATGACTCTTTCTATAGTCACATTACATAGTGCAGACAAGTTACTCTTACTCTAATCTCTTACATGTGTTACTCAAAAGCATCTGAAGTGGTATTCCTTCTCTTTGTTAACTGAATACTCAGACCCTATGGATTCTGATGAAATTCCTTAACCTTGTTAATATCTGACTTTCTTATCCATCTCAAATATCAATTTTCTTGAAGAGCTAGGGCAGCAAGGTTTCAGCAGCTAGAATGTTTTTATTTCCATTTTGCTGCCTTCTTTCCCTAAAGAAATTCCATAGGGGAAGGGAGACATCTCATTTTCTAGCTTATCTGAATGAAAATATCTTTTTCTATGTATGTATGGTTTGGACAAAATAGGAACTGCGACAACAGAAACAATTACAGTCTTTGTTTCTTTCATTCATCTACTGTGGATCTGAATCACTTAATTGCACTTTTTTTCTGTTAATGGGCCAAGGACAGGCTGCTCATCTAGATAGTGATCAAATTTCATAATGACAATTGGGAAATGTCTTGCTGACCACTAAAAGCTGAAATTTTACCTCCTGTTTTGAATAGAGAATGATAGATTTGAAAAGAATGAATTGAAATGCAAATAGCAAGCATCTTGTTAAAATATCAATGGCTATAGAGTAAATCACTGTGAAATATAAGTAGCCTTGGGATTTCAAATTAGAAACATATAATATCAATCAGGCACTGATTACACTGAATACACCTGGAAGGTGGCATAAATGTCTGCACAGAATATGTTTAATGCAATCTCGATCCCTGGGTTTAGCCTGGAGACCGTGATGACACTTTCTTTTGCCTGTCTGTGTAAGGTGTGGGTCTTACCATCCCTCTCACATGTATTCCTGACTGCGAAGTCCTCCTCCCTTAGCCCAAGTTTCAAGCTCAGGTACTAGTCAGGCAATGACTCTCAGCTCTTTCAGAAACCCTAGTTAGGAATTCTGTAGCTGAGTCTTAGGGGTTCACAGTACAACGCAGGAAGAGCTAAGGGTTAAACAGTATAAATGGCATACAAATATAGCCATAGTGAATAACAGTGGCTAGCTGAATGTAGGCTGGAGAGAAATAAAATCTATGATATGTACTGTATAATTAATTAGTATTCCAGACGGAGTCTGCAAACAGATTTTATAAAATGGGAGCACTACATAATTAATAGGTACATGTATCAGACTGAAGAGTTGATTCATTGCTAGAAATAGGGGCATTACATCAATCTCTTGTATACCCTAGGATGTGCTAATCAGAATTTTCCAGTTTTAAATGAGGAAAAAAGAATGCTACAGTCTGCACAAATATATTCCTGTGTCACTACCTGTGGAAATGAAGAAGAAGCCAGGACAAGATCTTATATTTCTCATTCAAAGTACACATGCGATGTGGGATGTCTGATTAGGTAGGAGTGTATGTGCACATATGGACACATGCAAACACATGGGCAGGGTTTCTATGGATTTGCAGAGCAAAGCACAGAGCTCTTGGCTTCCCCGTCAAAGCCTGCTGGCTCCCTGCCATAGATACAGTGTGATATTCTTGCATGATGCATGGTTACTGCCATTTAGAGTGGGGCTATTTTCATGCCTCTGCCTATGCACACAAGCACACAAAATAATACTCTTTTCTGATGGGTTATTTGTCAGGGTTTGACTGACCTAGTGTTCAGCTCCTTATTCATGTATTGGAGGATGGAAGCACTTATTAATTGGTTACATACAGCAGTACAAATATTAAATTATCATTTATCTCTTTGTGGTAATATAATTGCTAGAGGATTAAAAAGTAGCAGGATACTTGTTGTAATAAGAACACCCCCCCACCCTCCCAAATACACAGTTTTGACCTCACTTGCATGATGGATTTCTTAATCCTAGTTATCACTGCATTTATTAAATGACTTTTTGTTAGCATCTACAAGCCCTAAACACATCTGCCCTGCCATGATTAGGTTACAACCTAAGTTGAAGAAAAAGCAGTGTCTAATTTTTGGTTTAGACTATTGAAGAGCACTTTGAGTATTCAATGTACAATGTCTAACATAAAATATATCAGGATTAAGACACATCATTTTCCTGGAAGTAGTTTTAAGAAGAATAAAAACCATAGTATTGTTCATTTCTTATGGGTGAGAGTATAAACTTTTACTGCTAAGTTCATATTCATTCATGACTTCTGCATTTGTCTATTGACACCTATCTTGCTGTAGCATGATTCTGCTGTCCCTGAACTCAGTGTCAAGACTCCTGTCCACTTTGATGGAAGAAAATTTGGTCTGAGCACTGCTTTTTCCCACTAGTATGCATTCTAAGATGTAAAAAATGTTTCTCCAACTTACTAAACCACAGTACTAACCCGTTTTTACTCTGAACATGGGTGCTAATTGTGCTGATTCTGTTATTGATTTTAAATTCTGATTGCTGAGCATTACATAAGTATTAATGAACTTACTATATGAAATCTTTGCAGTTAAAAACAAATTACAAAAAATCTGCTGAGCAATTTTGGATAATGACTGAGGATGATTCTTCCATGAACCTCCCTGTATTCTGCAACATTATTGGGTTGTCGCCTTGATGTCGGAGGCAGGAATGCGACATGACACACCTAGGATCATGCACAGCAGCCAACTTTATTGAGTCCTCTTTTACTTATATAGGGTTGAAGGTCCGCGCGGTCGATCCCTATTGGCTGAACCAGTTGCCACCCAGCCAACCAGCCAATAGCTGCTTGCGTCCCCAACGGCCTGGGCCTGCTCTCCAACAGTCTATACTGGTTGGATTACATAACATACTCGTCAAGCTACTTACATAATTTCAGTTATGTCTTAATTATTTCAGTTATAAGATGGGTGTGGGAAACAGAAGTAAAAGCTAATAGTGGCTTTGATTTACAACCTTGGAAGAAACTTGGGCTGGCTTAATTGACAGTGTTTTATGGCTTTAAGCAGGAGGATTGCAATCTTGTGTTTCTATAGTGATAAGCAAGAAGCACGTTTTGGGTGTTTATGGTGAAGGGTTCTAAGTATAATAATGTAACTTWATAGTTTAAGTTAAGTTAAGTTATAGTTTAAGTTAAGAATTTAGATGTTACAATAGAAGTGTCCATGAGTACGTGACATGATGAGTGGTTGGTCGAAACATAGCCGCATTGCAGGTAACAGGTCCTGCAAAGATAGATTAATCAATCAAAACAATAGTTGTTTTAGCGGCTTATTGGTCTAGAAAGTTATAAATTGTCATGTAACGCTGAATCCTGTGACATTCGCCATTTTACAATGTGTTGTTAAAATCTCACGCTAGACTGAGACTGATGCCTTGTTATTTTAGCAATAAATTTTTAAAATCGCTTCTGTCCCACCTCTCTGATTGAGAAAATCTGACGGGAAAGCCAGGGGTGCCGGAGAGGCACTCCTGAAGCAAGATTTAAGAGACTTTAACAGTTATAACAGGGAGTTATAAAATGGAATTAATTATTATTGTGAGGCCTCCAGGCCAGCTGTTGACCACCACAATATTGGGTGACTGATTTGTTGCAACTCTGCGGTCAATATATGGGATCAGGTCAAGTGGTATGACAGGCAAAATAAGATCTTAGTTAAAATAATATTGTTTTAATATTTTTATTAATACATATTGTGGATATGGAAAATTTTATTAATTGAAATTAAATTTAATTGAAGACTGCTTTCAATCTCAGTGTTTTCCCTCAGTTCTCTCAGCCTGAGGAGGACCCAGTGGCTTACAGCAGTTTTGTACAATGGCTTTGTAGGTCTTACAAAGTAAGAAGAGATTCATTTTGGGGGAGGTGGTTGTCTGAATGCTCTTACCTTTTTCTTTTTTAAAGAACAAAAAATCACCAGAAAATCCTAGAGAGAGACAGCTTGCAGAACAGAGATAGCATGTATTTAAAGGTAAGAGCAGATTCAGAGACTTATTAAAAGCTCACATCACAGATCAAACTTATGAAAACATGGTGATCAATCACAGTCTTACTACAGAAACAATGAGGGCCACAGCAACGAACTGTAGAAGTTAGAGATGAAATGGTATATTAGGCTTTCTAAAGTCAGGATTTCTGCCGATTCAAGATTGATTTCTGCAGTGCACTTTGTTATGTTCTGTGCAGCCTAGTTTTAAGTTTCTAGCAATAGGAAGGTTATCAGTTCTTCCTGGCACTTTCCAACAAGCAACTTAAGAGTCATTAAAGGCTCAGCAAATCTCTAGTGATAATAGGATTCATCTCTACGTACTGAGGAGTACTACTGAGCTTGCTCGAAATACCTAAATCTTGTCTTGAATAGGTGCAAGTTGTGCAGATATGATTGTTTAAGCGCTGATGTCATGTTAGGCGCTGAGTAATTCTTAGGCTTCAAAGAGCTTAATAGTTTTTTGAAACATAGTGTTAGTTTTCAGTCTTGTGCAGAATCTTAGATTGATTTTGTGATTAACAGGTAGGTTTATATTCTGCTTTATCTGCATCAAGTGGATAGCTATTCTCTTCGAACAGATTCTGATATTTGGACTGATGTTGCTGAAAGATGTGTTTACTTACATGCCATTTGCAGCCACCACAGTGCAAGAAGAGACTGATGTCATCAAAGTAACCACCAGATGTTACAAGCTTCCCAGGCTCCTTGTCCTTATAATTTCTTTATAATCCCTCATAGTTACAGAGAGGAGTCATTGTTATGGATTAATCATATCCAACTCAAAACTTCTTTTCTTATGGAAGGCATGTATACCCATGCTTTATCTTCCTCACACATTACTGTTGACCATGGGAAAATGATAATGTCAGGAATGTGGGGTTCAGTGAACATGTGAAAGGGTGCTGTGCAGTAGATAACTGTAGTGATATGGGGAGCCACGAGTCCATTTCTCTTGTGCATGAGTACAGCTAGGTGACATTCACTGCAAGGTGGGCACTTCACTCCTGTTGCATGTTTGGATAGTTCAAAACAAGAGTTAATCCTTCCCAAATTATGTGAAATAGTTCAACAGAAAAAAACGTCCAAGAACTGTAAAAATATACATGGCTTCTGGTTGGCATCAATTGAACTGAAGGTTTTTACTTTTCCTTTGACATATAGTATGAAGAAATGCAGCTAAATTTAATCTCAAAGCATAAACACACTTGTGTGTTTTAGGAATTAATTAAAGAAACAATTGCTTTCCATACATGTTATGATTTATTTCAGTTCAGCCTGTGTATCTTATAAATTGAATAAAACACAATGAATTTTAATAAAATTTTGAAACATTTCAAATATTTGCAAGTGCAGAAACATACCTTACTCATCAGTTCCAATTGTAATTAAAAGAATACTTTAAAAGCCTTTTGCAGCTAACAGAGCATTTGGTAAAGCAAAAGCCACAGTACTTTGTAGAAAGCTTCTGGCAAATTGGTCAGTAAATAGACAAAGATAAGATACAGTTTGCTCATTTTCGGAGAACATAATGAGTGATAATGATGTCTTCAACAGTATTAATATTAAATCTCTGGCTTAAATGGGCCAATAATTTACACTAAACTTTGTGGTCAAAACCAAATTGTTTTCACGTTTCTCCATCCTCCTGCGTTCTCACTTCAGTAAATTAGATTTTATCAGGACCAGTGAGAGACAGTCACCTGAAATGCAATCTTATGCAGTTATTTGTTGCACTTCTGGAGAGAACACAATTGTAGGAAGGCCTTCAGGTGTAGCTGAAGCAAGCAAGGATAAAATGAAAACATCATATGTTTCATTTCTGATGAAAAAATCCTCAAAACACTGTTTTCAAACAATGCCTGCCAATAGAGCTTGAAGGCACTAATTCCATCAAAGCCGTATCTGTAATTCAGATGCATAAATAAAGCATGTAGGTTTATCTTTAAAGGATTTTAAGGGATTTTAAACCCTTAAAACTTGGCGCTGTCTTATTTTTATTAGATGTCAGTTAGTATAATGTAAAAGGTGACAATTAAAATTAAGAAGTCTTGACTTTTATTTCCTTGGAAAAATAATATCCTGGTGTTAAAACACTCACTTCTATCGATTTTTTAAAATCAAAATAAATGTGTATACTAGTGAACACAGACAGAGCTTCCTCACAGAGAAGCTGATGAAGTATGGGCTGGATGAGCAGACAGGAGGTGGGTTGAAGACTGCTGGGCCCAGGGGGTGGTGACCAGTGATGCAACATGCAGCTGGAAGCCAGTGATTAGCAAGTCCTGGTCAACATCTTCACTGATGGTCTTGATGATGGGACAGAGCATACCCTCACCCTGTATACTGGTGGCACAGGGAGAAGTGGCTGATATACCAGAGTATATACTGCTGTGGTCCAGAGATGGACCTTATCAGGCTGGAGAAATGGGCTGATGGCAACCTCATAAAGTTCAACAAGGGGAAGTGCAACATCCTGCACTGCACACAACCCCAGGCATCAGTAGGTGGGGTCTGAATAGTAGGAAAGCAACTTGATCCCAAGAGACCCCTTCCAATGTCAGCCATTCTCTGATTCTATGTTTCTGTAATGGCACTTTTTTATCCTTGTGATCTGGAAAAAAAATAGATGAACCTGAGAAAAATCTTGGTGCATCTTTTTATTCTTCCTTTTTAAAAAAGTGAATCCATGTCCAGTTTTGCAAATTTGTCTTAAACATTTATAAAGTCCTGATTCACAAAATGTAATAAAAGACAATAATATGGTTCATTCCTTCTTGAATTATTTATTGGTGGGAGATAAAATTGTCTTTTGCTAGTTACTTGTCTACATATTACTTACCCACAATAAATACAGACCTCAAGCTAATTCCAAAGGGAGCAAAACCCTATAATTGTTGCATTCTGGTGTGACAAGCTGTAGGAGCAACTCACATATGCAAAACTGGGGAATTGGGTAGAAAAATGTTATATCAGACTCATTTATATTTGTTGCTGGTTTTGGTCCTGAATGCGTATGGATCATTGGTTCCAAATATCTTGTTGCTACAAACTGCTATATGTCTAAAAGTGAGTGTGGGTAAACAGACAAAAGCAATTAAGACAATGCAGAGGTTAATACTTTTCACTACTTGGACTGAATCCCAAAACATTAATTTATATACCTTTTTTTTCTCCACTGTTTTATCACTGCTTTAGTGGATACACACATTTAGTAGGGTAAATTAGACCAAAATTGCATAGTAGGAAAAAGATTCAGGTGAAAAGAGAAGGAAGGAAAAAGAAGGCACGTAGAGATGAACAGTGCATGCTGGCTGCAGACAAGCTCCACGTCAATGGAGATAGTGAGTTTCATGTTCTTTGGTACAGGCAGAGAAGGGAGCACAAGAGTCATGACAGCAGAATGAGGCTCCAGGGTGGTTTTCAAGGTATTCTAGGTAATAAGAGATGGTACTTTTTTTCAGAGTTGAGGTTCCAAGGTTTTGAGTCTTTGAACATAGTGAACAGTATTTTGAGTAGTTCTGTCAGATCAGGGAGGTGGTATGCAGACCTCAGAGCAGATGCTCTATACCTGTAGGAATTTTTACTAGTCAGAATTTGGAGAAATGCACTCTAAAGGAGCTGTAGTTTTAAAGTGAGCTTTCTTTGAAGCCTTCTACAGTTCAGTTTGGAGCTAATGTAAAAGAACAGGTGAGTTTTGAAAACTCTACACTGGAAAGAATTATGAAACTTTCTGGAAATTTGGAGGTTATGAAAATTGACGCTGGTCACCACTGCTGTTTGTAAATCTGCTTTAGTTGAGGATTTGACTGAGACCTGAGCCAACAAATTACTTTAGTTGCACAAGTGTAAGCATTCCTGTTTAACTCATTAGAGTTAGTTCCACTTTTGTACAGATGGGCTTCTGGATGATCAACTAAATTGAAAAATATGACTTGAAGAAAGGTGTGTGGAGCTAAGTATTCTTGAATTTTGATAACTGTATAGCCTTGAACCTCTCAATTTCCTCTTTGTGCCTTTTCTTTGACACTAAAATGGGGAAGTGATGAAATGAAACCCTGTGAAGTATTTCTGTACAGAGGTCCTTGGACAAATTAATTATGCCAAGTCCTCATATTTGTATTGCTAAAAAGCGCATCTATTCCTTACCCACACATCTACAATAACCATAGAAGATTCATGTAAATGCATTTTTTGAGGAGATCCCACAGAAACTGATTCCTTTTAAGACTGCAGTAACTTGTTTCGTTCTCTGGAGTATGATGCCCATAGACTACTGAACTGCAGCCATCACTTTTATTTACTGTGTCAAATGCCATTTACAAGAACTAAAAGATTTTCCCTTGTTTTCTTTATTTCCCCTCTAACAAATAAAAGCATATTTTCTTTTCTGAGAAGATTTAATTAATGAAATGCATAAGTGAATATAATTTGCAAACAAAAGAATATTAAAAAGATAAAAAACATGGTTAAGAAAAAGAAAACCTCCATAAATACAATTTTCATATCTTGAAAGCATTTGTAGATCTCCTCATCATAAGACATGGAATACTCCCTGGTAATTTACTATGTAATCACTACAGTGACATTTACTGAATAGTTGGAATAAATGATATAAAAAATTATGATGTAGTCTTCACTTTGAGGCTGGACTATTCAGTGTGTCTGTCATGCTCTTTATTAGTTCATCATTGTTCCATACTGTGCATTGGAGAGAACCTGGTTCTGGTGAGGATTTTTTTTGGTTTTGTTATTGTTGTTAGCTCATGTGTACTAGTGGCATCAATAAATAATCCTGTATTGGATTCTAAGTCTGTCTCACATGACTTTTTAAACTTTTATTGAATTGACATGGTGTCAGTCTTTAAATACACAATCATTTTTCTATCTTTTTTTTTTTTTTTAAATTCTTGCTGTAGACTGGTACCTTGTCAGTAGGGTTAATTACCTCTTGCCCTGGTTAAGATGCTTCCATTTTATTACACTTCACCTTCCCTTTTCGTTTTGTAAATATTCTGATATTACATTCCTTAGCCTCAACGTCTCTTAGAGATACATCTGTATTTCAACATTTAGCCTCTGTCTCCTTTTTCTCAGTTATTTGTTTTAATTTAACATGTTTTATATTTTACACATGAGCAATTAAGCATGTAAGACAAATATGTTGTTGTCTCTTATAGCATTTTGTATTAATTCACAGGTTCTAGTTGTCCCAGTCAGGTAGCTATCTTCATGAATTTAGAAAGCTTACTTCTTTTGGGAAAAGTTTTGCTTCATGGATTATCATTCTCTCTGGTATAGAATGTATTTGACTCTATAATTTCTATCATTTTACTCATTATTTTGCTAAAGTTGCATTGAAAGTGAAATGATTCTGTAGCAAACACTCTTCCCTTGCGTATGATACATCTGAGTGCATGGTGAAGATAAGGAGAAAACAACTGTTCTACCTCAGGATGATTTAATGATGGATATCAAGACGACATTGCACAAAACGGCAGAACAAGGACTCATTGCTAAGAATTAGTATAAAGCAAAGTACTACAGTTAACATAGAAGAGAAGGATTTGGGTGAGTATGAGCTGTTTTTGACTAAACAGCACAATGCTGAGCTGTTCCCAAGAAGTGTCATTCTGGGATATGCTAATGTAAGTTTTGTGCTGAGGGCATGGCAACTAATCATTCTGCTAAGTTGGCAGGCAGTAGTAAGGTTTCAGTTGGAGTTTGATTGCCAATACTGGGTATTTCATGCTAGAGCAGATGCTGAAAAATTGGAGAGAGGAGATTAAGAGAGTAATAAAAATAATCAGAAGTTTAAAATATAAAATTTAGGATGAAAGGTTGAACATTTGACTTGTTTTCTTCTAGAAGAGAAATAACGGAGGTTAAAAGCAGTTGCAAAAAGAAACTAGACAGTGACCTCCACATGTCCATTGTGTGCGAGAATTTAACTTCCTTACTTTTCTCTAAGAGAGAGTTGAAATCAGGGGACAACTTCTAGTTATGAGGATTCCTCAGAAACAAGCCATAAAGGATGGGATGGGATTCCCATTAATGAAAATTACTGAGAACAAATCAGACTGACGTCTCTTAAGGATGGTCTAAATTTATTTTATCTCATCTTGGTGTGAAGGAATAGAGCTGATGATCTAAGATCTTATGCCTAAGGAATCTAAGCTTCTATTTATAATGTTTTGCCTCTGTATTTTTACAAGTAGCTAAAAATTCAAGAAGATAAAGTGCTGAGGCAGATCACCCTGCTATAAACTGGAGTATACAAGTTATGTATCAAAGACTAAATCAGTTATCTTTGGCTTCCAGACATTATGGAGAAAGAAACAGCTGCACAACAGGATTCATTTGATCTGCCCTAGAGCCTTTACAATGGACTGAACTGTTTTCTGATCTGCCTCTTTCCTCTGGCTCTGAAGAGACCCCCAGCTGATTAGGTTATATTTAGGTGGGTGTTTTTTCCCCAGCCGTTAAGCAGTTTCCCCTATGGTGTATTGATGACCACAACTGGCAGAGGGCACTGGGGGCTCAGGCAAGGCAGAGAAGGTGCAGTACCTCCCTTGCGGCTCCAGGGCAGCGCTCTGATGCAAAAGTGGGACTTGCCAGGTGGTGATGGTAGCTCAGATGAGAGAGAGGGAAGGGGACAACTCGCTCAGGCTCCCACGCGAGCGACAATTGGTTTTCGGCACCGCTAACAGCAGCCAGAACATGCTAGGAAGGGAGGGAGGGTTTTATCGCGGTGTTGTGCTACTGTGCAGAAAAGAGGTGTTGTGGGGGCTGGTCCGGCTTCAGGTGGTCCTCCACACGGCAGCTTTGGGTGGAGGGGGCAAGGGACAACTTCTCCAGGCACCCACGTGGACTGTGCTGGTCTCCTGGAGCTGGCAGCCCGGCAAAGTCTCAGTCAACAGGGCAGCTGGGACTCTCTCTCTCTCTTGAAAACCATGGGCTTACAAGCAGGCATCAGGCAGAGCTCCACGGCAGTGTTGAAACTGCTTTGCAGGAGAGGTCCAAGGCAGAAAAAACCCACACAACCGTCTCTGCTGCCAGCTGGGAAAAGACTACTCCCACCCAGCTAAGAAACTCCCTGTTCCCCTCTCCTCTCCAAAACCATTTCAGCGGTTATGTTAGGCTACCTGGCTACTCCTTTTGTTTCTCAGTCACTGTCTATTCACCTGGAAAGCCACCCCCGGCATCTCCCCGACAACAATAGGGAAGAAATTCGCTTGAGAAAACCTAACCCCACCAAATACCCCAAATGGCTGTGCTGCCATTCAGAAAAATGTTAACAGCCTGGACAAATGTACAAATGAGAATTTAATGAAGTACTAAATAGGAATATGGCAAGTCCTGTACCTCAGGACAAATACAGTATTCCAATTTGGTATACTGTACTAGGCTGTTCAGCTGGGAAGGAATTTTGCAGAAAAAGAACTATGGGTCCTGGTGGACAAAAAAATTGTACTCGAGTCAGCAATACACCTTTGGGGCAGGGAAAGACAGCAGCCTCTCCAGGGCTACATCAAGACACTCCAACCACTCTCAAGCACTCTCTCAAGCACTCTCAATTGTCTACCAGCAGTCCTGATTTACTGGAGAAGCTCTAGCTGACTGGAAATTAGAAAATGTAGTGCCCATTTACAAGAAGGGCCAAAAGGATGATCAAGGGAACTACAGGCCTGCCAGCCTGACCCCAGTTCTGGGCAAAGTTATGGAAGAGATCATCCTAAATGCCATTACACAGCACATGCTGCACAACCAAGGGATCGAGCCCAGCTGACATGGATTTACAAAAGCTTGATCAACTTGATCTTCTTCTGTGACAAATTGACCTGATTAGTAGATGAGGGAAAGGCTATGAATGTAGTCTATCTAGACTTCCGTAAAGTCTTTAGCACTGTCTCCCACACCATCCTCTTGGAAAAACTGTCTGCTCAGAGCTTGGATGTGTGGACTCTTCAATGTGTAAAAAACTGGCTGGATTGCCAGACCCAGAGAATTGTGGTGAACGGAGTTAAATCCGGTTGGCAGCCGGTCACTAGCGGTGTTTCCCAGGGCTTAGTTTTAGGTCTGGCCCTATCTAACACCTTTACTGATGATCTGGATGTGGGGATTGAGTGCACCCTCAGTAAATTTGCAGATGACACTAAGTTGGGCAGGAGTGTTGATCTGCTTATGGGTAGGAAGGCTCTACAGAGGCATCTGGACAAGCTTGATCAATGGGCTGAGGACAAATGCATGAGGTTCAATAGAGTGCCAGGTCCTCCTACTCAGGACACAGCAGCCTGATGCAGCACTACAGGCTTAGGGAGGAGTGACTTGAGAGCTGTTTGGCAAAAACAGCTGTTTGGCTGGTTGACAGCTGGCTGAACATGAGCCAGATGTGCCCAGGTGGCCAAAAAGGCCAATTGTATCTTTGCCTGTAGCAACAATAGTGTGGCCAGCAGGACCAGGTCAGTGATCATCCCCCTGTAGTCAGCACTGGTGAGGCCACGCCTCAAATACTGTATTCAGTTCTGGGCTTCTCACTTTAAAAAGTATATTGGGGCACAACAAGGCTTGTGTAAGGTCTAGAAAACATTTTTTATGAGGAGTGGCTGAGTGAGCTGGGTTTGTTTAGTCTAGAGAAGAGGAGGCTCAGGGACGAGCTCATCACTCTCTACAACTCCCTGAAATGAGGCTGTCGTGAGGTGGAGGTTGATCTCTCCTGCCATGCCTGCAGTGAGAGGACTCGAGGAAATGGCCTTAAGCTGAGACATGGGAGATTCAGATTAGATATTAGAAAAAAAATTTTCACTGTTAGGGTGGTCAGACATTGGAATAGGTTGTCTGGGGAGGTGGTGGACTCACCATCCCTGTAGGTGTCTGAGGTGTCTGGATCTGGCACTGGGTGATGTGGTTTAGTAGTTTAGTAGTTACGCTGATAGTGCTGTGTTGACGTTCAGACTGGATGTTCTTAAATGTCTATTCCAACCCTGATGATTCTATGATTCCATGATTCTAGGAACAGCGTTGCATCACCTGCATGTCGACGCTGGGCTCCTTTCCCACTCCTCAGTGCTGTGTAGGCCACATTTGGAGTGCTTACTCCCATCCTAGAGTCTCCAGTTCAGAGGGATATGGACATACTGGAGAGAGTTGAGCAAAGGGCCATGAAGATTCTGAAGGGTTTGAAGCATGTTAACTATGTAGTGAGGCTGAGAGAGCTGACAATGTTCAGCTTGGAGAAGAGAGAGCTCAGAGGCATCTTGTTCATGTGTAGAGATACCAGATGGAGGGCAGTGACAAGTCAGAGCCAGAAAAGAGGCAATAGGCAAGAACTGAATCACAGGAGATTTTGTCTGAACACCAGGAAACTCTGTGAGAGTGACCAAGCACCGAACAGGTTGCCCTGAAAATGGGTTTGCGTCTATCCTTGAAGGTATTAAAAGTCCAGCTGGACATGGTCATAGGCAACCTGCTCTTGGTGACTCTGCTTTGAGCAGGGGGTTTAGACGAGATGATCTCCAAAGGTAACTTCTGGCTTAGTCCATTCTGTGATCCTGATATCAAACAACTGTTGACACACAGTAGTGTAAGTAGCTAAGATATCACTGTGGAAAGGATTTAGTGCTCTACTGCTCAGCACTGTCACTGCTTAATTTTGTTCGGACTAAAGTACGAACTTTGTTAATCTTGCACAGGGCTGTTGTTTCACAATGAACGAGAAAGTCCTGCTTTCTTGTAGGGTGTTGACAGAGAGAAATCCCTTCTTTAAATCAGTAGAGAAAACATTTGTATAATGAGGCCATAGTCTGAAGATTTGCTCAGGATATTTTCCTACTCAAGCACAGATCAATTTGTGTTAGACCAAATGAGAGCTGATGCATGATGCTATAGTTTGGCCCCTGGTTACTCATTACTGCTTAGGAGGACCTATCTAGTATTTAAAATTTAAACACTGACTGAAGTAAATTTTAAAACTGTTACACTACCTGGACTCTTTATCTCAATAAATAAAGCTATACAGGAGCAATTTAAATTTTTTAGGATAAAAAATTGTTCTTAAATTGGGAGTGCTAACAATACTACCATGTTGTGTAAATGCAAATGCTAATAGTTAAGATAGTGTGGGGAGTATTTTCTAACAGAAAGTACCCCAAGGTTAATGCTGCTCTGACACTCATTATTTGAATTAATGAATTAATGCCTTGAGATAGAGCTGGGGCGTATGTGCACTCTTGCTTCTGCTGCTGTGAAAGTGAACAAAGTGAATATTAAAATGAAGTTTGGGAGATGATAGTTCCAGGTAGCTAATATTTTTGCCTTATGGAGTAATCAATAAATGTAGGTACATGTATTAATTTCTTAATTTTTCTAGAGCCACCTCCCCTGATCCACACAATTTTTACCTACAGTATTCCTTTATCTAAAATAATTTCTATTAAAACCAGACTGTGCAATTGCTTCATGTGTGATATATACACCTGGAGACACCTATATTTTTTATAATGGGGAGATTGTAAAAATGTAAATTTTTTCTCTTTCAAAGAATTTACTTTGTCTTGTTTTAAGGTTTGCATACAGATGCATGAATGTGGCAAGCTGACTACATTGTAGGCACAGTTTTTTACACAATCTGTGTGAATGTCCTCAAAATAATAGATTTTTAAAAAGCGGATAAAAAGAATTCCAGGGACTCAGCTGGTGCTCAAAGGCCTTTTACTCCTGCAGTCAGCTCTTGCTACCAGGTGTGCTGCTGGACGTTTGGAGTGACTCAGCCTGACTTCTTGTGTCAGTGACTGACAGAGGCAACATGTCTGTACTCCACCAGCACCATTCCATATAGGCTGTAAAACAGAATTTCACTACAGTGATAAGCAGGAGTTCACTACTTGGTGGCCCTATTCTGGCATGCTCCTGAATAGTTCGAAAAGCCTTCTGGAATTATGTTTTGAAGGGAAAGAAGCATTATAAGGTAATGTGGTCCAAAGCCTGTGTGCAAATTCTTTTGAGTATCCTTTCCTAATAACATACTAATTAGATACAGACTATTCCTTCTGCCCTAGTTCTGTGTATTGCATAGTTCAGTAATGCTTGACTAACATTTGCCTGAAGTTTTCTATCAGATGTAATTTCTCTTAATTTATTTAGGAAATATACGTATAACTTGGTTACAAACCTCCTCATGATCTTAAGATCTTCAGAGTGGTTGGCTGTCCTCAGTGCCCATAGAAAGAACTTCTGGTGGTGAGGAGCTGAGATGAAGAGCAGTATGAATTTTGTGACCAAATCAGTATATATTCTGCCAAAAGCTTCTCTCCAGCAGTCTCTTGAGGCTGTGGCTGTGAAACAGCTGTTAAAATAAGCTACTTTCCACAACAATTTCAACTTTGCATTTTCTTCTGCTAGAGGCTGGAGCTACAGCTCCTGTGCAGTGTCTTTTGAGCTCTCGTCTGAAAACCTGTTCATTCTGTACAAAGATTTGTTTTTTTGAAATAATATTGAGGCTGTGGCATACTGCTGCATCTAAGAATTGGACTTCTCTGGTTTATTGGTATCAAATTCTTTTAGTTTTCATCATATATTTATGTTTTGAATGTTGTTGTGCCTGTGAAGTTCTCCAGGTTTGAGTTTTTTGGTTTCAGGAATACTACAGTTTGTTGAAGACTTGTTGATTTTATATTAATATGGAAAATGATGAATGTGTTCCTCAATGATTACAAATCTTCACAGTTTTCCTACTGTGATTTAGGCTTTCACCAATGCTGGTAGCTTTGCTGGTTTAACAGGCTAGGACATGCATAAAACATACTCATTTTTCAAACTCACTACACCTTTGAATACAACACTAGTGATAATAACTTAAATTGATTCTCTGCGTTCTAAATGTACAGCCAGTGAACTGTACTGGTTAACAAGTAGATACTTCAGATGAATGTGCCACAGGATCTTCTTGTAAGTCCTTAAAAATATAATATCATGCTTGTTTCCCCTTAGAAATAGTTCTGTCTTGACAATCACATATCTTTATTCTAAGTATCTACTGGGTAACATAGTGCAAACTGCAAAATTTTAAAAGCCTATGGATCAGTAAGAAGCAAAAATGAACTAAATCTTAAAGGTTACTGCAGGTGCAGGTGCTTTGTGGTATCATGAAATGTGCTGTCAGAAAATTAATACACATTGCTTTAATTTTGATGGAATAACTGGAATATTTTATTGGTTTTAAGTCATTAGTGTAATGTGTTTATTTCAGTGGGTGGTTACCATAAAAACATCCATCGATATTTTTTATTTGAGCTGAAGAACTGTGACTGGTTCTTTGCCTACAGGGCAATCATAATATGCAGTCATATTCTGCAAGCTCATCAGCATCTACTTAGAAGGTTTCTCTTCCATACATATTAAGGAACTGGTTCTTTACATCTAGATTATACTTTTCTTTCTATGCCGTGCCTCCTTTTTTCCTGGACTTCTGTGCCTGAAGAATTTTTTTCTTCCTTCAAAAGCATCTCTTCCTTGCTCACTCCTAGAATCATTTGCAGACCCTTTATGGACTAGGGTCCTGTGCTGGTTTGACTGTAAACCAGCAGGGGAAATTAACCCCACACAAATACCTCAAGAGAGATTTTAGGTCAGAGTTACAATTTTGATAGAAAGGTTATAATAAATGCAGTAATACAGAAACACTGGCCTAAACCGACAGAGTCGTGGTACAGCCTGGCAGTGGTTGCAGTCCTGTTGGAGATCTGGAACTGTGGGAAGTTCACCTCCACTGCTGTGTACCCCGTAGTACTCTGGGTGTCCAGTGGTTGCTGTCCAGTGGTCTGGGTGTCCAGTGGTGGTTTCTCTCAATTCCCAAACCTGTTTTTATGTGGTGTTTCATAGCTGGTACCTCTCCCAGGGCCGGGGATTTTCACAACGGAATGAGATGTTTCTGACATTCTGTTCATCGATGCTTATCCAGTTTGGTAATGGGCCATTAGCAGAGATAATCCACTCAGGATGGGTGGTGCTTGCTGCTGCTGCCCGGGTAAATTATCATAGTTGAGATAAGAAACACTACCCCACCTCACGATCTGCCTCTCCTCGGTCATAGCCTCAGGGACCAGGTGTGTAACCAGCTGCTGTGAACGACCCAGTTTATCAAGGAATTGTGTGGGTGGTGTAGAATACATCTTTTTTGGTTAACCCAGGACAGGTCCCCAACAAAACAAGCTCCTAAGCCTATTCCTCATCTCAGCTCCTTTGTTTCCTTTCCTTGCCTGCATCATGCTGCCCAAACCTGCCCTCACAAACCTGCCCTCACATCTTCTCCCAGTTGGCCGCATCTTCTGGCACCTTTCTGTCATGAGATGGTGGAACTTGGGATCCTGCATGGAGGAAGCAAAGCAGTAAGCAGGACTTTTGGATGGACCACTAAAAAGTGTTTGTGCTCCTTCATGCAATGGACCTGTAGCAGCCAAGTGTTCATGGGAGTTGAGTTTTGCAGTCAGAAAGTTGTTTCATTTTGATCATATGAATAGGGAGCACAAGATGCCAGGCTTCTGGATGCAAGTGCTGAGCTATGACAATAATTTATTTGGATTATGACATGGTTTCTGCCTGTATCTGAAGGACCCAGGGAAAGGGTCTGGTAGCTGGTAGGCTGCAAAGTGAATGAATTTTTCAGGCAGTATTGTAGATGTGGCCCATAAACCACAGGTAGGCTACCTCACCAAAATGTCACAAAAGAAACAAAGAGTTTTAATATTATAAAATGTCCTTCGGAATCTCCTTTGTATGGGAAATATCTACACATTCTTCTAGGGCAGATTCAGAATGAAGTTTATATCATTTATTAATACAATTACTAGTGGACTTTATTCTCTGTGATGGAGACCCTAGTTCTTGATAATCTCTTGTGATGGAATCAGCAGCCTGGGAATTGACAGGAAAACCTTTGCTGACAGGATTTTGTTCTCTTGATCGAAAATGAAATTCCTGCTGACAGCTAACAGCAAATGCTCATCTGGTTTTCTTTGTGCATTTGGTGCATGGAGGAGGGGATCAGATCACCTCTGTCCCCCTCTCCAGCAAGTGACATTTTGAAATATCATAGCAGACTTCACAACAGTGAGTCCAAAAGCACACAACACTCTTTGTTTTGGAAGGGAGAAGGCAATACTTTATTGCTTCTTTTAGCAGACACTGGTGCAGTGCCTTCCAAGACCTTTGCTGTGCGTGATTTAGGGGACCTTCTCCTGTTACGTAAATAATGCCTTCTATAGATGAAGCTGAGATATTTTTGCCTCAAAATATATGTTTTAACAGGAAGGAGACACTTTCTTCTCAGAGTTTTGCTCTCTCACACCACCACAGGAGAGTTCTGCTTCCTTTTTTTTTTTTTTAAAAAAAAGGCTTCCTATTTAGTGACATCTTCTCAGAGACTGGACTCTGATGTGTTGGCCGGTAGCACCTTCAATCTATTGAGTGTTCCTTGTCTTACAATTAGACTATAGTCTACTATGGACAGGCCCATCATTTTCATGGTTTGCATAGTGCCTTCTGTGATGGGGTCCTGGTCCATGATTACATCTACTAGGTCCCACAACAGCAATATTGATAATAAGATGCTTTTACTCCAACTGGCTGCTGTTCTCTTTAATGCAATGTGTCATTGTGAAACTTCCTGGTAACTCCCAGAGCAGTTGCAGAGTGACTGTGACAGCTTTGGCACCCTTAATTGCTGTTTATGAAAGCTTGTGGCTTTGTGATGCCTGCAGCCAGGGCAGCATCAAATGTGACTAAACATGGCAGCTAATTAAAATGCTGTCCTTCAGCATGGTACTGAGGAGTGGACTCATTACCTCTTAACTCAGGTCTTGAATAGTACTTGCTAAATGTGGGCAGATAGAAAGAGAACCACAATGTCATTTTTATGTCGTTACCATTCTTGCAGCGTATTTGCTGGGAGCAATTTTAATGTCTCTGAAAGGCCGCCAGATGTCAGTATGACCTTCTGCAATTTACTGTGGTAAAATTAACTCACTTTTTATCAGAGACAATCAGGAGTTTTTAATCTATTTTTTAAAGAAAAGTTCTATTTTCTGTAACTGAAAAAAAAAGTCAGTTATTAAATGCCTTCTCAAAGTTGCAGTGAGTCTTTCAGTTATTGCAAAGAAAGAACCAAAATAAATGTTGGAGAAATTCTGCGCATTTTACAGTGGACTTTTGCACAAAACTCAGACTGGCTGGTAGGGCAGTAAGAAGCATAAACATTTTGCTGTCACAAAGCAGAAAGCTGAATGCAGTTCTCTGAACAGAGAGTGGTTCATGTTCTTTCATCTACTCACCTTAATTGTGCTACATCACAGCAGTGCTGGGGTAGGGGAAGGTGACTTCCTCCTTTTAGCCCCTACTAAAACCACTGCTGGGCAGAACCAAATCACAATACTGGCTGGAATCACAAAAGACTTTTAATTTTATTAAATTATACTTTTTTTTCCTTAATAGTTCTCTTATTATTATATTCCAAGCCAGATGTCTGTGCTTCTTTGACTATATCTAAGTTATTTGGCCTTAGGTGTAGTCTCCTAGGTGTGGGTCGGAGTGTTCATCCGGCCATTATCTTTTGGAAGATATGAGACCTGGCCATACATCCCTTTTACCCTTGTGCATGCTACTCCTAGTGTCAAGCAAACCTTACTTCTCAGACCTGGTGGCAATGGGAGTGAAATCCCTAGGTCCTCCAGTTTGGTGGATTTGAGGAGCAAGAACACAGGGGATGCCTTGACACATTCAGGAGCCCAGTCAGGAACCCAGTCTCTTTGAAAACAAAAAGTTTGGGAAAATAGATACAGCTATTTTTTCTCTATTTGAAACCAAAACCAGAAATTGTCTCATTCGTCTTCAGTTCAGAGGCCTTGGTTGTGGTTTGAGGCTAAAAAAAATGACAAAGGTGTTTCATGATAAAATTATGAGAGTGCACAAAGCTGCTAATGTTCTAATATCTAAGCAGATGCAATGTGACTATATTTTCTTGGTCTTCTGTTGTTTCAGTCAGGATTTTAAAAGCATCCTACTTTCCATTGCATGTTTCCATCTCAAATTCCTTAATCAGATGTCCTAAGCATCTTGCACAGAGGAGACATAAGTGCTAAAATCCTTTTAGTGTACTGGAAAAAGGTGTTTTTACAGTGAGAAGCTTTAATTTTAACCAGCTCATTGACTTTTGCTATCTAGAACAATGGATTAACAATTATTAAAACAAATACGACTGATGTGTTATTGTTCTGTGAAATAGGTGTATACAATTCTTTAATAATGGATAACTATAGTAGAGTCATATACTGAGAGTTACTGAGGAAGAACTATTTCAAAGTAAAGGAGAAATTTTTCCAAAATGCTAAAGTGATAAAGAGACTTCAATAACAACCACTTCTATGACAATATAAAAGCTCTGTAACAAGAATTTATCTCTGTTTTTTTTCCCCAAGATTTTTATTTATTTTCAACTCAGGTGACTATAATGTCATTCCTGTGCTTTCCCTGCCTTCCCTGTACATATTCTGAGTGCACATAGTTTGCTGTACATTCAGTTATCTTCAGATGGATTTCAAGATGCTCAGATAGCATTAGCTAATGTTTGTACACCGTAGAAATCATAGCATGCACGGTACAAGTAAAAGTTTTGTGCCAGGTGGTGAGCCAATGACTGCAACTATTTGTATGATGACCTTCTGTTTTCAAAGGACGTCAAAATTTGTCAAAATTTCTAAGGTGAAATATACTCCCAAACATCAAAGTTTTTCATAAAGGAAAAAAAAAGCAAAATACCCCACCTCAATATTGTTTTGATTCATACTCAACATTTAATTTCAATAAAGTAGAAATATTTCTCTTCATCTTTGAATTTTTAAATATTTTGTTATGTTACAATGTAGGGTAAAAAAATAAATATTAAGCTATTTCAAAATTAATTTTCAAAATTCTTACATTGTTGTATTCTTTCTGTTGAGCATTGTGTATTCATTCTGTTGGCTTCTGTGTTTTACTCCTTTATCTCCTTTTAGCTCAAAATGAGCTTGTCTTCCTACACTAAAAGCACTCCTAAAATTTCTGACTTACCATCCCTTAAATTAGGGGAATGTGAGATACTAAAGTTACTAATGACCTTTTTTTTGGATAATTTTGGCTTCCTTCTGTGAAGGAAGTTTCTTACTTACCCTTCAAATTGAAAAGAATCAGACAGGGAAATCTGAAAACTCATTATTAATGACATAATCCAGCTGAGTTTATGTGAGAATATGTGTTTGGGAATCAATACATCCTTTCCAAAACTACCTGCTGAGATATCTGGAGTGACTTCAGTGCTAATTGGGTGCAGGAGGTGAGTGTGATAGATGTTCCAGGAGCTGGTTAGATACACCAGGAACATGTTCCTCCTTGAGGATTCCCAGAGCTATTTCAAAACTCTTATATCCTGTTTCCAGCAGAACGACACAGTAAGTTAAGCAGCTGTTCTCAGCTATTTGCTTATGATTATGGATTCTGTTTACCATGAGCAGTGAAAAAACCCAGTCACACTGTCACAAGGTGGCCTGCATGAAAGAGAGATCTGGGCTGAGGTGACTGTGGAGAGCAGGACAGGAGTCGAAAGAGAGAATTTTTAATTCAGTGCATACTCGAGGCAGGCAAGGGTAGTGGCAGAAGTGTGCATCTGGATCGGAACTGATCTGTAGCCCAAACATCAGGAACTTGATGGGATCTTTTGTCAATGCTGAATTCCTGCTGGTGTCCAGGGCAGCTGTTCCCCCTTTCCCTCTGTGCCTTCCAGTATGATGCACAGCATGAGAGAAGACAGCATAGTAAAGAGTTTCATTCTTCTGCTTTTCAAGCACTGAATACAACTAAAGCATGTCATTTATGAAGTTCCTTTCATTACCAGACTTCTCAAATTCTTCTAAAGGACATATTTTCTTAATTCCCTGATGACTCTATCACCTCATTGCATTTGTAGGCTTTGATCTAATTGTAGTTGTAGACTTTGATAATGACTAGGAAGTTCCAAGGGGTGCACATTTATATTATTTCCTGCATAATATATGGAAACAATTTGATTTGTAAGCAGAAATCACATTTTCTACCTGAGAAGGGAGCTGGCAGGAAAGCTGCTCAAAACTGTTGCACAGAGACTGAAGGATGCAGCTGATTTCTGTGATTCTCACCCAGAAACTGAAATAATGAAATAAAAGTGAATCAGTCATGGAATTATCATGGGGCTGGCAGCCATACTCTGTTTTATTGGCTTGAATGGTATATTCCTCTCCTTCCACACATTCTTGTTTGCTGATTGAGATTGGTAGCCATTTGAACAAGGATCATTTCTCATTCTCAATGCCAGTATTCTGCAATCTTGTCATATTTGGCTCTTAGACTGTACTGTAATAAGTATGACAAGGAATAATGATAATACATAGGCTACATTCATTTTAATGTCTTAAACAGAGCTTTCATTAATTCAAAAATCATTTTAAAGTAAAACTTTAAACTTTTAATTTGTCCCTTAAGAAGGTTGACACTAAATCTGATAAATCTTAGGGTGTGAGTGCTTTAAAAATGAAGAGTTAAAGTAGGTGTAATATACCACAGGACAAATGGAATTTAAGATTCCTTCTCAAGTTCACTGTTACATTTCTATGATATTGTCTGCAATGCACCAAATGGAGTTTCTAGAGCAGGATATGTGTTGAGAAAAATCTTTTTACAATTGAGCATATATGAAGAAAATGCAGTCTAAGCACAAATCCGGAAACCTGAGCCTCCTTTCCACTATGCATCATTTAGTATTTCTATCAGGTGCTCAGCAGTCTTTCCTCAACTCTTCTGTGATGTTATTTACACATCTGAAAAGAGCAATAGAGATTCATATGCAACTTTGCAAAGAGTATGGAAATTTAATTCCGATGACACAGTAAAAGATATGAGAAGAATATCCTCAAAGTGGATGGATCCTATCCATTACTTTAGTACATATTCCTATTGCTCAGATTAAAAAAATGTTGATATGGAGTGGAAACTGTTCTCTGGAATATTCATGAAATCAAATGTTAGTCAGCTAATATTGAAATGATCAATATAACTCAAAATATAGAGGTAGAGTGGTTCTTAAAAACTGCGAGGATGGAATTTTTTCTTTTTTTTTTTTTGTACCCATAGAAAAGAGGGATAGAATTGGGTTGCTAGTAGGTCTCAAAATGCATTTGTAATTTCAATTTTAAGAACAATGAAATATGCTAAATGATTTCACAGCAATTCTGCCTGGTCAGATTGAACAATGCTCAAGTGTTTTAGTGTTCTGATTTCCCATCAGTCACATTTATTCAGTCATGGAATAATCACCGGGCCCCCGGACACTGTTGAGATTATTCAAGAGAGACTGCAGTGGTTAAGAAAAATTGTTGAATGATTAAAGCAATTGCTGAAAAAGTCTCTGCTTGGTCCTAACTTCATTCATTTTTAAATGCTTACTTTTGTTTCTCTGGAGAAAAAAGAGGCAAGAAACATAACTAGGAGTTACAGCATACCATAGGCTGTTCTGGCAGGCTCTGGTGCTTCTCTGACTGTAGGGCTGCATGATGTGTTTATTCAAGTTTTGATTTCATCAGAATTAGTAAGTTTTGTCTGTTTTTCTTACAGTCATAGTAACTTGTAGGTAACTTACCTCTTTCAGACACTGTAGGAATAAATTGAGAGATGTTTGCAGACGACACTAAGCTGGTAGCGTGTGTCGATCTGTTGGAAGGTAGAAGGGCTCTGCAGAGAGACCTGGAACGACTGGATGGATGGGCAGAACCAAATAAGATGAAGTTCAATAAGTCCAAGTGCCGAGTCTTGCATTTTGGCCACAATAACCCCCTGCAACGCTACAAGCTGGGGACGGTGTCGCTGGACAGTGTCCAGGAAGAAAGGGACCTGGGGGTACTGGTTGACAGCCGACTGAACATGAGCCAGCAGTGTGCCCCGGTGGCCAAGAAGGCCAATGGCATCCTGGCCTGTACCAGGAACAGTGTGGCCAGCAGGATCAGGGAGGTAATTCTTCCCCTGTACTCGGCACTGGTGAGGCTGCACCTGGAGTACTGTGCCCAGTTCTGGGCCCCTCAGTTTAGGAAGGATGTTGAGACGCTTGAATGTGTTCAGAGGAGGGCAACAAGGCTGGTGAGGGGCTTGGAACACAAGCCCTATGAGGAACGACTGAGGGAGCTGGGGTTGTTTAGCCTGGAGAAGACTCAGAGGTGACCTTATCACTCTGTACAACTTCCTGAAAGGGGGCTGTAGTCAGGTGGGGGTTGGTCTCTTTCTCCAGGCAGCAACTGATAGAATGAGAGGACACAGTCTTAAGCTGCACTAGGGGAAATATAGGCTGGATATTAGGAAAAAGTTTTTCACGGAAAGAGTGGTGAAGTACTGGAATTGTCTGCCTGGGGAGGTGGTGGAGTCACCATCCCCAGATGTGTTTAAAAAAAGATAGTATGTGGCACTCAGTGCCATGGTTTAGTTGAGGTGTTCGGGCATGGGTTGGACTCCATGATCTTGAAGGTGTCTTCCAACCTGGTGATTCTGTGATTCTGTTTAGAGAGTCTCCTCCTCAAAGATGTTGCTACTAACTGAAACTCCAGACAGAAAACGAAGACTTTTTGTTGCTTTTTGAAACTGTATTTTAGAAAAGCAGCTGAAAAGCAAAGTGTGACAGTACAGGATTTCCCAGAAACCTAAAAACCATCTGTCTATTGCCTACATCATGCTAGACAAGAACTGGATAATGCCTCTTCGAGAAAACTGCCGTCTTTATGGTGGCTTTTGAATGCTTTTGATGCTGTTTCCTGGTGGTTTTAGGGAACAACTTCTACAAATTTTGCTTGCATAAACAAGAACACAAGATCAGAACTAGCCATAGACTGTCGCCGGTGTGCTGGATGGTGGGGTGCGGCGACCTTCCGAAAGCGTCTCCAGAGAAGCCGCTCAGCAGGGCAAACACACTCACACAAACACACTCACACCGCATAGCTTTTCCTATAAGCTGGATCGACGGCAAAGAGGCAGGAAGGGTCTTTGTATGAGGTTCCACGAGAGAAGTTTATTGCAGAGACGTGAAGGTTCCCAGTGACAAAGATGGGCCGCATGGCACGGTCCAGGGTTATATATAGGGTTGGTAGGGGCGGGGAGAGCATCAGAGACCAATAATCTGAGGGTATGGGGGCGATACATAGGCGGGGTTGGGGTGTGGGAGCCAATGGGAATGACGGGGGGAGTGGCGAGGGAACAAGGGCCAATGGGGAAACAAGAAAGGGAGAAGCCTCTGGAACTGGGACATGTAGGGTAGAAAGGGGCAGGGAGGCTACCGGGCCAACCGGGGAAACAGCACCGAGGTACATTAACATAGTGAAACAAAGCGTCCTGGGAGAGGCCTTTTCAGTCACTCTAATCTGGGGAGCTACCTAAGTCTCCTCCCTCCAAGGGACCCTTGTGTCCCTCTGTAAGCAGGCTCACCGGCCTCCTCCAAAATAGACTAACATTTTCTCATGTTGTTTGGTGATGAAATCCCATGCTCTCAGTTTTCCTGGATCTTTTATGAGGGAAGAATTTTTCATAACATAATCCGGGTGTTCTTTGGAATAGGATTGTACAAAACTAATGTAGCAATTTCAGTTCTTTCCCTTTTCTTGAAAATTAAGTTCATAATCTTCTTGGGCTGTCTATTCACTCTGTTCCTTAAGAGACCTTCTAGGTAGCTACAGTTTTTCCAAAGCTGCTGAAATACCTTGCAAATTGCAAGCAAGGAAAATCACTCATCATGTCCACTTACCAACTGTATGCTTTCTCCTTTGCCATGAAATTGTAACAGATATTGTACATAGCACAATGGTCATATTGACTCCCAACATTTTATGGTTGTGTGCTTCTGCTATTGTGTCAACTACCAGATCTGCAAGGGTGTTCAAGATGTAGATGGGAACCAAGTGAACTTTTCAGAAGTGCCTTGATATTTCATTCAACTGAAATTACAGGCAGTGCAACATTATGCTTTATGGAAGAATGGTGCGTTATATGCTGGGCTTCCCTCTTAAAATTCTTCATGGCTTTGCTCTGCTTTGCTTTCACAATCTGCTCTTCCCAACCCACCCTTCAACTCCACATCTTCATTTGGTTTTTTGCTCTCTACCAGCTATCTTTTAACTTAAAAAAATGCAATAGGGAACTTTTCGCCATCTGATATATGAATTACTCCTTCTACTTAAATCGCTTCTTAAAATATTCCTTTTCTAGTTAGTCCATAATTGATCGGGTCTACAATGCACTTTCTACCTTAGGTATGAAGGATACTGTATACAAGCAAATTGCATTGTGTCTATAATTGTATTTATTTCATGTGTAATTTGCTGCACAGTTGAACAGCAGTACTGAGCTTTAGAGATAGATTTAGCACATTAGGTAGATTAACAGCAAGGTATCAGGCTGGTTGTATATCTGAAATTTAAGAATACTGCTAGTAGGATACTAATTCAACACGCGATTAGAAGACTCAGGTCTGGAGCTGAGACAGCAAAATACATTAAAAATAGAGTTTTCTCTTTTCTTTGCTTTATGAGCACTTTGTCCTTTGGCGTCAGTTATTTTAGTGGATTTAACAAGAATGAACTCTTCTCCACTCTCTCAAATCAATAATAATTTAATTGACATATTCCGTCATATAACCCTATAGCCCAAACTAGTCTGACTAACATTTTTGATTTTAAATGATATTATCCCATCTAACTCCAAGTCATGAGTTAGTGTAGAGCAGTTATTTTTCAAAAGTTCTAAGCAGAAACTTGAAAGAAATTAGAAGAAAAAATAGTGTTTTCAGGCAGTGAGAAATAGAACCTACAGGTACAAAGCAATATTCATTTAGAAAACAAAGAGTACAGGAGAAATTCACCTCAACACAGGGAAATGACCCTACTGTTTCTCTATTAAGTATGAGACTTTTCTAGATTATATATGACTGAGCTTTCCTTAAGTACATTTGCTAGAGAAGTGGTTCTTATGACTGTAAGATGTTGCTTTTCTCAGTCTCTGTTTTTAAATGTTGAAACAACAGAACAGAAAAAAAATAGTTAGCATTATTTATTACATTATTTTATGGTGTTAGCCTTGAGTGGACAGAGGCTGGATGCCTTTTTGGGCTACAGCAAGTCTAAGGGCTGGATTTTTTTGCATCTGAAGTCTTTTTCATAACGTAAATTTGAGATCATAGAATTTTAATCATATAAAAAGCAAACGAGCTACTGTAAAGGGCATGATGCTAATAGCTATTCAACACAATATATAGGCTATCCATAGAGATGATAGCTGAAAACAGACCGGTATTTGAGGTTCCTCTTTTCTGCTTAGTGAAGGAGCTCTGATCTCTGTCTGCTTTCTTTTTCTTTAATAAAACTTCATCAAGAGAGGTGGATTCTTATAGATTCTACAGTGTTTTTGAAGTAAATAGCCCTGCTTGGAGTTTGGCAAAAAAGCTTGAGGGGGGTTGACATAACTGAAAACTTCCTTATGCACTCCTTCTCCTCCTCTCTGTGCAGTCATCCTCTCTTGGTTACTTTCTCCAATCATGGTCTGGCTGTAACATTTGGCACTGTTCCTCCCAGGGTGGTCTGGAAGACTCATGTTCTTGGAATAGATTTCTCACAATTCAAAACATTTAAAAATGAATAATTTCACCTGTCTCTGCTCTATTACAGAAAGGATGAAAAATCTCAGCGTTAACTGTAACCATATCAAAGGGTGGGACTGTACCTCCCCACTGTGCGCAGCTCTTATGACAAGGGGAATAGGGTAAGTATAATAACAATCTTTTCCACTGGGCTTTGGAATAGTTCCTGAATAGTTTGTACAGTCAGTGGGAGATTTGGATATGTCAGCATGGCCAAGTCTTGGAGAGATCTCAAAGCAAACGCTTTCTGCTTAGAAAGAGGTATACACAGCAGCATATGGCTTACTAATTAAAATCAGTATTTTCCAAAGCTTAGAAAATGGGGCTTGGGTGCCAAAGTGAAAAACGCTTTTCTAATCTCATCTCAAAATTTTACAGGTCATCTATAAATGAATACTTTGTTAATCATCAGTTTTACTATGAGATATTTTGTAATTTTTGCCCTTTTTTTTTTTTAAACATAGTTTCTAGAGAAATGCCTACATATGCTAAAAGCTGCTGGGGGCAACATTATAATTATGAAAAAAACCAAAGCACTTCTACCAAAAGAGAAATTATTTTTGGTAATGTAAAAACCTTAAAATTATGAAAACCCCACTCATTATATACTTGGAAACCTAAAATTAGTTTCTTCTGTTTGTTTTTGTTTTTTTTTCCCAGAATACGGAATAATTTCTACCCACTTTGCAGTGACAAAGATACTCAACTGCAGTGAGTGCATGAGCTGCAGACTTAGGGATAAATAAAATTCTCTGAGATTTTCTGCTTTTTGAGGAGTACAATGCACAGGTTTGAAAAACAAATATATGACAAGGTTTGTGGTTCAAACTGGGTGAATTATACTTCTTGCCATTCCAAACTGTCATTATAGAGACATATATAGAGAACTTGTACTGCAGACTCTGTGATTGTGACTGTCCCCCCCCCCTACTGGTGCTGTCGTCCAGGGAACTATCTTTACCTGCAGAACCTGCTGTCTCTACCTTTTCAAAGTAAATTGATGGATATCCTTAATGCACCTCTCAAATACTAGCTGAAATTAATCTCAAGGGTTTTTGGCAGCTGTAAGTATCCCCAGCCAACCAACTCTCCTTTCTTGTGTGCTGCTAGTCCTGTAATTGTATGCAACAGGAACAAAATTTCAAAACTCAGTGTGCAATACTGTACGATTGTTACAAATACAATGAAATTAAGGAAGAAGATGTGGTAAGTGCAACGTTATTTAGATTTCTCCTTAGCCCTACTTTTGGCTTCTTTCTCTGGCCTTCTAATACTGGCACGTTACCTAGTGCAGAGGCATGTTGCCATCCGAACAGATGGGTATGAGTGTAGGTGGCTAGGAGGACATGTTTGCTCATCAAATGTGTTTGTTGAAAGCAGTATTACCAGGCAGATATATTGGATCAGCTGTTCAGCCTGGGCTTTTATATCTATGTTTAAAACTGCTACTCTGATAAAAAAACGCATTAAATCATAAAATAATTAAATGTTTACAACCCTTTAAAATGTGACTTTTTTAGTTTTAGAAAGTCAGAATCTTTATTTCTTAATGTCTGCGTTGCAACAGAGGCATTCTAACCAAGTTTCAGCTACAAAGTTTTAAAAAAATCCTCTGAAACCACTGTACCTCTTGGGGGCGGGTAGATGGTACTAAAAAACCCGATTGTAACATGTCATGAGAGTAGAAACCATTAGGAGTATAGAGCACATCATCAAATCCTATTACGTTTTTACTTTTGTACCTTAGACTCAATTACTCAGTACTAGTAATAGAGTAATCTGTGGAACTACATGTAGTGAAATCTGAAACCTGCCTTAATTAGTGAAGTATCACAAGATGTGCATTAATCAGTGTTTTTTAACTGATTTTCCCCTTTCTCTTCCAGCAGAAAATGTGTCAGAGAAGTAGAAGTGCTGTTTAGTTTTTTTAGACTGCACATACATAATAATTAGCAGTAATGTTAGAATTTTCCCATGTGAGATACTTCACCTGAATTTTTAGTATACTGTGCTGCACTAGAAGACATTAAACAGGGCAGTTGGCTAAGTGAATTAAATCTGTGTTGAAAGTTGTGGCTGCCTCATGGTTCCTGTCTCAGCTGCCTATTTCCTAGTGCTTCAAGATAAACCAGTGGCTCACAGAGCTGGAAACCTACTAGAAGTGCATAGTGTATGTAGCAGCATTCATGCATATTATGTAGTATCTAGCATTCCCTGTTTCTTCTTCAGCTTGCATAATTTTTCCTGTCTTTCCAAGGAAGAGCTGAAATGCTGGAAAGATGTGTAGGACAGGGGATAACAGATTGCTGTCCTCAGCTGAACATTTTGTTTTTAGATTTAGATGCCATGATCAGGCTATGAATGGAATACAGTGATTCTTACAGTTCTCTACATCTCTTACATTGTTCAATGTAACAATAATCAGAACGTGGCCCCCTGACGTGCTATGTCCATACAACAAAAAGCATGTAATGACAGAGGCTGCAGTAAGGGACTTTTAACCTGAAGAACTTTATTATGGAAATATACCCCACACATCTGACTCTGTGATCTAATTTAGACATAAAGTAGACATAAACTTTTAACTGAGTCTTAGAAAATGTCTTCTTTTTTATTTATGGAGTATAAAGGTTATCTGAATGATAAGCTGAGGTCTAGCCAACACAATAAACTGTGACATACAGTCCTATGAATCAGTTCCTGAAGATCAAATTAGTCCTATTTTTTGAATGAAACTTCAAACCCACACCCTCATAAGTGTGCAGCCTCTTGACCTCCACTCTTTGAACAAGCCCTGTATTCCCCATTCAGTGTGACACTTACTCTATTTGAAGTCTCTTTGACTGGACATGGCTAGGCATATGCTGAAACCACTTTGATGGATTATGACTATGATTGTCCTTAGGAATCAATTACCTGAAGTGTAAAGCTTGGGTAAAAATCAAAATATGTGAAGCATCTGGGTGTCTCTTACAGGTCAGGGATATAATAATTGCCTACCTCAGTACTCCAGAGGAAATAGGAACCCACTGAACTCTTCCTCTGAAACTAAAGGTGAATTAACGGACATAAATGAAACTTTTTTTTGAAGCTGATTCAAATGTGGTTTGAGCAAACGCAACCATTTATTTTCTGGAGACATGCATAAGTAGATTTATTACAGATATTGGCTACTTCTATAAAGGCAAATTGAATATTTGTCATTATTCCTGACCTGCATTATTTTTCTTCTGTACTGAAGTATGTCAACTTTGATTTTCTGCAATTAGAAATGCCAGCAGGTATTTCCAAAATTTCCTTTCCAAATGGAGCAAAGGATGAATAGTAAATGAGCAGAGAAATTCTATTCTCCTCATAAGCCAAGGGGCCTGTAAGTTTTGTATCTGCTAGAAAAAGTCAAGGAGCTACACCAGAATGTGCTTTGAGGCCTCTTTCTCCTTTGGCCTGTACCTTGCAGTAAATGTTGTTTTTTTCTCTTTTAAGTTGCCTTCTACATTAAAAACACTCTTGAATCACTAGGGATTGATTGGATCTCTGTTTCTTACTTTAAATACAGTGCCTTCAAAATCCTGCATGCTCTACAGGCATTTGTATTGCAGTTGGTAAGACCCTAAATCTGTGCTATTGAAAATAGATTTTAACAGTTGTGAACCACTGATTATCTTCTGCATGATCATATGCCATGCAGATCACGTTAGGAAAAGGTGAGGGAAGAACTGTTGCTGGAACCACCCTCTTTTATAAAATGTTTAATTGCCTGTGTTCCAAGGCTCAGAGGTCCAGCTCTGGTTTGTCTCAGCTGCACAACCTCACTCACACTGCTGAAGAAGACTTGTGAGAAATTCTGTTGAAGGGTAAGGAGGATAAAATTATAGCCAGCAGTAGGAGAGTTGAGACCAGATTGCCAAGTAGCTCACAGGTCCAGGAGCACGAAAAACAGTATGGAAAGACAAAATCCTAAAAGGGAAGAAGTGGTCAGGGAGGAAAGGAGGCTAGCCAGGATAATTTGCAAGTGGTGTTGACAGAGCTGGTGGACAATGGCAGCTGGGCACTGCAGAGGAGCCATTCCTGGGGCTGTGCAGCTGACCCCACCTTGCTGGACCGGTGCCCATCTGGCCAGCAAAGACCCTGAGAGCCCCCATTGAGCTGGGAGCCATACTAATGGCTGGCCTTATTGCTCACTGAGTCCCAGCTCCCTTTTGTGTGACTTAGCCAACAAGCCACTGTTTCCTACTTTAACACTGTACATCCTGCTCGCAGAGTCTCTGTGTCTGCTGCTGTGTGAGTTGACACAGGCAGGCAGCCAGAACAACAACAAAACCACAGCTGAAATGCGAAGAGTAAATTTATTTCATTACCTCACTGACTGGAGGGTCCTTAAGCAACACCCGGGTGGAGACACACAAGCGGGAATGCTGGCACTGTCGGCCTTACTCCACCCTAGCAATTGACGAGGCTGCTGTTTGCAGCCATTTATCAAGGGCCCATGCAGCCGTAGTCTACCAGCATGCTGTGATCTCCCCTGTGATCTTCTGTGATCTCTGAGTTTTGATATTCTCTCTCCCAAGACTGGGAGCTCAAGCAGGTCTGTAAGAGTGCCTCCAAGTCTCTGTAAACCCCTATGTTACCTCTACACAGAAATTCTTCTTCTCAAACAGACAGAGGATAAACAGCAGAAGTCATAATATATGTGGTTTTCCACACTGTTATTCTCCAGGCCTTGGCATTCCCAGCTGCAAGGTCACTTGAATGAATCTACCATCCTCCTTGCCATTCTTCTGCTTTTAACCCTTTCGTCCCAACAGACACTGAACATGCCCAAACATGCCACCCAGAAGAAGGGCTGGGACAAAGAACCTTCTTGCTTAATTCAAGGGAAGGAGTTCAAGAAGGTGCTGAGCTGGTATATGTGTACCTGGGGAAACCTGTCAGACTCCTGACAGTTGTGCTAGTCTCTTCCTTTTATGCACTTCCTTCTCTTTCTGGTGTCCGTTGTGTGAGAAAGGACCAAGATTGCTTAGGCGCCACTTTCTGAGAGGTTATTCACAGGTCCATGTCCTGATTAGGGCAGATGTGTCCTGCCTGCTGGAGAGAAGAGCTCCAGCTCTGCTAAGAGACAAGCGACTAAGGTACATGCCCTTCTTCCCAGTATATCACTCCCTATGATGTCTTTCAGGGCATGTAGAGGCTGGGAGTACTGGTGTCCCCAACTTCCTTTGGTTTGTCTGAACTTCTGCGGGCCACTTGTATCACTTCTTGTGCGCTTTAGGGATGTACCCATGCTCTAGCCATTCATCCTTTGAAGAATGAATGATTTGTTTTTCTACTGTAAAGTGGAAGATTCTGGTTTTTAAGCACAGATTTTTCCACACAAATTTGGGCCGCTTTTAGTGGAAAACCCCTATATCCACATTCTCTCTCAAAAAAGGGGGATACGTGAAGTGCAAGAACATCACAGTATGTCCTGTAGACTCTGAGATGAAAAATTTGTTAAAGAAAGCTGCAAAACCCATAAGCATTTTTTTGGTTATGCTGAACTGCCTGAAAACATGCAGCCTTGTGATGTAATCTGCAATTTAAAAAGATAACTAAAGTGATAAAGTAGAGGGAGTGCCATAACCTTGTATTAGTATTGCTTATGAAAAATATTGCCAGTTGTATGGACTTTATACTGACTACTGACTTTCTCTGTAGCCAGTGCATCCTTTCATTTTATGTATTTTCATTGTGATTGCAGAGTGGAAACTAACCTCCAGAATTCGGGCAAAATGACAGCTCAAATGCCTTTGTGAATCATTCTAAGCCTCATTCAAACAGGGATGCAGCTAAATGAATGTAGATATTCTAAGTCTGTATAAAAATCTCTGACATACTGGTAAATGAAAATGACTGTCTCATTTTCTTTAGTAAATGAAATTACATGGAATAGCTGAGGGCAAATGCCATTATATGAAGCAATTCAACACATTGATTAATCCTGCCTCTGGTGTTAATAGTTAGTAGTTCTCCCCTTTCATGCTAGAATATACAAAAATATGAATAAATTCAAAGACATTTGGGTTTGTATTCTACCAGCATAGGAATGCAGGACCAGATTTTTGCTTAAAATGGGATTTTGGGAGTCTCACTGTAAAACTGATTGCTGTGTCTCAATGGAGGAAGATGGAGTTTCTTAGAATGACTAAGAAAGACCAGCCTTTATCCAGCTCTGAGATCTGCTGACTCATGATAGCTTTGGCCTTCAGCAGCCGTAGTTTCACACCATCACTTGGTTTCTCCTTAAGTCTTGGCCAGTCAGGTGATGGAAATGTATGTTAGTTTGAGTGCAGAATATCAACAGACATGAGGACCCCTTTCTCCCAGCCTAGTGCTTTTTTCAGTCTATAAACAATGAAGCAACTGATGTTCCTGCAAAAGGTCATCTTTGGGTTTGGACATATGGGAAAGACAACTGCAAGCCTGCTCCTGAGATACGCAGAAGGAACTTTAAATCAGTAGTGGACATATTTGAGCCTACAAAGCAATGCCTTCTGCCTGTTACCCACCATATACTTTTGGGCCAATGTGCTCTTTCCCTATTGCTGGACCCTAGGAGATGGCAGGAGGTGACAGCATTTAACCTTTTGAAAAAAAATTTGGTTTTGTCTGATACTGGCATTTCACCACCTCCTGCATATGGAATTCAGAGTGTCAACACTTATCAATTATCTTCACAATGTGACAGGACCTTTCAGCCCTGATATAGCCAAAAGCTCATCTACTTCCCCCATGGCAAAGTCAAGCTGGAATAGCTTGCCTTATGGTGAGTTGTGCCGGCTCAAAAACATCCTTAGCTAGCAATAGACACCCTCTTGGGAACGGAGGTGAAAGGACAAACAAAAATTTGTGACTGACAAACACAGCACATTTACAATCTATAAAAGACCACTACAATTTTCATAAAATCAGAAATCTCTTACACACTCTCTGAGTGTGTGGAGAGCTCTCCTTGAAGTTAAGATATCGGCCTCAAGTTACTCTTCTAGAAGTTGAGTGGAAAGGGGACTTCTGTACACCACCATCATTCGCTGGTACGTTACATGGGCTCCTAATCTATACCATTTCTTTGCTAGCTGTAATATAGGTACCTTTATTATTGTGCACTGTCTTACATATGAACCTACTAGTAGTGTTTCTTTTGTTTATCCTGTGTAGTAAGAAGTCTGTTTAATGTTTTATGTCTGTTTTTTTTCTTGTGTCTATTCAATAAATAATTCATTTGGTAATAGACCTGATCGGTCATGATTAAGACGTTGTGCGCGAGAGTAGTTTTGGGGTGCTGGCCACCTCCATAAAGCTGCTGCCTACTGCCAGAAATCTGAGCAAAGGCAGAAGCCCAGTTTAAACTCTCTCTCCCTTCCGTAACACACAACCATTGCAAATGGGTGCACCCCATTGCAGCTCAGATGATGCCAGAATGAAACTTGCCTTTCCTTCTCTTTGCAGTAGCAATGTCAGAGAATATTTAACCTTGCCTTTTCATTGGAAAATGTTAGCATACAGCAAGACTTGCACTCTGCACCTAAAAAGTTCCAAAGTTTTGGTGGATATTAGGGTTGATCATCATAGCTGTATGCTGTCCCTACAGGCAGCATAAAAATCATGCATCTTCAGGCTTTGAAACACTTAGATCTATTCAATAAGCCATTCTGAACAGGTAATGCATTTAGCAGAAGACACAGCTTCAGATAAATACCAAGCATTTACATCTGATTTTTGAATTTTAGCAGTAGTTCCAGAACCTTTTCTTCCCTCTAAGGCTTTATGTCCAACACCCACAAGTAACCTTAAAACAACAAAATAGTATTTTTTCAGCAATTTTGTTTCGCATATTGAAGTGATTGTTTGGAATTAAGTAATAAAACCTAAAAGTAGACTTTTGGTGAGTGGGAGCTAGTTTTGCTTCAGTTTCTTATGCTGGATGTTACTTTATTGCTGAAATCTTTGGCGTGGCTGGTTGGTGAAAATTTCCATAGTACTGTCTTAATATGAATCCGAAATATGTAATTTAATCTTTCAGTAGTTCAGAATTTATTTTACTTTCTGTTTCTTACACAGCACATTATTATGAAATGTTTGCCTAACATTAGTTTAATAAAAATGAAAATCTGCTTGTTAAAAGGAGATTAGAGTGTTTGTTAGATCACAAGATATTTTTTCCCTTCTACTTTATCACCTGTCTCTCCCTAGTAATGACAAAGTACTGAGTAGTAATTTAGAGTCATGAGAGTAGCAGTTTGTGAAGGGTTGACCTGGAGGTAAACTCCAGATCTCCACGCTTAGTTCTTTARAGGAGAAGATACAGCAAAACCAGGTTGCAAACTTGAAAAAAATGATTAAATGATTTATTTTCTAACTCTACTAGGAATAGAAAGGATAAAAAAAATGAAAATATTAAGGCATAACATACAAATATCATTCTCCCCTCATACATTTCAATTTTTCTTACTGATCACACAAAAGACATAAACATGAGATTCTGATCTTATGATTAAGAGTTCTTGTTGCCACCTCATAGGATAAAGAGAGTTCTTTCTGTAGTGTAGTGGGATCTATCCCACAGAAGACAGTTTCCTCAGAAATGTCTTCAGCATGGTTCCAAACCTGCCAGAAACACCGCAGCCCACCCAGATTTTGCAGTGTTGTATCTTCTCTCCCACAAACACTCTGCTGTTTGTGGGTCACAAGAAAAGTTTGTTGGGGTTAAACATTTTAAGAGTAAGTCATTCTAGCCTAAAGGCATCAAAAGCAACAGGCTTTTACTTTTACTCATTATACTCATGAACTCCAAAGGCTACAAGCTTCATCTGTACACAACATAAAAATGTTCTTATTTCAGGCTGTTGAAATTCTCACTCCCCCATGGCTCATCTGTGATTTAAAAAGATATTTAGTTTGGTATTACTCCAGATCACACAGCACAGCTCACAGAAAAGATGGATCTCATCACGATGCTGGTAAACATGGCTTCTTTGGCACTTCCTGCCACTGCTTGTCTTCTCTTCTGTTTGGGATACTGGACTTCATATTTCGTTCTTCACGTAACTGCTTTCTTTTCTCTCAACTCAACTCCCTCTGCATAGTTCGGCTCGGCTTAGCTTCTCTCGGTTTTTCTTGGCTTCCTCGGCTCAGCTAGCTGCTTCTCTATTTGGCCTTGGTTGCTTTGCTACCTGGCCTTGGTCCAGACCAAGCTTGCATTGGCATTAGATCAGCTTGTCTTGGGTCCGGAACAGTACAGACTTTTCAGGTCCAGAACAGTGGGGAGTGAGGCCGGCTCCCCCGCCGGCCCCCTGGGGAGTAGGAGGGGAAGCCTCTCCTGCTTATGTTCAGCAGGCAGTCAGGGAACAAGAGAGGAAGTGAGTGAGTCTTGTATCACTTCCTAGGGTTTTTTATAACATTCCTTTCACAGAGATGTCACAGGAACACTAAATGGCTCATAGAACTGTCCTTTACCTGTTTTTAACCAATCAAATTGTTTCACACTGGGTCAAACCATGACACAGTTTAAAAAAACCTTAAACCCATCCCCCCTGCAAACAACCCCAAAAAATCCTCAAATATAAAAAAACCCACCCCTCTTAGCATTTTGAAGAATGTAAGTTGTTTTCCTGAGGGTAGTGTGTGGTTCTCTGGTACCCACCAGAGTACAAGCAACAGCAGCTGAAGTGCCTCTGGATTTATCATAGTCTGCCAGCTCCTGTAAAACTACCACAGAATTGCTAAGGAAGCCTATAATGCTCTCTGTGATATTTGCACAGTAAAGCTGAAGAACTGGGTGTTAATCCTATTGACACCACGGTTCTCATCCTTGCATTTGGAAATGCTCCAGGTGCTCTAATACTTAATTTGGTTCAAGAGCAGATTACAAAGGTTTTTTACTATTACTGCCATTCTGAATAAAAATGAAGGTGATTCCATTCGTGTGTTTGATATTGGTTGGGAAAACTTTCTGGAACTTGTTCTTAAGCTTTTGAGTTTTAGATTAGAGGGGATCTTGTTTCAGCAAAGGCATTTGAATGCTTGTTTCCTTCCTAAACCTGAGGAGGTGATGCTGCCTTGTCCACAATACCAACTCCACCCAGAAGCTTTTCTAGTTTTTCAGTGTGTATCTAGGATTAGCTAATACTTGGCAGTTTGCAAGATTTGTTATGTTATCAGGTTGTCCATGTTTTCTCTTTGTCAAGGCTAAAATATTAATACGAAAAATTTATTTTCCACTTTCATTTAATTGGCTGGGGTTTTCTTAACCTGTTAAAAAAGCATGCAGAATATAGTACTTATCTAGTCATTATTCTACAGGGGGCTGGTAGATGTAATTTTAGCATCTTGTTCCAGATTTTGTAGTCTGTCAAACTTCTGCAATATGGTGCTGAAACTTTCTATGAGAAATGTCTGTATCCAACTGAATTTCTCTTTTGGATGCTTCCACCATGACAGCAAAATTATTTCCAAGAACAACAGTGAGAGAAAACACGAGGGACCTTTCCTTGGATGCCGTAGATTCCCTGTGGTATTGGATTAGACAATAGATATTTGACTTTAAGCTGGTCTTTGGGTTAGCCATGTGAAAATCCTCCCAAATGTGGCCAAGACACAAGCTTTTGGATCTTCGAGGACTAATATGAAGCAGAATAAAGTGAACTTGAGAAATAGGAGTCATTATCTGCCAGTCTGTATTCCCTTTCTGAGCTCTGAAATTAGGCATTCTACTCTTCATGCTCTCTATTTGTGTCTCACACAACTGAGGTATTTTTTTTGGAGTGAATGGTGTTGGTTGACATTCTTTGATTTAAGGTATGGATAGGTTCTTCTTTCTCCCTTTCTTCCTTTCTCCCTTTCTTCCTTTCTTCCTTTCCTGTCTAGACGTATGAATTATTGTTGGTTCTGAAGCTTACAGATAAAGCGCAGTCTCCATCCCTTCATTCTTCCTCTACCCCCTTGCAGTTAGATCCTGCAGAGTGCCCACCTGGAGGAAATGTTCTGTTGACATCTGATAGATAGACGGGGAAAAAATTTTCGTGGAGTGTTCACTTCAAACACTGTGCATCAAAAGACATCTGAAAGACAGGCTGAAGATCCAAGATCTGTCTTCAGCAGATGTCTTCTAGCAGGGAAAAATCACGTTTTCGTCATGGAAGAAGTCACAAAAACATCTTGTCAAAAGGTCTCCAGAGAAGTTTGCTTTCTCTTGTCCAAAACATATGAAGAAATAACTAGTACCCAAACAAACAAAAAAAAGTTACCAATTTACAAAGCAAAAAAATCAAAGTGTTGTTATAAACTAAAAAAAAAAAAAGAAAAAAAAAAAAATCAATCCTCTTGGATGGGTTTTAGGGTCCCTTGCAGTCTTCCTGAAAGTGTGGCGTTTATCCGGCGGTGCCGTGACGCGCTCGGCGGTGCACACACACACACACACACACACACACACACAAATGTGTACTTAGTTGAGGCAAAGAGTCGGAGGAGTTCTCTTTATGTGTTCCATGAAATAAGTTTATTCCATCAATTGTCAGGGAAGTAGAGAACTCAGAACAATGGAGGGGTCAGGGTTTTATCCCAGGGGCAATGGGGGTGGAGAGACAACAGGGGCCAATGGTTTGAGGGTCAGGGGGGCAGAGGGAAGGCAGGGTAATACAACTTCAACCAATAGGGGTAAACAAGGGGAGGAGTGGGGTACAGGAATAAATGGGATGCTGAGTAAGGCAGAACACTCTAGAACTGAACCTTATAAAGGAACAAGGAATAATAGGCTGCTTGGTCACTCCTGCAGCTGGCTCAAACACTGCAGCACTCTCTGCTGCAGGTTCAGCTACCTCTACATCAAAGAATAAACAAAGCCCCTCAAACCCCCAAAACCTTAGCTTACAAAAAAGCTAAACCATACCATACCTACTTGATGTGCTCTGGGTAGCTGAGAAAATGAGAAGCATAGTTTGATCTGTCCAAATGTGATAGAAATGTGTCCGGGTGTCAGCTAGAGTTCAACCTAGAGTTATGTAGGTTAATCCAGGGTTACCTAGGCTAAGCCTCCGACATTAAACTAAATCAGATAAGAATTGTTCAATTGAAATTTGAGCCTGTATAGTTTGTCTCTTTAAAGGTCTCCTCAGTACAATACATTTCTATGATTTCTTTCCTGTAAATGAATCCAAACTCCATCTATAACTTTAGCTCTGTACCTGTTTTCTGTCTCAAGACAAGGTTGTTTTATCAATTAAATCAATCACATGCTTGTTCCCGTCTGTCTCAAAGGTTTCTTTCAATTAGGCTATAGCATCAGTTTTGACATTGCCTGGTTACAGAACCATAACCATCATCCTATCCCTAGGCTTTGTTTAGAAATATATTAACCCCATGAGACCTAACTTTAACTTAAATCAAACCAGTATGTGTCTTAATGTCAATTCGGAATACGCCTTAAAAAAATTATCTTGCTTATGTGTTTTCTGATTTTCTGAAGCCACCCTAAAGCCTAAGTGGAAATCATGATTCAAATGAGTTCAGGAAATCCATTAAAGATTGCTGTATTGTCCTTGTCTGAATTTCATTTGTAAACCAAATTGCAAAACAAACAAAAAACCCCCAACCAAAACAAAAACCCCAGATTTTTTTCTCTGTTTAACTTTTAAGTACAGATAAAACTTTAGCTGAAGTTTTGCAGTTTAGCAGAATTTAGGGCTTTTGAAAGCTGACTTAAAAGATAGGGGAATAATATGTACTTTTAGCCCTGTGCTTAAGATGACATCTGTCTTTGGCTCAACCTAAAGTTCTCTTCTCAATGAAATGGAAGACTCTTTACCTTCTGTACCTGATACCCGTGAGAACCGCTCAAGCTGTACCTGCTTAAGCTTTACCCTGAAAGTATTATGTTGAAAATGCAATTTAAGAAGATTATCAGTAATTCTGAATCCTAATGCTCAGCTTTACTATAAAGCAAGATATGCTTTATGTGAGGATCCAAAGTAATCATCAGTCTAACAAAATGGTTCGATTGACAGTACGGTCACCTCCACCTGAACAGCTGCTTTCGACAAAGTTTTGAGGGTTAACCCCCGCAGGCACGGCCTCACACAGCTGTTTACTTTCCCTCCTTCCTTCTCCCAGAAATGAGATGCAGGAGAGAATCTGAAGGGTAAAACTGAGGAAACTCATGGGTTGAGATAAAGACAGTTTAATAGCTAAAGCAAAAGCCAGTCATGCAAGGAAAGCAAAACAAAGCAAGGAATTCTTTCACCACTTCCAGTGGGTAGGCAGGGGTTCAGCCATCCCCAGGAAAGCAGGGTTCTGTCATACATAATGGTGACTGGGGAAGACAAATGCTATAACTTCAAATTTTTTGATTCCTTCTTGCTGCAGTTTTTATTGCTCAGCATGATGGGATATCCCTCTGATCAGTTGGGGTCAGGTATCCCTCTGATCAGTTGGGGTCAGGTATCCCAGCTGTGCTCTCTCCCAACTGCTTGTGCACTCCCAGCCTCCTCACTAGTAGGCTGAGAGGCACAAAAGGACTTGACATTGTGTAAGTGCTGCTCAGCAGTAACCAAAACATCGATGTGTTATCAACCGTGTTTTCAGCATGAATCCAAAACATAGCCCCATATACGCTATGAAGAAAATGAATTCCATCTCAGCCAAAACCAGCAAAGTTAATACTACTTTCCATCTGCATTTACATGACTGCAGCCTAATAAACACAGGTCAGCCTTTTATTGGCTGTAAAATTTTACCACTTCTGTTCAAATTTGCTCTATCAAAACAAGTTGGACTGAAGAAACTCCAATAAACACTTTGTTTTTCTACACTCATCCTGCAGGTAGCTAAACCCAGGCCTAGCCTGAGCGCTGGTCTGATTTACCAGCCATGTGTCCTCTCACTAGTTAGATATTATAGTAGGGTTTAGCTTCTAATTTTCTTCAGTAACTTGTTTAGTTCCACAGGACTTCTGGGATTCATCAGAAGAAAAAAACCCCTATGTTCAGCCTGTTCTTCTCTTACTAAGACCAATGCTTTCATTGATCCAAACTTGTAAACCAAGATTTAATACAATGCAGTCTTTACCCCTAGACAAATGACAAAAAGCTTAGGTAGATACAGCCATCATTTTTCTTCCTGAAATATTCCATGATAATCTTCACTCTTCAAAGATCTAAGTTACTGATCAAGCAATCAGACCTATGTCTGAAAGAACAATAGGTCTCTTATTATCTGCCCTTAAATTGCAGTAAAAGACCTTCCAAGATCAATCAGTAAACACAGATCTCTCAGCTTCTGCTTTGCCAACTTGTAATCTCAGCATAGTGCTGAATTTTTTCAAAGGCCGTGTGACTGCACCGGGTTTGGAAAATAATTTCTCTTTCTATCAGCCAGCATTATATCTGTAATCATTAACGGACCAACCACTAAATTCAAATGAGTAGGGCTGAATTAGGAAGACAATCTAACTGGTTTAAAATTTAGACCAAAATTAGTCTTTGATCAGTGAGACAATTAGTGCTGTAGTAATGGAAGTATGGCCCCTGACATCTTTTGTTTATTCTTTCAGGATCTGGAGGCCTTTCAGGATCACACTTTGCAGGTGTGAGAAATATAATTAATTAAATAATAGATTGAACTTTCATTCAGACCATATCCTGACACAGCTGGTGAGTGAGCCTACCAGGGGCAGTGCCCTGCTAGACCTACTGTTTACCAACAGAGAAAAGTTGGTGAGAGATGTGGTGGCCAGAGGCTGCCTTCGGCACAGCAAATATGGAATTATAAAGATTTTGATTCTTGCTGAAGTAAGGAAGGGGATCAGAAATACCTCTACCTTGTCCCCATATCCTTGGCACTGGCAAGGCTGCACTGCAAATGCTGTGTCCAGTTGTGGACCCCGTCACAACAAGAAAGACATTGAGGAGGAACATGTCCAGAGAAGGACAACGGAGCTGGTGAAGGGTCTAGAGAGTGAGTCCTATGAGGATCAGCTGAGGGAACTGGGGTCGTTCAGCCTGGAGAAAGGGAGGCTGAGGGAAGACCTTGTCACCCTCTACAACTACCTGAAAGGGGACTGCGGCCAGTTGGCAGTTTGTCTCTTCTCCCAGACAACCACTGACAGGAGGAGAGGAAATGGCCTCAAGCTGACACAAAGGATGTTCAGGTTGGACATCAGGAAGAATTTTTTCACAGAAAGTGTGGTCAAACATTGGAACAGGTTTCCCAGGGAGGTGGTGGAGTCACCATCTCCGGAAGTGGTCAAGAAATGACTGAGTGTGGCACTTAGTGCTATGATTTAGCTGATGTGGTGGTGATCAGTCAAAGGCTGGACTTTATGATATTGAAGGTCTTTTCCAACCTTAGTAATTCTGTGATTCTATTCCAATTGACAACTGTGCCTTCCTACTTGAGCCAGCTCTCACTTCACCCTGGAACTATCTGCAGAACTAATCAGCCAACAGAGCCCTGAAACCTTCACACTAGGATTCTGACCTTGAACCTTATCTTAATTATAGTTAAGAGATCTACACACATAGCAGGACAAATAACTGCACATTACTGTTAGTTATTATTACAGTAAAATTCCTAGTATAGATCATAAAACTTGTTCTTCAGTCTTCTGAATCCTAACCCTATTTCTAAGTCTAACCTGGATGTAAACATAAAATAGAAAGCATATCCCCATGAGAAACATTATTCATCTTTTGTAGACTCATCAGTTAAAACAGCATTTCCAAATGTAGTCCTAATCTGATTGTAATTCTGAGTTTTAGTCTTATAACACCAACAGAAATAATATCAAGAGATCAGTTCTCCTTTGACCTCTGTAGAAAATGATTTAGAAACAACAAAACATAGCTCTGCAACCCACGCTTTTCTGATCCTTCAGTTTTAGCCTGACTTTTAATTAAAGGGACAGGTACATGACTTCAGAGCCTACTTTATTATTAGTAGTCCCTAATCTATACTTCTCCAGGCCCTTCAGAATTCAAAAGGAGACATAATTCTTCAGTTTATGACTTGACTTTCAGTCTTGTGCTAAAGCCCAGCCTTAGACACTCAACAGGCAAACCTGTTAGCATTGAACTGTCAACAGTAGTTAGTCTCTACAGCTGCCAGCCCTCTTTTGTTTGGAATCTTCAGGATTCAACATTAAACTGGCTGTCGAACATGTCAGCCCAAGTGCTCTTATCCAAGTTTTAATCTCAGAACTGACCTTTATGATGGATTGGTGAAACCAGCTTGTTTAAATTGGGACCTTAACATGCAATCTCTCCAGAGGCCAGGGCTCATGTTGCCTTTCATCCAATCTATAAATACTAGGCTAGCATTTATCTTTGTTTTATTCAGAAAGATTTTCCAAGATCCATGAAAACTTTCAGACCATGGTACTGAAGACTTAACCCAAATTTTAATTTTAGCAGTGGTCTTAATCATTCATCAGATTTGTTTACTTAGCCATGTAACCTTTCCTAATTGCTGCATGCAGGCAACTTTTGCAGTGTGCAGAGGCATGGTAAGCAGGACACGTCTTTGAGCAATTACTGGTTGGATAATGCACACAATAAATATCTAACATGAGTAAGCTACAGTGGTAAGCTCATGATCCTGATATTTCCCAAGCCTTTGCTAACCAGTGCAAATGCTGGCACCTCTTGTTCCTTGAAATTGGCTGATCCTCACTCTTTTTGAGTTTGTATCTTCAGATTCTCTTTTTTTCTTTAAGGTTTTATACCTTTTGGGTCAGTATTTTTATTTTCCCTCTGAACTCCTCATCTGCCAACTAGTACCATTTGAGCTATTATATTTGTCTCTTTTTTCCTTACCTTGCTCAACTTTGTTGCATACTTCCTCACTTAAAAAGATTTTTCTCAGTAAAACTGAGCCAAGGTCACACTGCACTGATGTACCCAGATAGATCTTGGATCATAGACATTGAAGTCCTGTTGCAGCAGGAGGTCAGCAAGATTTTTGAGTGTACCATGAGGTGTTGATGTTTTTGTCGGAGCCTTGTCAAATGTGTCAGTACATATAACTCCTTGATGTTGACCACTAAACAGTAATTCTAACCCTAAAATGAGAGCAACAGAGTCTCATCAGACAAAAGAATCAGAGGACTTGTTGACATCTGCTCTTATTGAATGCTGCCAACATTTCAGGTTTCACCAAGAGAGTTATTCATATTATGCTTTCTTATATATTACTGACAGTTCTAAACATAATGATAAATCAAGAATTCTTCCTGCTCTTGTACGAACATTATATAATTAGTTCTGTTCACATTATTCTTCATCTTAAATATTTATTAGCTATCAGTTAAAAAGATATTCAGCCTGCATTTTCCCAAATTTTAATGCTAATCTCAGCTGTCAAAGAACAGACTGACCTTCAGGATAAGATATGTGAACCAGCTGGAACCAGGTCATAACTTGCTCTTTGAACCCGGGTCTTAAATTTCTTTAGCTTATCTGAGCACTAATTCTAACCCACACTGATATGGTCACCTCACTGACAGTTATTAGTGCTGGCATATTAGGACTTGGTACTGCAGAAGTCCAGTGTAAAAACGGTAGTTCAGCCCATTTTACAAACCTTAACTCTTACCATAACTGTAATCTTAACTCAATTTGCATTTCAGAGCATGTTTTGACATTAGATATAAAGGTAAAAAATATGCTGCGAGAGCTCGTAGAACAGGTGGTTCACGTAAGGATTTGTACTAGCAATGACAGAGCATATGTGAATGTGGAAGGTCTGTAGATGATCTCCAGAGGTCTCTTCCAGCCCTAACAATTCTGTGATTCTGTATTACAGGCGTCACAAAAATCTGAGTCAAAGTGGGCAATGCTGGTGTGTTGGATATTGAAGTTCTGTCACCATTGTGACCTTTTCGGTTACCAGATGATGCTACCTGATTAGACGTCTGTTTAATCCAGTTTAATCTAGTAGAGAGGTTTTGAAAAAAATCCTACAATTCTCTTGTCTAGATAAAAACTTCATTATGCAAATTTGGCTTTCTAAATTTGGTAACTGATAGTAGCAGGATTACTGGAGCCTTTTTTTGTTGTTTGTTTGGGTTTTTTTGTTTTATTTTTATTTTTGTTGTTGTTTTAGGATTTAAAAGACAAGAAAAGTCTTAGCTATTTATAAAAATAGAGTAAATATAAAGTAAAATGAAAATAACTGTACATAGCTGCTTAACTCTTGAATAAGAAACTTGACATGCAAGAGCACTTAGATAATAAAGTTTCCTAATCTCTAATTTTCAGACAGCATTTCTATGGACTGTGATCAGTGTGGATTGTGGAAAAGTATTTCTGTCCCATGATACAACTCTGGGACATGTGACTGTCTCATGACTACTAAATTTAATGTAGTATTTTTCTCAGGGGAAAGTCAAAGTCTTTTTTCTTTCCTTCAAACTAAATATTCTGAACAATTTTTGTTTTTTAGTCAATATTTCAACTTTATGTCTTTGCTAATATATAGTTCTATCAATAATGTCTAAACTAGTAACATGCATTATTGGCAAAATGGCCAATAAATGAGGAATTGATAGATTGTTTCTTCGAGAAGCTAAACTCATGAGAGTCAAGTGTAATTTTGGTGTAATCTTATTTACATACAAAGAAGGGGATGAATTTATGTCTCCTCAGCTAAGAAGTAACAAATAATATGAACTAATTTTCTTGTTCAGAAATACAGATATGGCTTGTAGCCACCCCTACTACTTTCTTTCTGTTTCCTTTCTCTCAGACTACTGTACCCATCAACTATGCAGAAGGTCTGAGTCAGAGAAACAGCTCTTGCCTTCCTTCCTACAGACAAGTTGTCCTAACACAGCATAATCTATCCTGTAAATAAGCTGTGAAATAGACTGGTAGACTGTTGCTCCAAAGTTCTCTGAAAATACAACCAGTTTTAAACCTAGGATCTGCACCTGGCTGTTACTGTACCATGCTTTCGATTACAAATTTACAAATTAAAAAATAAATCAACAGTACTGTTCTTAAATAATTATTGTAGAACAAGATGAGTAAATAGGAAAAAGCAAGACATTGGAAACTTTGGAAAGGTGAAATATGATCATCAGCTGAGGAAGACCCTTGTACTAAATGACGGGTTTGTAGGGTCTGCCTCACTTTCTGTGAGTAGGCAGATGTTTGAATATTTTGTATGCAATAGCAGTGGGTAAACTGGGCTTTTTGCTCAGATTTATTTTTAATATTGTCCTTTTTTATGGTTGAATAAAACCTAAAAAAAATAATAAGCACACCTAACTTTCTTGTTCATCATCAGCCAGCAAGATCTCACTTCCTTCCTGTCTGTTGACATATTAAAGGTGCAATTTCTTGAGCAACTTGCATTGTAACAGAAATAAGGCTAAGAAGAAGGTTCAGTGAAATAAGGTGTTTACTGAAAAGTTCCTATTTGGCTGTATGAGATTTAAAAACCCAGGGGCTTATTTAAAGTCTTGTAGCCCTTCACACTTTGTGTGTGTTTATATTTTATATATATATATATATATATATATATATATATATATATATATATATACAACTAAAAATCCCTATTGGATATGGCAGGTCATTGCCTCCAAATATTAAAAACTTGTTCACTTGCTATTTTCCTGTTTTTAAATTTAACTAGAAGTAGCAAGTGATTAGTCATCTGTACAGCATAATGTGAGCTTATTGTAACATTATCTAGCGTATAGACACAAGAATATCAGCATATTTCACAGAATTTCAGTCTGTGAAAGAAAGAAGAATTTTGCATCTTGCCAGTTAATTATCTTCTCTTTTGTAGTTTGATATTGATATAGAACCGTTAAACATACATCCTTGGGAAAAAAAATCCACCAAAAAACCAAACCAACCAGTAGAAACAACCTTTTTGCTATTTATGTCTATAAAGTGACATTAACATTCAGTTCTCAGGTGCAATAATGATATAGACACAGAAATATAATATAGAACAGTAACTTATTTTTAAAAGGACAAATTTATGACAGCCAAAATTGAATAGCTTAAATAAACACATGTATGATTTTGTTCAAATATCTTCATTTTAGGATTGAGGCATCATGAATTCAGATGTAATCGACTCCTAAAAATGGGATACTTAAGCCACCAAGTCTGGCATTTACTGAATAACTCAAATTCCCATCAGTGCAAAAGAACTTATCTTTATGCTAAGTCTGTCTTACAAAACAAAATAGTAATAAATTGAAGGTGACAACTCTTTTTAGATTAACTGAGAGCAGACTATGAGAAAACTCCCACTTCTTCATGGACTACAGTAATAAATATTCCTTGTTGACTTTTTATTTTATACCAGTTCCTGTTCAAGATTTGTGATTACTGAAATGATATTATAGAGAGTATAGATAAGATCATATATTTTTCACCTTTTTCTGTAGAGCTGGATGGGTATTTTCCATTATGTTATTTTGAAGTGCCTTCAAGCAAGGTTATCTATATCACAATCATGAGGAGAGGTTGTCAGAAGCCACAAGGTTTCTGGAAGACCACAGGTTCATAAGGTGAACTGGAAAGAAAATGAGAAAAGGTTCAGTGTTTTTGTGTATGTGTGTGTGTGTGTGTGTGTGTTTGGTGGGTTTTTTTTCTGAAGCTGAATAAACATGAATATTTTCTTGTCTGAAACTTTCTGACTTTAATAATTGGCATTTCTGTTAATAACCTGGAAAAAGACAAGTTGTAGCTGAAAGTGCTTTTGAAGAGAGTTCTTCTTTGATTTTCCTCAGGCTCGATCCCTAGCACATGTTATTTTTCTCACATCACAGCTGTCCATCATAAGTGTTTTTCCTTGTGGTACATGATATATCGAGCTTGATGTTGTAAGTAATACAGAGTTGTGTGGAATTTACTAGTAGACTGTAATATTTACTCCATTCACTTAAACAGCAGCTGTACACAGATATAGTGCCTTGTTTATCTGTACAGTTTTTTACCACTAGGATATATCCAGAAAGTATGTAGCTGTAGCAGTTGTTGTCATGTATTTTTAGAGATAAGTTTTCAAATATTCAAACATGGCTATCATCTGAGACAAGTACACACAAATTACCATGATTTAGTATGTACTTCTAAATAATCACATTTTTCAAGATCTCTGAGCTTTTAAGTGGTCTGCCCCTTTCAAGCCCTTACATTTACATATTTGTATAATATAGACCTCACTGCCTTTGCATACCAATGTAAATCAAAAGTAACTTTGTTAAAATCAGTGGTGGTAGGTAGGAAAAAAATTATTGTGAGAGATGACTCTGCTGTATACCTAAAATATTTTTTATATATGGGAGGTATAAGACTTGTCAGCACTATCTTAAATTGATGTCTGTATTTTATATTCACATGCCATTACTGCTGCTGAGAATAAACTTCTCTGCCCTCTTCCATGCCGCATCATACACCATGAATGCAAACTAATTGCAGTGGTAGTGGTAGGCTGGTGTAGAAATACACACACATACACACACACAAATATACATACGTAAAATGTATATTGCAGGATGGGAATGCATTCCCAAAATTTAAGATTGGAGGAAGCACACATACTTGAACCATGACTTTGGCAAACCTCAGAGAGAGTTGTTGCTATTGTTTGCAAGCTAATCTTCCCTTTAGGTAATGCTCAGCATTTCTGCTTTCTGGTGCTATAGCCTAGTCACAGTGAGATCATTCCCTGCAACAACAGAAAGAGAACTGAGGGGGGAAAAAATCAGATGTCAGTAAATAAATTTATTAATTAACTTTGGGGTAGTATAGTGTTTCTCAGGACTTCCGTTTCAAGACATACTAATGACCTAAAAGTGGACCTTGAAAATGGTTCTGTGCTTCTTGCTGAAAATCATTCCCTTGGCAAAAAAATGGCAATCATACATGTCTAGTCTGCTGTACAAGCTGAGCAATGCTAAAGTGGAAATCTGATAAAGGACACGGGCTGACTAAGATGGCAGAGTTTAAAGCAGTGCAATTTCAAGCTGTGTACTTCTAATGTATTTTTTTTTAATCAGCAGGAACATAGCTGAATAATATACGCTCTATGATGAACAATATAGCAAGGGAATGGCAGAGAAAACCTGGAAAAGGATATGGTAGTGTTGTAACTAACATGATGATGTAACTGCATTTCCACCTGCACCAAGAGAGTTTTCTAAAGTTGATGAAGTCTGAGGATCTTTAAATGAAGATACATGTCACTCTGGCATGTACCTCAGGCCAGGGCGATTAATTTCCCTATGTAATCCTGTCTTGGTTTAAGACAATTTAAGGGCAGGACACTCTAAAATGAGTTATGTTCCCTTTTAGTCTTAACCACTCTCTTTTCACCAATAAGGAGAGACGAATGTGAGTAGGTATAAGTGAAAAAATAACAGTTTACATAAAAATGAAACAGCATCAGGCAAAAAATAACAGTGATAATCACTAGTTATGCATTTGCTGAATCTCCCTGACTCATTGGGAACAAGGAGTAACAAAATGGCAGAGAAACCTCTCTCCTAAGATGACATGCTCCATAGACAACTGGAGACAAAGGCACAAAATGGTGGACGAACCCTTCCCCCAAGATGGCGTCTTCCACAGACAACGACGCAATCTGACAGACAAAGGCAAAGATGGCAGACAAACCCTCCTGGGCTCAGCCTTCCCCCTGGAACAGAAAATCGGGAAGGTGGGAGCTTACAAACAGTTCTGGTGGCAGATGGAGGGTACTAGCATTGCCAGGGAGATCCGGCCCCATGGTGTCAGCCTCCCTGATTCCTGTTGGCGGCCATGGTAGCGTGTGTGTGTGTGTGTGTGTGTGTGGTGGTTTAACCCAGTGTGGAGAAAACCGATCGGTTAAAACAGCTGACGGACAATGAGTTTAAACCACTGATATAGTTAGAGATGCCTCTGCTGGAGACATGTTTAAAAAACACCCAGGAAATGCGTCCTGCCTCTTGTTCCCCTGCCACTCCCGTGGCAGGAGGGCCCCGGGACCTGGCCCGGTCCAGTGGGAGCCAGCCCCGCTTCATCTAGCCCCATGGCCCAGGGGCCTGGCAGGGGGGAGGCTGGCCCGTTCCATTTAGCATCCCAGTGAGATAGAGCCGGCACAGGCAGCCACAGAAGCTGAGGCTGCTGAAAGAGAAAGGACTGTCCCCCTGCCTCCAGAGACAAACGCGGTAAGATCAAAGAGCAGAGGGCCAGGGAGCTGAAGCTGATGCAGCGATTTATTGCTAATTAGCAGCACTAAAACCGCTGTGAGCCGCCACCAGCATGAACAGTGGCTCGGGGGCAAGGCAGCGCCTCCCTTTCACTGATACCAGCCAGAGAAGCAGCGTATGACCAAGAGCGAGAGAGCAGGCGAGTATTATGCCAATGTGAATCCCGTAAATCCTCCTGCAGGCATTTCTGCAAATATTAACTTCTCTTCCAAGTCAGAGAGAAAGGAAAGCAAGTCACGTGAGGGGAAAAAACATGGTGACCGGTAATTCAAGCTGGGGAGAAGGAGGAAGTAGCAGATGAGACGCCATCTTACCACCGGCACTGACCCCTTTGTGTAAGCTGTGGGAGAGACTGTAATAGAACCAAACTATTTTTCTCTATAATTCATTAAGGAACATTTGAGGGGATATTGGAAATTCACACAGCCTGAGAATAAGAACCCTTTATGCTGCGAGCAGATGATGTTGTAGCCTTTGGAAATTATGAAAGAGAAGGAGAGAATTTATTTTTTTGGCTGGAATGACTCGTCCTTAAAAGAGTACCCCATTGGACCCCTTTGTGGCCCATGGACTGCGAGTTCTTGTGGGAAGGAGAAAGATTCACCACTGCAGAATCTGGGCGGGCTGTGGTGTTTTCTGAAGGTTTGGAACCACACTGAAGACACTCTGCTGGGAGCTATCTTCCATGGGATGGATCCCACAGCACAACAGAAAGAATTCTTTTCCCATCCAGAAAATGGCAATAAGAACTCTTAATCAAAAAGATCAAAATTCCATGTTTTATGTCCCTTTGCATGATCAGTGAGAAAGGTTGGGATGTACTGGAAAGAGAAGGAGTGTTTGGAGATTTGCCTCAATATCTTTATTATCATTATTCTTTTTACCTTTAGCTTGTTAGGTAATAAATATATTCTATTATTTCAAGTTTTTGGAGCCTGTTTTTGCCGTCAGATCCTCTTAAGAACAACTTCTCATGGTGGTCTGGAAATTCTCCAGGCTAACCTACGACAGTGTGTGGTCAGTGCTGCTGCTTGCTGCCTCTTCCTGCTGCTTGCTGGACTCCACTGGTGTTGGTGCAGCTGTCTCGGGTTGCTGCTTCCATGGGAGGAGGAAGAAAATGGACCAGTTGAGCATCAAGGAATGGTTGCCCGGCCCTGATCAGCTCTGCACTGCAGACAGGTGGTGTGAAATTCACTCTGAAACAGTTTTGGATTGAGAAATGTAGCCTCTCACTTTGCTGCTGTTGCTACTCAGAGACCTGCCTGAATCAACCTCTTCCAGAGACCAGAGAGAAACAAAAGAAGGCTTCTGCCTTGGGCCGTCTCAACTTCCCTGTGAGAATGAAAAAGAAATGCAAGAGACTTCTGCCTGAGTGACTCTGACCTTAACAAGGTGCTGGCATCCTCTGGCCTCCTCAAGTCTGTTTCTGACCGCCAGGTCTGCAAGAGAAAGTAATAATTTTGGGCATATGACAATAGCACAGATAGCTATGGAATACAATAACATTTTGGGTTACCTAGTACAGATCCCTACTTTTCAGGTTTGATAATGAAAGAATTCCAATAAGCGCAGGAAGGTAACTGCAGTATTTCACATAACTTGTGTAGAAAGAGAATTTCTTTCCCAGGCAGGATAGGTGGAAGTGTGCAGGCTTGGCTGAAGGATTCATCAGAATGGTAAAATTTTGATGGGTGTAGTAATCAGAGGTTTATAAATAGGCACACGTGCACTTTTAATAGGAGTAGAAGTATCTTGAAAAGAAAACTACAGAAGCAATAGAGAAGTAAAAAGAATAAGAAGCTTCATAAGTAAGAGCAATGTCTCCTTTTAAAATTGTGAGTCATATATAGAAGGGATCTGGTTCTGGAAAAGTGATATCTGCAAAGCCATGCATAAATGCATGTGACATTATAAGGAACCCATGTATATGTTGTATTTACAGCATTATACAAATTGCCATGCACAAAACCATGGGCCTATTCTTTGCTATAAGCACATATCATCGCCTATAACTACTGCTTAAATGAATGAACCTGCATACAGTCAGAAATGCATCAACCAAGCCAGTGTAACTAGGCTGTGTGGTGGATGGAATCTGAATAAATCAGTAAGATATAAATTAATGAATTTCAAGTGTATGTAGTTTTACAATGGCTGCATTACATTAGCCACTCATCACTGTCTTTTCACTTAGATTGTCACAGTCACTTGTGTCTTGCATAAAGCCTTTAAAATAGGGGTTGTTTTCCTGTATGATCAGTCCAGAGGGACTTTGGTGCTGCTTGTAGGTACCACGGAATTACAGACAGCTGATAACATTAATATTGCTGAAATGATTGAATGGTAAGACCTGGATGTAGAGTTTTGCTCAGCTCCTTGCATACTCAACATGTAGTTGTCATCAGCCCTACCTCTTTGATGTCTGGGTCTTTGACCTGTGGTTACCACACAGTTGACCACACGGAGGCAGCAAAAACTGAAGATAAATGGTAAAATTCTGGTCTTGCTGAGTTAGGAGAACGGTTGCATCCAATGAGAGTATGTACATCTGCAGAGACTGTGCTAGTAAATAAAATTTCTTCCCCAGTGATATTACTTTATCCTGTGTTCTTACTCAGGGATATATTAATCTTCTTTCTGAAATATGAAAAGGAACAGTAGCAGCAGAATGAGAAAACAAAAAGCACTGATCCTCAGGATCTCTAGTGTCTTCTACTCAATTACACACCAATAATAGTCATTGCATGAAAAAATCCTCAAAAGGCTGTGGAAAAACGATTGTCTTGGCTGTAATACAACAGTACAGTCTAGGAGGAGAAAAAAAGCCCTTCACTTCTCCCAGAGTGACAGACATTGTGGTGCAATGTTTAACACTGTTTTTTTAGAGTTATATTTCTCCTTATGGCAGGACTTATATGTTATCATGCCAACCTCACCCCATCAGGAGTACATCAGGGCTCATACAAATTTTGGATCCTGGTCTACCAGCTGTAGCTGCTCGAATCATATTCCAGCTATGATCTCTGTGAGCTTGCTGGTGATGGAAATGGACTAAGACTGCATGATCTGAATCTGTTCCTGTTTCTAGCCAAGAGAAAAATAGGCTAGTCTTGGCCTTTTAATTTACAGAACCATTCTGGAAGGAAAAACAATGAAAAATCTCAATGAACTAGGAGGGAATAAATGCTCTCATAGGTTAGCCATGAGCTGGAGAGGAGCACTTCTAGAGCTTTCTAAATTGCAAGACAAAAGGGAAGGGAAGAGCCTGGCACTTAAAATGGGACAAAGATGTGAAAAAAAAGACAAAAGAAGAGTAAGACCTGAGAAAACATGAAGATGACAGAGAGAGAACTGGTGGAAAAGGAGGGCGAATAAAAAGGAACAAGGGAAAAAATAAAGATGCGAACAGAATTAAAAAATTGAAAAAGAGAAATGCAGACAAGGAGTCAGAATGGGTTGTACAGGTGACAATACAAAAGGGAAGAAGTAGGCTAAAGGAAGGAAAGCTGAACAAGATCACGAGTCCTAAGAGTCACTCTGTTTCTGTTCATTCTGTTTCTACAGGATGATGCTGCATCAGTACTGACAAGACTGCCTGATAGAGGGGGAGACATTTCAGAGGCCTGTACATTCATAGGGTGTAAGAGCAACACATAAACTCCTTATGATCTCTGAGGTGAAAAAAGGAAGAAAAAAGGCATAATATTTATCCAAACTTATGACTTTCGAAGTATGTACACACATTACTGCCAGAATAATAAATGTGACAAAAAAAAATAAAAATTGAAAGTACAACTAAACCAGTATGCTTAGTGTTTTATTTCTTGGGTCCATGTTTACACAATATTGAAAACTTGTCCAAGGAAATTTCAACTTAGCTGACTGAAAAATATTCTGAAAAATATAATTTACTGACAATTTTTATTGCATAAGAATTTTGTAGTCTAGTCAGCAGGGTTTAGATAATAATTTCTAACCTTCTGCCTTTATCCAGAATGGCTGTCACCATCTTGACTTGAATGTTTCCCTTGACCTCCCCAGTGGCCTTTGCTATGGGAGAGTTTACAAACATGAGAGAAGAGACAGATAACACTCTCCCAAATCCATCCAAATCCTGAACTTCAGTGACTGTTTGAACCAGAAACCTTCTTTTGGCATGGACGAGTGCTATGTGTCAGTTTGGCCTTGCTTATGACCAGTTAAAGGTCTGCTGTCAGACTCTTTTTCAATTCTTCTGCCATTCCTTGTGGCTAGGTTTTAGTCCACTGTGAAGAGGAAGTCTTCATGAACAGACAACAAAGAAAGAACCTTAATAGTAACCTCTGATACTATTTACATACTGGGAAATGCTTGCCAGGCAAGTCTGTTGAGGCAGAGTGTTGCAAAGTGCTTGTATGGAGCACATACTAAATAGTTAATAATTTAAAATTGTTTATGGTTTCAGCAGTTGCTTGTTTTTATTTTCCTATGTGTTACTGTGAATATGGCAAAGAAATGTTAGGCAATTCCTTAAGAAATAAATGATCACATGAATGAAAGATAAAATGGATAGTTTGAGTGGAAAGAGTGAGTCCACCAGTGCAAAGAATGTCACCAGTAGGAATAATTTTGAAGGATGGCAGGTGCAGTAAAAAGAAACTTTTAAAAAGAGTGTTCTGGGGCAGTGCTCCAACTCTGGCCCAGAAGGAAGTGTGTTACTTACTGAATTATGTGCAACATTTTGTTCAATATCCTGTTTAAAGATGGTATTTTCTCTTTGTGCTGCAAAAGCAGGGAACAGAAGCCTTCCAGTAAAAAGCTGTGTTCTTCTGCTGAATTGCCATTGGTAGACTGTGTTAAAATGTTCTAAGGCATACATTTCTTTAAAGATAATGTAATGTATTTTTAAATTTTACAATATGTATGGAATTAGTGTGGAATTTGAGTTGATGTTGATCACAGAGAGTGAAGATGACATGTAAAGGTCATCTTGGAAAAACAGAAGGCAAAAGAAAGGGTGTATATGTGATGGAGAGCTTAGGAGAGGTTAAATAGATGGACTTGGGGCCTTTGCCATCACACAAAGAAAAGATGGTCAGAAGTAGCCGTTATTTGGTTCATCCCATTTTGTCCTCTGCTGTCTGCATTCTGATCTACTGAAAACAATGGAATAGGGATACGTGGTACTCTAAAGTAATCGTTGCTTTAAGTAACCTACCTAACTTTAAATGTTGAGCCTGTCCAACATAGAAAACATGCTCATGAATCTACATTTTAATACATTCTGACTCTGTGGAAAAATATATGTAAACACTGCTTAAAATGGACTAGTAAATGACAATCTAGTAGCCATTTCACATATGTAAACTAGAAAAGTTCATATGTACTGCACAGAAGTCTGTTCCACATGCAAACTTCCGCATTTTTATTTTGAATGCTGCCTGTACCATATAACAAGACATTTTGTAAAATAAGCATACAAGAGCACATTTTATAAAATTATGTAGTAATTGGATTATTTCAAACAAAGCATGTTTTTTCTCATATTGGTTTTCATAAACTACTCTTTTCTAGTAATATGATATTCAGCCAGTGGGAATTTATATTTTCTACAGATTTTTTAAACTATTGTCACAGTTCTTTGTTTTGATTTTATTAGTAATCATGTTAGCTATATTTGTTATGCTGATTTTTCATGTTCTTTAATCTAATATGTACTGATACTGGATTGCTCCCACAGAAGACAAATGCAAAATAGATAAAATTGTGTCTTTGCATGACTGTATAAACTGTCTGTGTTCAGGAGTGACATTACAAATACTGAAACTTTAACTCCTAGGTACAAGGAATTGTAGAGATGCTGGATTCTCAGACATTCCGTGTCCAAGGATTACCAAACATCAGAGGTTCTAAATTTAAACTGTATTCTGCATGGTGCTTCATATTTAGCCCCAGTAAACCTAGAGCAAAGAATGCTCTGTGTGGATTATTTCTTCATGTTATTGGGTAGTTTCAGATGATGGCATTGATGATGCAGGAAATCACCTATACAATCAGAGGCAATGCAAACAGAAATAGACATTTAGAACCCTGCCTAAAATGCAAGTTACAATTTTTCTCATAAAACCGTAAGGCAAATGGTGGAATTAATTTCAGTTAACTTTTAAATATATAGTGCAGGTCTCTACTGCCTGGATGGACATCTCAGGTTTTCTTCGGAGTCAGAAAAGAGTAATAGTCACCCCTGGAGTGCACTTCATCTCATCCTACTGTTGACATCTAAAATTAATCATACTCTAGAATTGCCTATATATTTTTGTTGTCTCTACAGAAAATAGAGCACAGTTAATTCAGAACTGGGTATCTACATTTCAGATGGCTAAAATTCATTGAAAAGAAATAACCTGCAACTCTTTTCTTCCAAGAGCCTTCTCACTTTGGGAAGAATGTTTGAGAGAATACTTTCTTTTTCCACAAGATTTAGCAGTGTTTAGCAGGCTTATGTTTATTTGTTCAATATGCAGACACCTTTACGACTTACACAGAGCACTAAATAAATAATAACTTGCTTGAGAAACCCATTTTTTGCTTGATTGGGATGAAAAACAAGAGAAGTCACTGGACCAGAATTAACCTGGGAGAACAGTTACTGAAACCAGAGTGTCTCTACTGTGCCACAGGGAAGAAGAAAGCTCAATAATTCATTGCAATACAGCTCAAAACTGAGTGAGATACTTGGATAGTCTTCCAGAAATGCTTAGCAATGGGTTTGTGTCTGTTGGTGATATTCAACATTGGCCCTGGTAATATGTTACTTTCCTCATTTTTCTACTTTAAAAACAATGTAGTCTGTTCTATTTCTATTTCATTCTAATGGAGACATAAATCTTTGTCCTAGCACAACATAGTAAAATGAAGTCTGAGGAACTAAACCTGCTGGGGCAGAACGTTCTACATTTCTATAAAATGTTCATTCAATTTTGAACAGGCAACATATTTTCACTCTGATATGACACATGTAATTTTATTTTCAGTGTTTATACATTGTCTATTCTTTTGACAAGTAGCAGACAGTGTATAGTATGCCATGCTATTATGTTGTAAAAAATTTGCCAGCTACATATTTAAAGAGACAAAAATATTTGGATTAATTAGATGGTATTTTCTATTTGACAAGAATTTATCACAATGAAGCTGCGAGGCCTTCCTTGCAATGGGGATTAAAGTGGTGCCAGTTTGCTGTTTTTTGAGACGGACAACAGCTGTTTTTGTAGAACAAGTGCAGTATGTTAATAACTGGGTCAGTGCTCCATTCACGTCACTGTTTTCTTTCTGAGGGGAAGGTTTGTGCTGAAAAAATTACTGCAAAGGACAAAATGTGGGGTTCTGTCTTTGCTGTTTTACAAGGAGTCTTCAGTAGATGTGTTTAAGATTTTTTAATTGACATGCAACTTCCCTAAAGGTATCTATTTCTCACTTATTATAAACTGTAATAACACTTCTATTGATCAGTAAATGCCTTCAAGGCATAGTCTCATTGATATTAAATTATAAAACAATAGAGATGGGCGAAATACATTTCTTGCTTATCTGTGACTATCTGGAACACAAAATGCAAATTCTTTTGAAGATCCATAAGGAGGTAGAATCTAATTTGGTTCCTCATTGCTACGTTTTCATTTCAAAGTCCAATAGTAGCAAACTTAGCTTTTCCCTGCAGCGTGCAGGTGTAACACTGAGGATGCAGAGGAAACAGATCTGAGGCAGAAGAAAGCACTATTTTCAAACTGTGTCAATAGAAGTGCTGCAGTTTAATATACGTACCCACATGTGACTGGCTGTTTGATGTCATGATTGTGTTGAGATGCAGCAAGTTTCAAAGTCTGGTTTGTTCTCACAGTATGCGAGGATTCCTTTTTCACAGTGTGTTGGCTAACCTGTGTTCATCTGCAAGGTCTCTGGTTTATTGAATAATGTAGGCTCTTTTAAGTTGATTTTTTGTTCTTACCTCTTAATAGTCTTAACATTTCTTCAAACATACTATAGTATCACAGATGTCCTTTGACCAAAATCTGTTTTTTGATGTCAATGCAGTTCAATATCTAGACCCTAGCCCATTGTGGAGTTGCAAAAGAAGTGGCCTATATTCTTCCATCTAGCAAAATTTTAAACAAAATGAAGATGTGAAAGAGACAAAATCTCCTATATAAAGTGAAGGAAAACATTTTACAGCATAAGAATCTTGGAAAATGACAGAGAAAGAAAAAGAATAAATGAGAAAACAATTTATACACAGCAAGATTATGTAGAGGATAATAGAGGAAACGTCAAAAACCAAACATGGGTTCCAGCTGTTTCAGAGAAGACTGGGAAGACAGGAGTCTCTCTTAAGTTTTCTGCTCAGGGAAAATAGTCCATATGGTGCATATTCATCCATTCTGCTGCAGTTCACAGCCTGTTGGGGAATTACTCTTAGTGGGAACAGCATCTGGAGTGAACTGTTGAGAATTATGGAATAATTCCATAATTAATAAAGGAAAGTGTGTTGCCTTCCTGGGGCCACGGTAAGAGACATCGCCAAGAAACTTTCCAGACTGGTATAGTCTATTGATTATTACAGTGTTTGTGACTCTGTATTTAGGACATAAGTACATGTATTATGAAAAGCCTATGGAAGGAGCATGTGTGTCAAAGCTCTCTGTGCTCTCTGTTTACAGGAGGACACATCAGAAGAAGCTACAATGCACAATTACAGTAGTGATATTTTTCAGGTACAGAAACACAGTATCTTGAAGCTATAAACCAAATGCCTATAAGTAAAAGATTCTTTCAGTAGCTATTTGATTTTACTAACCTTGACCTTCAGCATACACACATGCTCTTGCTTTTCCACATTGTAAGCTTGGAAGACCACCACTAATAAGGAAACACCTTTCATTTCCTGCTTTATATTTTCGTTATGATATGGCTGATAGATTTTTTTTTCCTTCAGTCTCTTATGAAGAAAGCTAAACAATTTTGTAATTTTTAGCCTATTCTAACTCTTACCACTGTGTACTGGTCTGTACAGTCAATGAGTAATTGGTTTTGATCAAGTGGAACTAGCAATCTGTTGGTGCAATCTCAGAATCACAGGAACATAGAATATGGTGAGTTGGAAGGGACCCACAAGCATCATCCAGTCCCGCTCCTGGCCCTGCAGAGAACATCCCCAAGGGTCACACCATGTCCCTGAGAGTATTGTCCAAACGCTTCTGGAACTCTGGCAGGCTTGGTGCTGTGACCACTTCCCTGGGGAGCCTGTTCCAGTGACCAACCACCCTCTGGGCAAACAACCTTTTCATAATCTCCAAGTTAAACTTCCCCTGACACAGCTTCAGGCCATTCCCTTGGGTCCTGTCACTGGTCACCACAGAGAAGAGATCAGTGTCTGCCCCTCCTCTTCCCCTCATGAGGAAGTTGTAGACTGTGATGAGGTCTCTCCTCAGTCTCCTCTTCTCCAGGCTGAGCAGACCAAGTGACCTCAGCCGCTCCTCATACGGCTTCCCCTCAAGGACCTTCACCGTCTTTGTTGTCCTCCTTTGGACACTCTCTAATAGCTTTATATCTTTCTTTTATTGTGGTGCCCAAAACTGCCCACAGTACTCAAGGTGAGGCCTCACCAATGCAGAGTAGGGCTGGACAATCACCTCCTCTGATCAGCTGGGGAAGGATGGGAAGTGGCTCCATGAGCTCTTCTGGCAGTTTCCTCAGTGCCCTTGAATGTATCCCAACAGACTCAAGAGACTTGTGTGCTTCTCAGGGGTGTAGCATGTCCATGTAGCATTGGATTATGGGGTCTTCATTCTACTCTCTGTCTCTGTCTTCCAGCTCCATATAATTCCCTTTGTTTTAGTCAGTTTTATTTCTAAAATCAAAAATCAGCTCAATTTATGAAGGAAAGAAATAAGAATATTTCACGGTCCTCAGTTTGGCATAGTGAAGTCTCTATAGCATTTTGGGTACATTTAAAATGTCTATTCACATTTATACTGTGATTCAGGAAAAATAAACTGCCCTCCAAGCCCTAAGGACAAAGCTATTTACAGACAACTAGAAGCCATTGTAGTTTAGCCCTGATGGCTAAAACAACTCAAACAAATAGGGAACAATTTTTCCAAGATACTGTTTATTATTCTGTGAGGGGAAAATAGCAATCTATAGGGATGGATTCTGACATAAGGACACATGAATAATATCACACAATATATAATATAAAGAAAGAGTGCCCTGTGAGACATGGAGAGAGGAATGTAGAGTGAGAGAGAAAAACAGAAAACATAGACAGATAGTTTACCATAACTGATCCCGTGGTTCAATGCTACCCTGAAACAAACAACTGGAATTTTTCTGAGTTGTTGTTAAGTTTTATGATCCTTTCTAGCAGTTCCTTTCCTAGACTGGGTTAAAGGCTTTGTTTAGGTTATTAATTCCTGGTGTGAAGGCTTGCACTGTGCTTGGGAAGAGGATTTGTTTCTAATTATATTAGAGTCTTATTTTAGACATTCTTTGATGCATTGGTATATGGATACTTAGGGTTTATTACTCTTTGCCTCTTGTCTCGCTGGTTGCTGACATCTCTCCTGCCCTTAGGGTCAGAACCCGATGGCTACAGCCATTCCAACTATAACCACAATCATCTAACCATGGTGCCAAGTGTGGGAACAATGCTCCACATCACTTCTCTGTAACCAAACTCATTTAGCTGTAGCAATCCCTGGTAGAGTAATCTGGAACATAGCAATGTGGTTGGCCATTCTCTCCATCCTCTTAAGCCTGCAATTCACCAAGTGGCACCACTCTTCTCAGTTTGGAGATTCCCTAGACCTAGCAGATTGTCAGTGCATCAGCCAGCTTATTTAGTACTGCTCCACCAGACTTTAAAGGCAAGTCTCTCACTGGCTTCTGTAGAGCAAAACCAGTTCCGCAAGAGCCTGGCTGGATTTCCACAAGCAGACCTTCCATTTGAGAGTGAGTCAGCAGCCTAGGCTGGCTGCACATCACGCAAGACCAATGGCATATGCTTAGAAATAAATGTTTCAGCCTCAACTCTTTTCACCAGCAAAGAACAGGTTTGGTCTGGCTAAGGTGTTGACCAAACTTGTGTTGACCTAAATTATTTGTTTCAGCAGAGCAGAACACTTGAAGTAAATACGAAGTATTATTTTGGTACAGCATTTAATAACATTGTAATTAATATTCCAGTGATTCAAAGTTTATTTTAAAGTTATTCATAAATCTTTTATAAAAGCAAAAGATGGAAATTGTTTCACTCAGGCTAAAAGACATGTTTCCATTTGAAACATTCTTTTCCTGATCATATGTTCATGCAAGGTATATGCAGTAGAGGTGGTTACAGAATGAGGGACTAGCCTCTAAAAATGAAAATGTGAAACAAAAATTGAGTCATTAGGAAACACAGTTCCAACAGATTGTACCTTTATTGTTGTGATAATTTGCCAGCTTCACAATGTGTAATTGTGTCTGGATTATTTTTCCCATGTACACCACAGCTATGTCATTGTGAATTGCAGTACTAAGTCATAAAGGTCCTGATCAGTCACTTCCAACATTTGCATCCGTTAGTGCTCTGGAGCATTATTCCATTCCATTCTACTAGGATGACTTTTTTTCCCCCCAGATAACAGGCAGTAAATTTACGCACAATGTTTCCAGCACTAAAACCAAACCAAAAACAAAGCCAAAGAAGCAAACAAACAATACAAAAAACAAAGACTATTGGTAATCTAAGCTGATTTTTAAATAAGAAAGACATGGAAAAGTCACTTTTCTGATGTAGTGAAAAGTTCAAAATGGCCCAAATATTTATTTATTTAGTTACTGTACATATTCTTGGAATAAAACCTTTTTGGCTTTTTATTCATAATTAATGTAATTCTTAGAGTGCAATTTGTAAAAAAATAAAAGGTGGGGTTTTTTACAAAAAGGAAAAAATAATTGCATTTTCCTTTCTCAAAGGAACCCTGAAAATATATTTTTGAGACAGATCTAAACAAGTACTTTTGTTTACTTTTCTTTTTTTTTTTGTTACAGTGAGGTGACAAAATAAGATATTCCACCTACTTAGAAGAGATTTTATTGCAATATTTACATATGAAACCATCTTGCTATTGCTTTAGCTCAGATGAAAGCTTAGCTAATCAAAATAGTAAAAGGGCTTATTTGATTCTGAAAATACAAAGAAACATGTAATAAAGCCTCTGTGTACAAACCATAAGTGTTTTAGAATAAGCAGAGCTCAACTCGGTTAGTGTCCTGGTTTCAGCTGGGGTAGAGTTGATTTTCTACCAAGTAGCTGGTACCATGCTGTGGTTTGCATTCAGGATGAGAATAATGTCGGTAACACACTGACAGTTTCATTGTTGTTGAGCAGCACTTACACCAAGTGAAAGACTTTTCAGCTTCTCATTCTTCACTGCCAGAGAGGAGGATGAGGGCACAAGAAGTTGGTAGGGGACACAACCAGGACAGCTGACTCCAGCTGGCCGAAGGGATATTCCAAAACATATGGCATCATGCTGAACAATAGAATTGGGGGAAATACAGGGGGGGGCAGCAAATGCTACGCAGGGCCTGGCTGGGCATTTATCAGCACAGGGTGAGAAAGTGCATTTTGCCTCACTTGTTTTGTATATTCTTTTATCATTATTATTTTCATTTGCTTTTCTGTCCTATTAAACTATCTGGACCCATGAATTTTAACTTTTTTCCGATTCACTCCCCCAACCCACTGTGGGCAAGTGAGCGAACAGCTGTGTGGTGTTCAGCTGCCTGGTGGGTTAAACCACAACAATTAGAAAAGTCCTTAACTCAGCTCATAAGGAATTAACATGTTACAGGCTGTTGGCAAGTATTTCTTGGTCATATAAGAAAAGCAGAAAGCCTGTTTAAGCCCAAGGATGAAATCTGAACAATTTTCTTTGGTGAATCTTCTCTTTGCATTCATTTGATTTGTCCAGGTTCACTTTTTCTTGTGGGAATTTCATTCTTCCCGGAAGATCTCTTCTCTACAAGTTACCTATCACCCAGGTGCTATGAGAATACCCACAATACAGCCAGTAATCACAGAACTATGGCCACGGCTTTGTTAATGTCCCTCCACCTTTTACTCAACTTATTTGTCATACAGAGCATCTGAAGTTCAGACTTTGCTTATCATTTTCTGAAAGCCTCCTGGTCTCCTTCTTTCTACAGAAAGCCTTGTTTCCAGCAAAACTGTCCTGGGTTAGTTATATATTCTATTACCACCCACAAAAACTGGATAAATTTCATAATTACACATCTGGGACTCCTTATCTCAACTGAGACAAGCACTCCAGCCGACAGGAAACACCACCCACCCTGGTTATCTGATCTCAGGTAATGGCCCATTAGCACCAACCAGCCTGACTACTTAGCCTGAACCCCATCGGAAGACCCCAGATCATCTCTGAGAACCCTTGGGAGCATCTCAGAGGATCCTAGGGCTCATCCAAGCTCATTACCGAAGCAACCAATAGAACACTGGGAAGATCCTCTTCCATTGTGAGAGTCCCCACCCCTGGGAGAGGTGGCAGCCAAGCAACACAGCATAAAACAAGGGGTTTGGATGGAAGAAGATACCTTCGACTCGACGGGACTCCGTTCTCAGGACTCCACTCTCGACTCGACTCGATTTCACTCCTCAGAATTAGATTCAGCTGGCTACTCCACTCCACTCCTCAGAATTGGACTCAGCTACTCCACTCCACTACTGAGACTAGACTACCAGGCCTTCCTGCAGGACCAGTGCCTAACCGGACTGCACAGCTACCACCCAGGTCAACAGGGTATCAGGTTGTACCGTGACTCTGTCGGTTTGTTTAAGCCCGTGTTTCTGTATTACTGCATTTGTTTTAACCTTTTTTATTAAAATTGTAATTTTGACCTAAAATCTCTCGAGGTATTTGGTGTGGGGTTAATTTCCCCTGCTGGTTTACAGCCAAACCAGCACATAATTTGGCGCCCAATGTGCGGCTCGAAAGTAAAGTCAGAAATTTTGCATTACAGAAACAACTTAGTCACCATGATACTCAAAATGTTTACCTGGATTTTGTATCCGGCTCTACACATTTTTCTGCACACAGGGAACTATCTGCCTACCGTATTGCTGCTTTTGAGATCAGAGAATCGAACCAAAATTGCTTTCCTGATTTATTATGCTTACTCCATGATAACTTCGGAAACAATGAACCTTATCCGGAATATATACTCAGTTCTGTTTGCCTGTTCTTGTCTGGACTCTTACCTCTGGACCTTCATTAATAATCACACCCGGCCTCTGGGGGGAAGAGGAGAGAATGGTTTTTTCCAGCCTGACACTGCAGTTTTTGAAAATATCGAGTTCCCCCTGGATGTTAAGGACTTAACAATCTTGTTGTCAGTTCTGTTTTGTCTTTTCTGTATGGCCTGCACTGTCTACACCATGGTTGCCATCAGGTCAGTGCTTGGTGTGGTACAGCACCTTCAGGAGGAGAAAACAGCTGAGTCAACAGGCACCATCTCCTCACAAAGCATGGCTGAACCACAGGAAGAAGAGAACACAGCAACAGCCATCACATCCACACAAACTGGCACTGAACCAGAAGGCCACCCTAAGCCCGTAGAAGTCGCTCCTGTCCAGAAGCAAAAGTGCAAGAGCAAATCAGTCCACACAGTGCCTGACGAGGAGGCGGCAGGACCTTCCCACCCAGTGGAAGAGATGGAACCAGAGATCGTCATTCGCTCTCTATCCGTGGGTGAGATACGGGAGCTGCGGAGGGAGTTCACTCGCCAGGCAAATGAATCCATATTGACCTGGCTGCCCTGCATCTGGGACGCCGCAGCCAACGACACCATCCTGGACGGCTGTGAGGCCAGGCAACTGGGATCCCTGTCCCGGGATCCACTCATTGACCAGGGAGTTGGGAGACCCCAGGAGACTCTCAGCCTCTGGCGGCGACTGCTGGCGAGCGTCAGGGAAAGATACCTGTGCAAGGAAGACCTCCACGTGCAACAAGGCAAATGGCACACGATGGAGCAAGGTGTCCGGTGCCTGAGGGAATTGGCAGTAATGGAGATCATTTTTTCAGAAGATGAAAGATTCCCCAAGAGCCCAGACGGTGTGCACCGCATGTTGCAGATGTGGTTAAAGTTCGCACAGCTGGGACCTGAGATCTACTCCCGGTACTTAGCGACGCTGCAGTGGAGGGAAGGAGAGGAAAAGGTGAGCGCACTGGTCAACAAACTGAGAATCTATAAGGACACTGTCACTGCCCCGTTACGCAGCCATGTTTTGTCTGTGGAAACCAAGCTGGCCGAGCACATCCGAAGCCTGGAGAAGCTGAGGAAGGAGCTAAAGGGAATCTCCCACTTCTCTCCAGCACCTACCAGAGTCTCTGCTATCTGGAGCAGGCATCCTCCAGCCAAAGGAAGCGAATATACTCCGAGAAGTAACCTCTGGTTCTTCCTCAAGGAGCATGGAGAAGATATGAGGAAGTGGGACAGAAAACCAACCTCATCCTTAGCAGCCTGGGTATGTGAATTGAAAAAAGGAAATACTACAAGAAGCTCATCCAGAGTAAATGCTGCTCCAGTCTGTTGTGTACAAGACTACAGGCATTATAGGAGTGATATGACTGATCCTCTGGAAGAACTTCAAGATCATATTCGCCAGAAGACAATGTGCACCACAATCAGAATTAGAGGGGCCCTGCCTCTAGCCAGGTAGAGGAGAGGGACAATCGGGTCTATTGGACTGTGTGGATCCGGTGGCCTGGCACATCAGACCCACAATGGTATACAGCTTTGGTTGACACCGGCGCTCAGTGCACCCTGATTCCATTGAGGTATGTGGGGACAGAATCCATCTCTCTTTCTGGGGTGACAGGAGAATCCCAACAGTTGACTGTACTGGAAGCTGAAGTGAGTCTGACTGGGAAGGAGTGGCAGAAACACCGTGTCGTGACCGGTCCGGAAGCCCTGTGCATCCTCGGCATAGACTATCTGAGGAGTGGGTATTTCAAAGACCCAAAAGGATATCGCTGGGCCTTTGGAATAGCTGCTGTGGAAAAGGAGGAAACCAGACAACTGAATACCTTTCCTGGTCTCTCGGATGACCCTGCTGTTGTGGGACTGCTGAAGGTTGAAGAGCAACGAGTCCCAGTCACCACAGCAACAGTGCATCAACAGCAATACTGCACCGACCGAGACTCTGTGATTCCCATCCATAAGATGATTCGTGATTTGGAGAGCCAAGGGGTGGTGAGCAAAACCCATTCACCCTTTCCCAGCCCAATAAGGCCAGTGCGCAAGTCCAGCGGAGAGTGGAGACTGACTGTGGACTACCGTGGCCTGAATGAAGTCACTCCACCACTGAGCGCTGCCGTGCCGGACATGCTGGAGCTCCAGTATGAGCTGGAGTCCAAGGCAGTGAAGTGGTACGCGACCATTGACATTGCCAATGCGTTTTTCTCAATTCCATTGGTGGCAGAGTGCAGGCCACAGTTTGCTTTCACCTGGAGGGGTGTGCAATACACCTGGAACCGACTACCCCAGGGGTGGAAGCACAGTCCCACCATCTGCCACAGACTGATCCAGGCTGCGCTGGAAAAGGGTGAGGCTCCAGAACACCTCCAGTACATTGATGACATCATTGTATGGGGGAACACAGCGGAAGAAGTTTTTGAGAAAGGAGAGAAGATTATCCAGATTCTCCTGAAGTCTGGTTTTGCCATTAAACGAAGCAAGGTTAAGGGACCTGCGCAAGAAATTCAGTTCCTGGGAGTAAAGTGGCCGGATGGACATCGCCAGATTCCAACGGAAGTAATTAATAAGATAGCAGCTATGTCCCCACTGACCAACAAAGAGGAAACACAGGCTTTCTTAGGAGCCGTGGGCTTTTGGAGGATGCACATCCCAGAGTACAGCAGCATTGTAAGTCCTCTCTACCTCGTGACACGAAAGAAGAACGACTTCCTGTGGGGCCCTGAACAACAGCAGGCTTTTGAACAGACTAAACAGATTGCCCATGCGGTGGCCCTTGGGCCAGTCAGAACAGGGCAGGATCTTAAGAATGTGCTCTACACTGTAGCCGGAGAGAATGGTCCGTCCTGGAGCCTCTGGCAAAAGGCACCTGGCGAAACCCGAGGACGACCTCTCGGTTTCTGGAGTCGGGGATACAAGGGATCTGAGGCCAGCTACACCCCAACTGAGAAGGAGATTCTTGCTGCCTACGAAGGAGTTCGAGCTGCCTCAGAAGTGATTGGCACCGAAACACAGCTGCTTCTGGCACCCCGACTACCCATGCTGGGCTGGATGTTCAAAGGGAAGGTCCCTTCAACACATCATGCCACTGATGCCACGTGGAGCAAGTGGGTCGCTCTGATCATGCAGCAAGACTGCATAGGAAACCCTAATCACCCTGGGATATTGGAAATTATCACGAACTGGCCCAAAGATGAGAGCTTTGGACTGTCATCTGAAGAAGAGGAGTGGGTGACACGTGCTGAGGAGGCGCCACCATACAACCAGCTACCAGAGAGTGAAAGACGATATGCCCTCTTCACCGATGGTTCCTGCCGGATTGTAGGGACCAACAGGAAATGGAAAGCTGCTGTATGGAGCCCCACATGACGAGTCGCACAAGCTACCRAGGGACAAGGTGGATCGAGTCAGGTTGCAGAGCTTAAAGCTGTCCAGCTCGCTTTGGATATCGCCGAGCGAGAAAAGTGGCCAAGACTTTATCTCTATACTGACTCATGGATGGTAGCCAATGCTCTGTGGGGATGGCTGAGTAGATGGAAAAAAGCCAGCTAGCAGCGCAGGGGGAAACCCATCTGGGCTGCTGAAATTTGGCAAGACATCGCTGCCCAGGCTGAGAAGCTGAATGTGAAGGTCCGTCACGTGGATGCCCATGTACCCAAGAGTCGGGCTAATGAGGAGCATCAGAACAATGAGCAGGTGGATCGAGCTGCCAGGATTAAAGTATCACAGGTGGATCTGGACTGGCAGCACAAAGGAGAACTCTTCCTGGCTCGTTGGGCCCATGATGCCTCTGGTCATCAGGGCAGAGATGCGACATACCGATGGGCTCGTGATCAAGGAGTGGACTTAACTATGGACAGTATCTCACAAGTCATCCACAACTGTGAGATGTGTGCTGCAATCAAGCAGGCCAAGTGAGTGAAGCCTCTATGGTATGGTGGACGGTGGTCAAAATACAAGTATGGGGAAGCCTGGCAAATTGACTATATCACACTACCCCAAACCCGCCAAGGAAAGCGCTGCGTGCTGACCATGGTAGAAGCGACCACCAGATGGCTAGAAACCTACCCTGTGCCTCATGCCACTGCCCGGAACACCATCCTGGGCCTTGAAAAGCAAGCCCTGTGGAGACATGGTACCCCTGAGAGAATTGAGTTGAACAATGGGACTCATTTCAAGAACAGCCTTATCGATAGCTGGGCTAGAGACCACGGGATTGAATGGGTGTACCATATCCCCTATCATGCACCGGCTGCCGGAAAAGTAGAATGGTGCAATGGACTGCTTAAGACCACTTTGAAGGCACTGGGTGGAGGGACTTTCAAAAACTGGGAACAGCACCTGGCGAGGGCCACCTGGTTGGTCAACACAYGAGGCTCTGTCAATTGAGCTGGTCCTGCCGAGTCAGGACCCTTGCACACCATAGATGGYGATAAAGTCCCTGTGGTACACATCAGAGGCATGTTAGGAAAGACTGTTTAGATTAGCCCCACCTCAGGCAAAGGCAAACCTATTCGTGGGATTGTCTTTGCTCAAGGACCTGGTCACACATGGTGGGTAATGCAGGAAGATGGAGAAACCTGTTGTGCACCTCAAGGGGACTTAGTTTTGAGTGAGCACTGTCCGTGATGTTAATTCCAGCAATATGTGGATGGTATAGAATAAGGGGTGGATTATGTCCAGGGTTAGTCATATATTCTATTACCACCCACAAAAACTGGATAAATTTCATAACTACACATCTGGGACTCCTTATCTCAACTGAGATAAGCACTCCAGCCGACAGGAAACACCACCCACCCCGGTTATCTGATCTCAGCTAATGGCCCATTAGCACCAACCAGCCTGACTAATTAGCCTGAACCCCGCTGGAAGACTCCAGATCATCTCTGAGAACCCTCGGGAGCATCTCAGAGGATCCTAGGGCTCATCCAACTCATTACCGAAGCAACCAATAGAACACTGGGAAGATCCTCTTCCATTGTGAGAGTCCCCCCCCCGGGGGAGGTGGCAGCCAAGCAACACAGCATAAAACAAGGGGTTTGGATGGAAGAAGATACCCTCGACTCGACGGGACTCCGTTCTCAGGACTCCACTCTCGGCAGGACTCTCGACTCGACTGGACTGGACTCCAGTCCTCGGAATTGGATTCAGCTAGCTACTCCACCCCACTCCTCGGAACTGGACTCAGCTACTCTACTCCACTACTGAGACTGGACTACCAGGCCTTCCTGCAGGACCAGTGCCTAACTGGATTGCACAGCTACCACCCAGGTCAACAGGGTATCAGGTTGTACTGTGACTCTGTCGGTTTGTTTAAGTGGTGTTTCTGTATTACTGCATTTATTTTAACCTTTTTTATTAAAATTGTAATTTTGACCTAAAATCTCTCGAGGTATTCGGTGTGGGGTTAACTTCCCCTGCTGGTTTACAGCACAAAAACTTTGATACAACATGTTTGCTGTCTCCTTCAGCATTACCATGGTATCTTTTACTTACAAGTACGGGTATTTTTTCATCTTTTCAGAACGTAGTGTCCACATTTTCATCACACCGTTCCCCTGTATATATGGAAGATGTCACTATATTCCAGTGATGCATTTTTAATTGTTAGAGCTCAGAGTCATGAAAAAAGAAAAAAAGAGAAACTTGTACTTTTCTGTTCTTCTTGAAAGGAACATTCCTATAGCAGCCACCTTGAATTCTAGCATCCACTTCAAATATGATATTTACGCATGACAATATGGACACTAAAAGAAATATTTCTGCTAAAACGTTAATTTCTGCTGTTGCTTTTTATTATTATTTTAGGTTGCAATTCTTACAATTCTTACTTCATGCCATAATTATTTCATACCTCAAGTCTTTACTAAAACATTCTGAAAATCTTTCTTATTGGAAGTTCATTAACTGGACGATGCAGAAAATCTGATCAAGTCTTCTGTGTTCTATCCACATTTGACTAGAATATGCTGAATTTGGACAGAGTGGAGGCATAAAGAAAATAAGATCCATCTGTGACTGTAAAAAAAATTGGGCTATGTTCTCATTACTGTATGATCATGAGAGACACAGTTGTATCACAACATCATATTCTGGAGTTGTTTGTGATACTAATTTCAGAATCATTTTAATTATTACAAATTATGTCAGTAAACATATAAGCTGAAAATGCTTAAGTTTGTAAGAAATTGAGCTGTTGGTTTTATTAGTTGTTTTTGTTAGGACAGAAGCTTTTAAAGCTGCTTGCAGTGTTAATTGCACATTTCTTTCCTGTCTTGCAGAGAATGACACAAAATCACTGATGTGTTTGCTTTAGTTTCCAAAAGCTAATGTAAGGGAATAAAATTTACTTAGCGTGAAGTCAATCTTGCTACTGTAAAACACTTTAAGTGTTAAAACATTATGATACATTTCTTCTGTATAAGAACAAAAATTTAAGGGGAAGCTAAGGAAGAAAACCAGATCCATTTAAATTGTATGATTTAAAAAGAAACAAAATTCATATTTTTTAATCAAATACTAGCCCACAGTAAGCTTTGAGCTAACTCTTGGTACAAAATGTCCATCCCACAGCTGGATAAACATATCATACAATGGGTGAGGAACTGGCTCACAGGTCAGGCACAAAGGGTTACAGTGGATGGGGTGACATCGGACTGGTGTCCTGTCACTAGTGGGCTTTCACAGGGCTCCATCCTTGGCCCTGTGCTCTTCAACATCTTTATAAATGACTCAGACAGAACAGGAAGGGATATTGAGCAAGTTCACAGACAATAGAAAACTGGGAGGAGCTGTTGACTCCCACGAAGGCACAGAGGCCCTGCAGAGAGACCTTGAGAACTTAGAGAACAGGGCAATCACCAACCACACGAAGTTCAACATCCAAAAGTGCTGGATTCTGCACCAGGGATGGGGCAACCCTGGACGTTTGTATAGGCTGAGGAATGAGATACTGGAAAGCAGTGCCATGGAAAGGGACCTGGTGGTCCTGGTCAGTGGCAAGTTGAATATGAGTCAGCAGTGCCCTGGCAGTGAGGAGGGCCAGTTGTGTCCTGGAGTGTATCAGGCACAGCATCACAAGCTAGGCAAGGGAGAGGATTGTCCCAGTTTGCTCTGCATTGGTGAGGCCTCACCCTGAGTACTGTGGGCAGTTTTGGGCACCACAATAAAAGAAAGATATAAAGCTATTAGAGAGTGTCCAAAGGAGGACAACAAAGACGGTGAAGGTCCTTGAGGGGAAGCCGTATGAGGAGTGGCTGAGGTCACTTGGTCTGTTCAGCCTGGAGAAGAGGAGACTGAGGAGAGACCTCATCACAGTCTACAACTTCCTCATGAGGGGAAGAGGAGGGGCAGACACTGATCTCTTCTCTGTGGTGACCAGTGACAGGACCCAAGGGAATGGCCTGAAGCTGTGTCAGGGGAAGTTTAACTTGGAGATTATGAAAAGGTTGTTTGCCCAGAGGGTGGTTGGTCACTGGAACAGGCTCCCCAGGGAAGTGGTCACAGCACCAGGCCTGCCAGAGTTCCAGAAGCATTTGGACAATACTCTCAGGGACACGGTGTGACCCTTGGGGATGTTCTCTGCAGGGCCAGGAGTTGGACTGGATGATGCTTGTGGGTCCCTTCCAACTCACCATATTCTGTGTTTCTGTGATTTATTAGCAGTCCTGGTTGCAAGGAGTGTTGGAAGGGGGATCCGGGAAACTAGAGGAATGTCAGCCTGATCTTGGTGCTGGGTAAGGTCATGTGGTAGATCATCTTGAGTGTCATGTTGCAGCATGTGCAGAACAGGTCCAGCCAGCATGGATTTAGGAAAGGCAGGTCCCTGCTTCACTAACATGATCTCCTTCTTTGACAAGGTGTCTGGCTAGTGGAGAAGGGAAAGGCTATGTATGTTGGCTAGCAAAACCTTTGACACTGTCTCCCATAGCATTCTCCTGGAGAAAGTGGCAGCTCACACCTTTGACAGGTTCACTCTTCGCTGGATTGAAAGCTGGCTGGATGCTGACGCGTAGAGAGTGAATGGAGTTATATCCAACTGGTGACTGGTCACCAGTGGTGTTCCCCGGGGCTCAGTACTGGGGTCAGCCCCGTTTTATATCTTTATTGATGACCTAGACAAGGGGATCGAGGGGGTGCTCAGTAAGTTTGCAAATGACAGGAAGTTACGTAGGATTATTGAGGCAGGAAGGCTCTGCAGAGGCACCCAGACAGGCTGGATCAATGTTCCAAGGCAATTGGATGAGGTTCAACAAGGAGGAGTGCCAGGTCCTGCCCTTGGGTCACAACAACTCCATGCAACACTATGGGCTTGGGACGGAACAACTGGAAAGCTGCCCAGCAGAAAAGGACCTGACGGTGTTGCTTGGCAGTCAGTTATACATTAGCCAGTGTGTGTCCAGGTGGCCAAGAAAGCCAATGCCATCCTGGCTTCAATCAGAAATAGAATGGCCAAGGGGCTAGGGCAGTGATTGTCCCCCTGTACAGACCCTGTCCCCCTGACCCCCCTCACCTCGCTGGTGAGGCTGCAGCAAGCTCTGAAGGGAGAACTTCAAGTTCTGTGTCCAGTATTGGCCCCTCACTACAAGAAAGATATTGAGGTGGAGTGTGTCCAGGGAAGGGCAACAAAGCCTGTGGAGGGTCTGAAACACAAGTCTTATGAGGACCAGTTGAGGGAGTTGGGATTGTTTGACCTGGAGAAAAGGAGGCTGAAGGGAGACCTTATTTCTCTCTACAATTACTTGAAAGGAGATTGTAGAAAGGTGGGCATCAGTCTCTTCTCCCAAGTAACAAGCAAGATGACAATAGGAAACTCCAGTTTTGCCAGGTAACGTTTAGATTGGACATTAGGGAAAATTTCTTCAGAGAAACAGTGGCCAAGCACTGGAACAGGCTGTTCAGGGAAGTGATTGTGTTACCATCCGTGGGGTTATTTAAGACATGTAGATGTGGCGCCTGGGGGCACGGTTTTGTGGTGGACTTGGCAGTGCCAGTTTAATGGTTGGAATCTGTGCTGGTTTTGACTGGGCTAGACTGAATTTTCTTCACAGCGGCTGGTGTGGGTCTGTGTTTCAGATTTGTGCTGAACACAGGGTTGATAATATAGAGATGTTTTTGTTGCTGCTGAGCAGGGCTTGCACAGAGCCAAGGCCTCTTCTGTTTTCATACTGCCATGCTGGCAAAGAAGCTGAGGGTGCATGGGAGATTGGGAGAAGACACAGCTGAGACAGTGACCCAAACTGACCAAAGGAGTATTCCAGACCATATGACATCCTGCTCAGTATATAAAGTGGAGGAAGAAGGGAGAAGGGGAGGATGTTTGGAGTGATGCGGTTTGTCTTTCTGAGTAACTGTTACATGTGATGGAGCCCTGCTCTCCTGGAGGTGGCTCAGCACCTGCCTGCCCATGGGAAGCAGTGAATTAATGCCTTGTATTTCCTAGCTTGTGTGTGTGGCTTTTGCTTTCCCTATTAGACTGTATTTATCTCAACCCAAGTGTTTTCCTGCTTTTACCCTCCCAATTTTCTTCCTGATCCCACTGGTGGAGAAGTGAGCAAGCAGCTGCATGTGGCTAGGTTGTTGGCTGGGGCTAAACCACTAAAGAATTTTAAAGATCTTCTCCGATCTAAATGATTCTGATTCTATATTTTCAACAGTCTGAAGAATAATAGCTTTGAGGAATAGCATCATTCATCTGTAGCTTGTTGTGAAACTGTCTTTCTTCCATAATCAGGCTGATAGATATTTTGGTAGCTCCTGTGTAATCGTGTAAGTGAAACTTTTAAATTTAACACAGAAATTGAAAACAATCCATCTTAAATATAGTTTGCTAAGTAGCTAAATACTTCACATTTAGATAAGCAATCTTCAGAGGTGAGTGGTACTCCCACTTTTAAAATTAGTCATTATATTCCATGTATTTATCAGTTAATATCACACTTGTTTCCTTGTGACTTTCTTCATAAGATAATTTGGTTTTACAATTTTAGTGGCATGTTAAGCAAGAAACTCTTGGGCATCTGAGGTCAAATGCACAAAATTGTCCTGAGTAAATAATCAGGATGTAATGTGGATTCAGGCTTTAAGCTGAGTAATATTCTGTTGCTTGTTGTGGTTTAGGTGTCTTGTTTTATATTATGCTCTCATTCGTCATATATGAACAACTTCATAGCTGTTATCTCTTTTCAGCTTAAGCAAATCATGCCTATGGCAGCCAAGGACAAAATTAGATCCGTAGAAAGCAGAAGCTATTTTTAAACTGAAAAGTATTTATTTCGCTAGAAAAAAAATTCTTCATCTGAAACCAGTGTATTTTTGCCATACTTTCAAAAACAAATTTATCTAAAATGTTATTACCTCTGCAAGTATTCCAAACTAACCATTTGTTGCTATGCTGTTAGTCTGAAATAGTCAATGTATAATTTTGTGTAGGAGAATTTGTATTGTTCTAGATTGTTTTGTTCTGTAAGAATTTTCTATTAAGTTGTTCAGATGGATTTTTATGTACTTTTGTTGCTGTTATACATGGAATTTTTGTCAGTCCTGAAGACAAAAGATATAAAATCCCCAAATTTACCATGACTATGATCTGATTTATGCAAATTGATGTGTTAAACACTACAAGAGATCATTTTTTATTAGCTCATTATAAGAATATATTTTTTTTGTAGTGCCCTTCATCAGAGGATCTCAAATGACACTACAAGTAGAAATTAGTTAAACATTTTGGTTCCAGAAGATACACTACAGTCTCAAAACATTTAGCATTAGAGAATACCTCAGTATTGTGTGTCATACCCCAGAGATCTGTGTTGGACCCAGTCCTGTTTAATATCATTATTGAGGATCTGTATGAGGAATTGAGTCTACCATTTGCAAATTTGCAGATGACACCAGGCTGGTTGTGTCGATCTGCTGGAGGGTAGGAGGGCTCTGCAGAGGGACCTGGACAGTCTGGATAGATGGACTGGATCCAATTATATGAGATTTAACAAGATCAAGTGCTGGATTCTGCACTTTGGCTGCAACAACCCCCTGCAGCACTACAGGCTGGGGGCAGAGAGGCTGGACAGTGGCCAGACAGAAAAGGACCTGGGGGTACTGATTGATGGCAGACTGAACATGAGCGAGCAGTGTGCCCAGTGGCCAAGAAGGCCAATGGCATCCTGGCTTGGGTCAGAAATAGTGTGGCCAGCAGGACTAGGGAAGTGACTCCTTTCCTGTACTCGGCATTGATTGGGCCACACCTTGAGTGCTGTGTCCATTTCTGGACCCCTCAATTTAGGAAGGATGTTGAGATGCTGGAGCATGTCCAGAGAAGGGCAACAAGGCTGGTGAAAGGTCTGGAACACAAGTACTATGAGGAGCATCTGATGGAGTTCGGGTTGTTTAGCCTTAAGGAGAGGAGGCTCAGGGGAGACCTTATCAGTCTCTACAATTGCCTGAAAGGAGGCTGTGGCCAGGTGGGGGTCAGCGTCTCCTCCCAGGCAACCAGAAACAGGACAAGGGGAGACAGTCTTAAGCTGCACCAGGGGAGGTTTAGGCTGGACATTAGGTAGAAGTTCTTCACAGAAAGAGTGGCTGGGCATTGGAGTGGGCTGCCCAGGGAGGTGGTGGAGTCACCATCCCTGGAAGTGTTTAAGAAAAGACTGGATGTGGCACTTAGTGCCACATGGTCTAGTTGATAAGGTGGTCTTAGTCGATAAGGTGGTCTTAGGTCATATTTTGGATTCAATGATCTCAAAGGTCTTTTCCAATCTTGATTCTGTGATTCCGTGATCAGACAATGAAGACTTCACAGATGCAACTGAAGAGCAAAATAGAGAAAACTGGAATGTTTAAGAGCAATGGAAGATTTAAAGGGAAAAGTAAGATCCATGATTTTCTTTCTGTAAAGATCATTGGCTCTTACTCTATTTATGGCTTTGTATACCTGAGATATAGTAGAACCTGGAAACCATGTGCACTATCTATTTAGAGATATGTAAATGACAGCATCAACACCTTAAATCATACTCATATTAAAAGAGAACATAACAACATCTAGGAAAAGGCACCACTATCATTGTGTTTGTGATTGTAAGAAATTGCATTTCTGTATTTATTTTTTCATAACTGTTTGCAATTTGTGTTAATTAAATCTGAAATATGAATATTCCCATGTATGAACCAAGCCATAGAAAAAGCCTTTGTTACAAGATTGTCCAAAAATCCTGCTGGTGCCTTTGCCGTTGTGCTTCCACAATCTTTCTCAATATAGACCTAATCCTAAATCTTTTATCAGTCTTTAAGGTAACCACTGGAGAATTCTTCCTTTTAAGTGGTGAGAATAGTCCGTCCCATGGTTCTTGTACTATATCCCACCCACTGAATCTCCACCTAACATGGTGTAGGACCTGTAGCTGGCTGATAGGAGGACATGAATAAATGTGATTTGAGAATATTCCCACTATACCGTTGACTATACTAAGTCTTGGCAGACAGGCCTGTGATTAAACAGATTTCAGTTCTTAAAGGTGCTATGACAACTTTTTCCTGTCCTAGATAATGTCATCAACTCAGCGTCTCTTGCCTGTTAGCTCCACAGACTCCATCCCATAAAACTGTCTGCAGGAACCCAGATCCTCTGATGTGAAAACACTGAGCTGACACAGTGCATGCTCCCCTGAATGCTTTATGTTTCTATGCCCAGAGAAGTCTTGTCTTAAAAAATATTAAACCACTAATTAATGTATTGTGTCTGACTTACCATGCAAACACTTTGACACTTATTTTGCTTATTCCTCCTTCTCCAATGCCACAAACTAGAAAGAGCAGAGCCATGTGAAGAGGGAGGTATTAGCTTGTATCCAAGGATGAATTTGAAAATAATTACTTCTGCCATAACTCTTGCGGTCCATATGGATAAGGTACAATACTGGCACCAGTATCTGCAGGTCCATCTGCACAGAGCCTCATTTTACTGCATAAGGTAAAGCTTTGTAAATCCAGCCATCTGTTTTCATCTTATTCCCCACAATGAGGAATGACTCTATTTGATATTATTGATTGTAAAAATAATGGGTAAGGATTAAAAATAATATTTGAATATTTTATATGGTCATTTCTGTTTCTATAATTATTTAAAGTAATAAATACATCATTTGAGTATGGTAGTGGCATCTGCTAAATACTATATAGTCATAAAAGACCTAATCCGGCTTCACCTTGCTGTAGAATGCAACTTCTTCAACAAAGGCAATAGAGTGACAGCACTAGACAATCAGACTCCCTATATGTTTTTTTCCCATGGATTTCCTGCCCATGATAGTAATGAGGGGAAATTTTGTTTTGACTCTCCCAGTGATTTTCTTTTAGCCTTAGGAGGACCTATGGATGTTTTAAAAAATATTATCGCTCTCTCCTTTGTTGGTGAACACAGGATTCCAAACACATTTGGTAATACCTACTTAATAGCTTGAGTACTTTTGATTAGTCCCAGATATACCTAGATGAAAAAAATCTATTCTGTGAGATGATTAATAGATCAATAAAAGGTTTGATGCATTCCCTATATCCAGTACACTAACACTCTGACACTGTAAGGTGCTGAAAAATGCTGGAAGCTACTGCTTTGTCTAGCTTGGGGTGAAGTATTCAAAGATGATATAATTTTCCATGTCAAGAAGTAGTAATAATACCATCACAGAATTTCATCACAGAATTAGAGCACCACACTGTCTTTGAGGGATTCATTGTGATGGTCTATTCCATGATCCTCTGCTTATGCCCAAAAATGTTCCTGTACCTTTAAATCTGGAGACCAGAAGAGTGTGGAGAGGGGGAGGGGGGGAGGTTTCCTGCTTTTGCTGTGCGGGGGGATTTGAAACCTCACTGCCCAGCCTTTCTACGGCTCTGTGCAGTGTGGTTTCTCTGCTTGGCTGCCTTGGTTTTTGGCCCAGGCAAAAAACTCTTCCCTTCCCTGGCTTAGAGAAACTGAACTAGCAATCTTTTGGCTGCTTTGAGCTGAACTGAATGGGCTGCTGCTCCAAGACCAGCGGGAGTGGTGGGAAACTGGGGCCGCTCTGTTCCATCCCAAGCCCCGGGGAGCCAAGCTGGGGGAGAGAAGGCACACCAAAGGCTCCACCCCAGCTGTTTCATCTGCTGTGGCTGCAGTGGCGAAGAGGTCGACACCAGGTAGCTACTGGGGTTTTCACCTGTTGCTGGAATTCTTCTGTGGAGGTTCTGCTGCCTTCGGCATGAGACCCAGCACCATCTCAGACCATGTGTTGGGAAAGGCGTATTTCCTCCAGCAGAGGCCCCCCTCTCCAGATGTTTTTGGGTCTTTGTTCCTCTGTGTGTGTGTGTAGGGAAGTGGGTTCTGATGGTTTAGTGTTTAAGAGTTATTTACTTTTTTTTTTCCCCTTGCCTTGTGAGTGGGCATTCTGTTTGTTAATAAACTGTGGTTTTTTCACTTTCATCTATTAGTATTCATTTCCTATTGATGGAAAGGGATTTTTGGAACCCCTTTGGAGGGGAGGACTCGGTCCAGAGAGTCCTCTCTTAAATTTGTCTCAAAACTGAGACACACACCTTAATAATTCCTATTTAGAAAATTTAAATCTATGTAGTGAGCCACATCTTTTGAGGACAAAAGTATCAGAAGTGACAGAAGCATCTGTATTATTTGAAGAAAATGAAAAGGAAGCCATATTCATTCAAGTCTGAGCATTTAGTTCTGTTATTGATCCTGGAGAACCTGAAAAATTTAATCTGAAGAAGCAAGGCTTCAAAGCACCTTGAAGATAATTGAGAAAATATGAGGATCTGTTATAATTTTATTTTTGGTTTTGGTTTTGATTGACACCTGTTCTCCATGCAAAATCAGATCAAGAAGAAAAAGAAGCAGGAAGATTCTAATCTGGAGGCAGATCAGACTTGTCAGACTGAAAKGTAATAAGTAATATGTTACTGGAGAACAGATAACATGTCTATCTTGGGGTGACTTTATGATGCTATATATCCCAATCGCCTGCTTAATGGAAAATATTAACTCTGTGTCTTTAAGCTGGCTTGAGAAGCCAGGCGCTGTGTCTTGAATGCTTCCAGGATATTTACGTTTTTTACTTATCACTACTGCCGCAGTTCTTCTCCAGCTAAGGGAGAGGGGAACACTTACTTTTCTCTAGACAGTTTTTTTTTCTTGGGTTTTGGCTTTTCGGCAGCTGAAGGCAAAAGGAACACTTTTTTTACTTTTACCTTTTTTTTCCTGTGAGCTTTTGGCCTGCTTTTTAGTCAGATGAGGGATATCGGAGGGAGTTAAAACTTACTGTTGGCTTTTTTCCCTCCTCTACCTGAGGCAAGGAAAGAAGACAGCTTTTCCTGGGATCGTGGTTTTTTCTCCTTCTTCCTTTGGAACTTTACAACAGGCCACTGAACTCTGGGGCCTGCACCCTCGGCCCGGAGAGAGACCTGCACCGTCCTAGGCCTACAGGCGGCTTGACTTTGTACTCTAGCAACCTTCAGGAAACAGAGCAGAAAACTACACCCAGGAAACAAAGGACTCTGAATTCATCCAGGTTGTCTTCACCACGAGAGGTTTATTATCTAGCATTACTCACTTTTTATTTTCCTTTTCCTTCCCCTAGTGCATTCTGCGTGCATTCCCCCAGCAGCTGGTTTTGTTAAATAAACAGTTTTTTTCACTTTCCTCCAAGAAATTCTTAAGGTGTTGGGGGAAGGGATTTTTAGAACCCTATCTTTTGCAGAGGAGACTCTTTGAGTCTTCCTCCTAAGTTTGTCCAAATTGTGACACATGTCCTAAATTTTTTTTTTTTGGTGAATCAGATTTTCCCCAAATTTTCATTTCTTACTGTCTACATGGGTGCTAGCGATCACTAGACAGGCTGTTTGGACAAAAAATTATATTTATTTTTTAACATATTTACCATCTTAGGAGCCTTTTGCAATCTAAATGATTCCACAGTTCTATATGGGTTCATTGGAACTAGAGGATATTTAAGATCCCTTCCAACCCAAACCATTCCTTGATTCTATGATTCTATTATGTATCTTAAGAGAATAAACACACCTTGTGTTTTCATACAAACTCCCAAACAACTGGCAGTTTAAATCTATTGTCATCTGTCATGGTTTAACCCCAGCTGTCAGCTAAGGCCCACCCAGCTGCTCCCTGGTGGGATGGGGGAGAGAATTGGAAGAGTAAAAGTGAGAAAACTTGTGGGTTGAGATATAGACAGTTTAATAGGGAAAACAAATGCTGAGTTCACCAGCAAAGCAAAACAAAGAATTAATTCACTGCTTCCCATGGGCAGGCAGGTGTTCAGCCACCTCAGGGAGAGCAGGGCCCCAAACCATCTAAGGGTGACTTGGGAAGACAAATGCCATTATTCTGAATGTCCACCCCCTTCCTTCTTCTTCCTCCAGCTTTACCTGCTGAGCATGACACCATATGGTATGGAATATCTCTTTGGTCAGTTGTCGTCAGCTGTCCTGGCTGTGTCCACTCCTAACTCCTTGTGCACTCCCAGCCCCCTCAGTAGTGGGGTGGGGTGAGAGGCAGAAAAAGCCTTGGCTCTGTCCAAGCCCTGCTCAGCAATAACAACAACATCTCTGTAATATCAACACTGTTTTCATCAGAAGTCCAAAATGTGGCCCCATACCAGCTACTGTGAAGAAAATTAACTCCAGCCCAGCCAAACCCTATAATTTTTAATTAAGTAAAAAAAATAGTCAATTTAGTCAAAATAGGCTGCCAATGGGTGTCTTAGGCATGGTGATGTACTAGTTAAATGTTTAAACTAATAAGGATCAATTCCAATGCCCTGAATAGAGGTGTTTTAACATGTGTCCTGAATTATTTTAAGTTGCTATTCATACCAGACTGATGGAGAGGACTTTCATTTCACTTTTGTGTGCGTATTTCTCTTGATAAATCTTTGTAAGCAGTTTGTATCTCGAATTTTGTAAGGAAACAATTATTTTTGTTTCCACCTTGCGCTGGTGTTTGTTAAAGGTGACTTTAATTTTTCTATCTAATATGAGCAGTTAACTCTATCCCTGTATCTTAATCCTTAAAAGTGAGTTCATGAGACCCTAGAAAAGAAGCTTATCTTCTCTAGCTACCTCACCAAACATGAAGCAACACCTACATCTATGTAAAATGCATAGCCTTGTTTCGCAAACTGGTGATGAAAGGATCTTCAAGCAACTAGAAGTAACTAGGAAAGACTCTTGATAATACGGCAGGRCATTTAGGAATTATTCTGAAGCTACAGATGTCACAAAGGAGTGTGTGTGAAACACCTGAAAAACTTTGTTTCCCAATTTGAAGCAAAAATGACTATTAAAGATAAAATTTTAAAACAATTGTTATGTCAATAAAAAGGACAAAGTTTCCCTTAGGGACTTAGATAATTTAGAAATAGAGCTGTAATGAATACCATGAGCTGCAAATGAAAAGAAACATCTTCTCTTTCAGCCGATTTTTATGGAACATAGCATACCAGAATCAAAGTGACTGCAATTAGCACTGATTTTGTCAGCAAGTTAATAAGAACAAAATAGTATATCCTAGAATGTTATCTACAGATAGTGTCACTAGAAAACCATTATTAAACTCTAATATTCCATGCTCACTACAAGAATGCATTTTAAATCAACATTAATAAAATTGATATGCGTATAAATAAAATCTATTCTAAGATTTGACATAATGAGTGCATGTTATTTAATAACACAGTAGTTAATTTTAAGGGGTTAAACGTCCAAGCAAAATCTATTAAAAAATGTTTGGAACACCTTTCTTTTTTTTTAGAGTCATGGGTAAACTGAATGGAATTTAAAGAACGCATTAGTGCAATTATTAACAAGTTCCATTAAATTTTTTTCTGTATCAAGTCCCTCCTCCCACCAAATTAGGTGAATAGATCTTGCTAGCACAGTCCTAGTGGTACTGCATGCAAGTAAAATAAATGAAGAAGAAATATGCAACAAAAATGCTAAAAAATGCATTTTTCTTTTTGTGTTTTCCCAAAGTGTAAGGTTTTTAAACTAGTTACTTCATCAAATTACATATCCACTGGCTATTGATGTGTTGTAGTGTAGGAAGTGGACTTTGATCACCGTTTTTGCCTCAGAAAAGCTTGAAATAATTTCAAACAAACCTTTCAGCTTTCTTGGGATATATAAATTAGGATAGTTTTAATGAACCTTTTTTATAAATTGAAGTTATCTCTACCATTTTGTTAAGTTATTGCAAAACTATCATGCTTGCAAATTGGGTCATGTATAGAGAAATATGCTTCTAACCTAAAATGCATCTTTCTATATCTTTCATCTATCTGTAATCTGATATCAAATACTTAATCTAATATCCAGGCACTATATATATATACATATGTATATATATATATACACACACACACACACAAAGATGTGGGTATTTGAATATTAGGAAATAGAGGAAAAAATATCTTAATATAGTCTTAAGTTGGCTGTCATACCTATGATACTGTGTATGATTCATATAAAGAATTGATACTGTTTTCCAATATTAGGATTTTTATTATAAAAACATGTATGCACATGGCAAATTCTGCAAGCATTTGTTAGATGCTGTTTAATTTTTGGGGTGGGGAATGGGGAATGACATATTATGCCATATTCAAAGACTAATCTATCTCTTGTATCCTCAACAGCACAGTACTTGTAAATACGGAGTTTTAGCTGCTCCATACAGAGCAGATAGAATATGCTGGATTGTTGTGCACTGGGGAAACTGTCATCTACAGACTTCAAGATATGAAATTATAATGGATTCATCATGTAAATTTCCATCTGGGGATGAAGGGTCAAGTCTTCCTCTATAACATGAAATCAGATCTTTCATGATCTCCTTATAGCATGAGCGATTAAATGCATATGAACAAAAGGTTGGGGCCTCCTTCTTTCTTTTTTTTTTCTAGTGGGTGAGAAAAGGAATCTAGTGAATCTGTATTGATGAAAAGCTGGGTTATCTGAAAGCCCAGATTCTCTTTCCTTAAAATGATCCTCAAACTTACTTTAAAATAATGTCTTCTTTATGCAGAAAATGTTAAACAACCGACTTTGGCCAATAACTTTAGCAAATTCTTTGACTTGACTAATGAATCAGACAAATCTTACTACATTGATGGTTTGCGAGCATCTGGAAGAACAGAAAATGTAGGTGGTATTTGTTTGGGAAGGCTTACAGGTCCTAATGGGGTTTCTTCAGAGCTCAGGATCTGTCCTGTCAGATATATGTATATCAAGTATTTTAATGTTTTGTCAGACTAACTAGGAATTAATATAAACATTTGTACCAGACAAAGTGTTAAAAACCTGTATGTAATTGACTTAGCTTATGTTTCTATTTTGGGGAAAGCTGAACCCACTGTCCAAACTACATTGATTGTAGTGACCTGAGCTCAGTTCCCACCTTGCTCCACACTTGTGGTATTAGTAAGGAGAGGAAAGGAATCTGACTGTGCTGTAAACTTGCAGCAAAGCATGCATCCTTTTGGAATACCTACTCTCCTTGAATCCATGGTAAGTACAGATCTGGGCCTATATTCCTTGACCCAAACACTTGGGTGGAAAAGGAAAATACTGAGTGCAGTTATTCTTACTTTCTACATGGAAGAGTAGACAAAAGCATAACCTAACCTATTGTGAATTACTATAATGGTGAGATAGTTTGCTCCTGTCTGTGGTATATTAATTAATTAAAAAAATTAAATTGCTACAATACTGATATTTACTCTGAAGCAACACGAAGTGGACTCAGTTTTATGCAATTAAAACCAATTATATAGTTATTTGATTGTAAAAATTGTATATCAATAGGGAAACATAATTTAAGGCTATTTTATTTAATCTCTATCATTTTAATTACAGATGTAAAGTGTGGGTGGCAAGGCGCCAGAAGCAATTTTATACAGGCTACCCAGCAAGCAAAACAATAATGACCAGCTATATATTAAAAAACTTTTTGAAAAGTTGTTAAAAAGTTAAAAATGAGGTTTCTGATCTTGAAAAATCATCATTTACAAAACAAAGTATAAGAAAATAAATTACCTCCCGAATAATCTGTTTTGTTGGGAATCATGTTGTAAAGAAAACAATTTTGGTTCTGTGCAATTCTGGTTCTTGGTTATAAACCCCAAATTAACTTTGAGCTGTGTAATTATATTTATTGCTGTCATATTTTGGAAAGAGAGTATTTTAAATCATTGAAAATATGCACATCCTCCCCCCCATTAGTTTATTTCCTATGACAGGACCTGTTCATATTGATAGATTTTATATCTACAGAAGGATTTCAAATGAACAGTTTTAAATATAAATTAAAACATCTCAGAGGTGCACTGAGCTTCATATTTTTATTGCAATAGCTAGTTACTGAGACTCGGAGTTCTCCTTAAAACCAAATGCGGCGCTGCCTCAGACCTGGTGAGCTCGTTGTTAATCGCCTCGCTGAAGAGTGCTCAGCGCCGCCTAGCACAGCGCCCTTGACAGGGAGCGGCAGCTCCACTTGAGGTACGCGTGAGGCTTCGATATGCTGGCCTCTTAGCCCTCTAACCAGTCTGCTGACTATCTTGAGTACGCCCCGGAGGTAAAGAATAGGGAGAGGCTCTTTCCGTGGAGTCCAGAGAGTTTATTCCCTAGGGGGTCCAGAGGGAAAGAACCCCGAGCACGGCTGTGCACGGGTTTTTGTATGAGGARTAAAGGRGGCGGGGAAAGGGARTACAACCAATGGGATAAGGGYAAGGGGGTGGTGACACAAAGTACAGAGCAAATAGGGAATARGGGWAGGCGGGATTACAMACAGGGGACCAACCATCAACCGAACAGCTTGGAACTTTCTMGAACMGGGGGATRTGYCTTCARACCTCGTCCCCGCCCTSGGATCCTCCTTCTTCCACCCATTGGAGGGCGAGGACTTGATGGACRTTATCYGGCCACAGCCCRCGAGGGGGCTGTGTCAACCCAACATCTCCCCCGTTTTTGTTTATTAATTTTAACATGTACGATTTGAAACAACATAGGAATAAGAATATGAGAAAAATAATCGCAACGAAACCTACAATTGTTTTTAAAATTGATCCTACCCACCCGGATAGCCCCCAGCCCGTAAACATTCCTCCCAACCAGTCCTCTCCTTCCCGCCTCAGCTGATGGACTTGTTCTTGGATCCTCTTGATGGTTGTATGAATGCTTTCGGAGTGCGATGACAAATTGAAACAACATAGTCCTTCGAATTCATCGCACCCCCGACCGTGGGCGAGAAGGAGGAAGTCGATGGCTGCCCGATTCTGCAGAGTGGCGTGCCTAGTTGTATCCTCGTCTGCGAGGAGTTCGCTTAGAGCCTTGGAGGTTAGGTTGGCATGTTTGCCCAGCCAACATTCAATATGTTTTATCTGTCCCAAGGCTCTAGCGGCTGCAGCCCAGGGAAGTAGCACTGACATTAATGTAATTTTTGACCTTGACCAAGATGTTATATCCGAATCACAATTTTCCTCTATTTCGCCAATTGATCTCTTCACAACGCTTGTTTTTTGAGCCGAATCAGAATTTTGCCACTCCAGCAAATGTTTTTTGTCTGGAGTCAGCAGTGCTAATTTCCCCAGGGTGCAGGGCCCTCCTCGTAGACGGGAAGGGATTCCTGCCCAGGCCCGGTTCCCACAGATGAAAAACACCCCTTTTGGAAGTGTCTTGGGGAATTTTGTGGACTTGGCTTGTGTCGGTGCGGTGATGTTGCACCAGAAAGCCAAACGATATTTTTTCTCTGAAGGTGTCACGTCCAAGATGTATGGCTTTCTCATATCTACACCCTCCTGGCTTACCCACTCCCTTGTGCTCAATTTATATTCAAAATTYACACAATATTGGGCCTGAGAGGACCCCAGTAGGTCGAATTCCTGGGGTTCCTCTTGCATGGATGGGTAGAGCCTCGTCCACTCATCCCAGGATCTAACCGGGTCGGGCTTCTTTCCTGCAAAAGGGTACTCGTTGGATCGGAGCAGAATCCCTACTAGGCACGTCGACATCGGGTTTTCTGCGTTATCCATCGACAAACACAGGCCTTCCTGGTTGAGGGTCCTGGCTAGGGTGGTCCATATGTTGAGTCTAGGCTGGGGCACTATCCATCCTGTAGCCGGAAAAGCTGCTAACAGGAGACATAGGTGGAACAACATCATTGTGATGGGTGGGTAGGTCAATCTAAAAGAGAAAAATATGAGTGTAAATTATATGCAATATATTACTTAACATAACATACTCGGTTGACCCCTTAACTCCCCCCTTTGGGTTTGAGAAACTAAAATCCTGATTGTAAAAATCCGTAAAGGTCTTGCTGCTCCTCCACACTCCTACGCTTTCTCCTCCACGCCGCAGCTGTAACATCCTTTGGTTCTTCTTGGGGCTTGTCCGATGGTGTCTGAGATTGCAGATATGGCTTGACCCACTTCCCCGGAATCCATTTGAGGCCTTGTGGKGTGAGGACACACGCGTATCCTCTMCCCCAAGTRATTAGGGAAWATGGGCCTTGGGTGGACARTGTCTCAGGGTCTTTAATAATTACAGGCGGGTGCTCCTTAAGTTTTGTTGYYTTCGAGTTGTAAAAATGACGGAGGACCGGTGGRTTTGGGTCCTCAAAGGAGCAATTGAGRAARTTTATTGTGAACAASACCTTAGCGAGCCTRATTACYGGTATTTGAACTGTGTCCTCTCCCCTTTGCAGYTCTAGCAGYCTCTTTATAGTGCGGTGAGTTCTTTCCACCACCGACTGTCCTGTGGGGGAATGCGGTATGCCAGTAGTATGGGCCACACCCCAAAGCTGTAGAAAATGCTGGAGGGCTCGAGATATGTAGGCCGGCCCGTTGTCTGTTTTTATTTGTTTGGGGACCCCCAGAGTGGCGAACGCCTGGGTCAGATGGTTGACCACATCCTTGGCTTTCTCCCCCGCATGGGCCGAGGCGAAGACTGCTCCAGAGAAGGTATCCACRGAGACRTGTACATATTTCTGYCTGCCRAACTCAGGCACATGGGTTATGKCCGTCTGCCATAGCTCACAACTGCCYAGGCCTCGGGGATTRACCCCCGAGCCGAGAGATGGGAGCTGATGTTTTTGGCAGTTGGGGCATGTGGCCACAATAGCCTTTGCCTGGTCCCTGGTAAGATGGAACCGGCGAACCAAGGCTGGAGCGTTCTGGTGGAATATGGCATGGCTCAATTTTGCTTGCTGGAATAGGTCTGGCACAGTCGAGAGGTGCGCTGGCATCGCCAATGCGTCAGCCCTCCGATTTCCCTCGGCGATGAAGCCTGGCAATGCGGAATGCGATCTTATGTGCATAACATAGAAAGGTTGCTCTCTGTGGGAGATGAGATAAATCAGCTTAGAGAGCAAGCTGTATATTTTCGGGTTTGACACCTCCTTGAGCATTGCGTGCTCAGCTCTAGCAGTCACTCCAGCTACGTAGGCCGAATCAGTGATCAAATTAAATGGTTCCTTGAACCTCTCAAATGCTCTGACGACCGCGGCTAACTCTGCAACTTGAGGTGATCCTTGGACCACCTCGACATCAGACTCCCACCTCTGAGTCTGAGGATCCTGAAGCCAGGTGATTACTGACTTACAGGATGCTCCTGAGCCGTCTGTAAACAATGTCAGAGCATTGAGTGGCTTCTTACTTTGTACCTGTTTAGGAATAATTTTGAGTGCCAATCTCAGCAAGCTGTGTTTTGGATAATGAATTGAAATTTGGCCTGAGTAACTGTCCAAAGCGTACTGGAGGTTGTCGTTTGTTTGAAGAAGATTTTCCAGTTGGTCCAGATTTAAAGGTAGGTATATGCACATAAAATCACACCCCGCGAGGGTTCGGAGTCGCACCCTCGCCTTGGTGATGAGCCTTGCCATCAGCTCCTGCGGCTGTGTAATGCTCTTGGATGGCTGGTGCGAGAGGAAGACCCACTCGATGAGTAACAAGGGGTCTCTCTGCACCTCATCCCATTGGAAAATAACCCCATGAAGGTACGGCATATCCCCAAGGATAGCCAGCCTGAATGGCAGTTTGTGATTATATCGGTGTACCTGTCTCGTGGAAATTGCTCGTTGTACCTTCTCAATAGATTTCTTTGCTTCGTGTGTCAGCGTTCGTGGTGCTGTCAGCTCGCAGTCTCCCCTCAGCAGGTTGAAGAGCGGTGCGAGGTCTTCGGTGGTAAGGCCAACGAGTGGCCTGACCCAGTTGATAGTTCCGCAGAGTTGGTGTAACTCCTGCAGAGTCTTTGGGTGGTCATTAATCTGCACACTCTGGGGGGTAATGGTTCTTTCAGATATTATCAACCCCAAGTATTTCCAGGGGCAGGTCCGTTGGACCTTTTCGGCCTGAATCTCAAAGCCCTCCTCCTGCAGAGCCTTTAAAACCAACGACATGGTCCAGTTTACATAGCTCTGCGTTGGGGCGCACACCAACAGGTCGTCCGTGTAGTGGTAAATGATTGCTTTGGTGGCCACTTTCCTGATGGGCGATAAAATGCGGGCGACGTACCACTGGCAAATGGTCGGACTATTTTTCATGCCCTGAGGCAAGACCCGCCAGTGGTACCGCCGCATGGGAGCTTCCCTGTTGATGGATGGGACAGAGAACGCGAACCGGGGGGCGTCTCTAGGGTGGAGGGGGATGTTAAAAAAGCAATCTTTAATATCTATGACTGCTAGCTTCCACTTTTGTGGAAGCATAGCCGGCGATGGCATTCCGGGCTGCAGAGGTCCCATGTCCTCAATGACTTCGTTTATTTTACGCAAGTCGTGGAGGAGGCGCCACCTGTCCTTCCCCGGCTTTCGTATAACGAAAACTGGGGAATTCCAGGGGCTGTTTGAAGGTTCAATGTTGCCCTTGAGCAACTGCTCCTCCACGAGAGCGTTGAGCGCTTCCAATTTTGGTCTTGCAAGGGGCCACTGATCCACCCACACTGGAGAATCTGTCTTCCAATGCAGTGCCTGGGTGGCGCGCTCCGCAGTGGCCCTTCCTAAAAATCCCGAGGTCGAGATGGAATCTCGACCCGGGCACCCCATTGGGACATAAGATCTCTGCCCCACAATGTCAGGCCGGAGTCCGCAATGTAGGGCTTTATAGTTGCAACCCTACCTTCCGGACCTTCCACTTGTATTAGATGTTTTGATCTTAGGGCAGTCAAAGTTCCTCCTATCCCCATTACGACGCCCTCATCCGGACGCTGCTCCCATATTGATGGCCATTCATGCGAGCTTATGACTGTAACGTCAGCTCCAGTGTCCATCATTCCTGTCAGTGTCACCATTCCTCCCTGAGTCTGAAGCTTACACTTCAGCATGGGCTTGCTACGCCCTACTACTTCAGCCCACATGACCGACGGCTTCCCTACGGGAAGCACGACGGCCTGTGTAATAGGGCTCCTCGCAGGAAGGAAGAAAGGTGGGCGGTGACACTTGACGTGAATGATGGACTGCCCATCCTGATTTGTCCTAATGACCGCTGGTGTTATTTCAATTTCCTGTGGAGTGTTTTCCGCATTCCCAACCACAAATATATCAGTGTTTGGTAAGGTGGTGGAAAGACTCACTGCGATTAAGGTTCGCTGCAGGGAGTTGAGGTGTAGAGGCTCGATCGTTAAAATGTCAGTCCAGTGTTTTTGGTCTTTGTCCGAGGTGTTGTCGTATACTGTGACGGCTGCTCCATTTTTATCCTGGCGCGGGGCCGTCTTGCCGCGCTCGCTTACTGGTTTCCCGCCGGTGAGATAGTGGGTGGCTGTCCTGCTTTCCCTGTGCCTCCTGGGGAGAACCTCTTGAAATTCTTATTATTTTTAACTCTGCAATCTTTAGCCCAGTGAACTTGTTTGCCACAGTTATGGCATGCTCCTCTGGGGTTATACACCTTCCTAGGCCCTTGTCTCTGTGGTGTTTCCACTGCCCCTATATTGATATGCCTCTTCTTGGTTGTGTCAGTCTCAACCACTGCAAGTCTAGTGCAGGCCTCGACCATCTGTGTCAGGGAAGGGGGAGGATCGAAGGGCAACGACAAAATGACCCTTCTACAAGCGTCATTACAGTTAGCTTTCGCTAACTCCTTTAACATTTCCTCCCTCATTCCCGYATTTTGAATTTGCTTGTTAATCAATTGTTTTARCCGGTCGACAAAGTCAATGAATGGTTCCGAAGGGCCTTGCCTGATTGCAGTATAACTTGCAGTGGGAGCTTGCTTAGGGGGCATTAAGTTTAGTGCTCTTTCAGCCGCTAGAGTGCTTGCCTCTAGGGCAGGCCTAGGAATGAGAATTGCTTGATCTTGGGGTCGCGTGAAATCCCCTTCCCCAGTCAGATGTTCTATTGTTAAATTGGCATTGCCATCCTGTAGAATTAAGTTCGGGAGAGCGTCCCTTAAAAGTCTTCTCCATGCAGCCTCCCAAAGTAAATACTCCAAAGGTGTCAAGAGACACGATAAGACATTTTTGATGTCGTGGGGGACAAGCGTATTCGCCGTAAATGTAGCATGGAGAAGGCTTTTAAAGTATTCGCTCTCGCGACCAAACTCCTTTTGGGCTTTGCACAATTCCTTCAGGTTTTGATAACCGAAGGGCTCCCATCTGGGGTTTAGGCCTAAGCGGTTGTATATTACAGGGGCCACTAGTGGATGGTCTTCATTAGGAGTATCGCTTCCGGTCCCGATGGCGTGGGAACCGGAAGGTAGGCCGTGGGAACCGGAAGGAACAACCGGATGGGAGGGGCCGGAAGTGGGGTGTGAGAGGGCGGAGTCCCAGGAAAGGCGGGGCTTCCCGACGCTGTGGGAGGGACCCGGCGCAGACACACCCAACGACGCAGAAGGGGCGGGACCCGACGCCAGGGAGGGGTCCGCGGTCAACACTTCCGGGGAGAAGGAGGAAGAGGTGGGGTAGTTAGGGAGCGAGGAATTTTGGGAAGAAGAAGGCAAGATGGAGGGCTTCGCCACGTGGCGACCGCCATCTTGTCTCCTACCCTCCGGTCCGCCATTTTGTGTGAAACAACTGGGATCTGAAACTGAGGGTAGAGGGTTTGGATAGTGGGCTAAGGAAAGGTCCAAGGCAACCTGGCCAGGGCCACCTTGGCAATGGTGCAAAGCAGAGCTGGAGGAGCCAGGGAGGCGGTCGCAGCCCTGTGTCAATTGACAGTCTGCTCTCTCCAGCCTGCTCTGCTTGAGGATYGAGGTTCTGGGGACTCGGGGTGAGGAAAGCRGGGTACGGGATGAAYTCTCTAAATTGGGGTTGGATTTCTGCTTTTCCTCCCTCTTGCTCTTAGTTACGATTACATCTCTAATCTTTACTAATAAGGGAAGGAATTTCTCCACTGAGCTGTCCCCTCTCCTCATGGAGAGAACCAACATCTCATCTACCGCTTTCCAGAAGGATACCTTCTGGATTTCTTCTAATGTAACCTGCGGTAGGTTGCAGAAAATCCATTTAACGAATTTCTTTAACGTCCCCTTATTAAACGTAATACCCTCCCCCCTAAGGGAATCCCCAACTTGGACGAAAATCTCCCTTTGGGCCCGGGAAAGTTTTACACCCATCTTTAACTCAATTCCCGACGCCCTAGATTCACCCCTAGCTGGAAAAATGTTAAATAAACCAAAACCTGAGGGGCCAACTGAGACGTAAAGTCTCCAACTGAGACGTGTAGTCTCTCCACTCTAATATCCCCTAGATCGGGATGCTTACCTTCCGGCGTCCCGGCGAGGCTTCAGTGTCCCTCAACTCAAAGCTCCGACTAAGGTCCTCCGGTTCTGGACCTTCTCCTACTTCTTTCTTCTCTTCTGGGTGTACTGGAGAAGCGGTCCCCCTCTCGKAGCACCACACTCTAAAACGAGGTGTGCTTCTACGAGAGTTCCGTGGTCCCGTGGGGCACGAACACTTGCCACTCTCACTGGCAAGGACGCCTGAAGGAATCCTCCCGGTGGAAGATTCCTCACACGGGGCACCACCTGCGGCGCTGCCTCAGACCTGGTGAGCTTGTTGTTAATCGCCTCGCTGAAGAGTGCTCAGCGCCGCCTAGCACAGCGCCCTTGACAGGGAGCGGCAGCTCCACTTGAGGTACGCGTGAGGCTTCGATATGCTGGCCTCTTAGCCCTCTAACCAGTCTGCTGACTATCTTGAGTACGCCCCGGAGGTAAAGAATAGGGAGAGGCTCTTTCCGTGGAGTCCAGAGAGTTTATTCCCTAGGGGGTCCAGAGGGAAAGAACCCCGAGCACGGCTGTGCACGGGTTTTTGTATGAGGAATAAAGGGGGCGGGGAAAGGGAGTACAACCAATGGGATAAGGGCAAGGGGGTGGTGACACAAAGTACAGAGCAAATAGGGAATAAGGGAAGGCGGGATTACAAACAGGGGACCAACCATCAACCGAACAGCTTGGAACTTTCTAGAACCGGGGGATGTGCCTTCAAACCTCGTCCCCGCCCTGGGATCCTCCTTCTTCCACCCATTGGAGGGCGAGGACTTGATGGACATTATCTGGCCACAGCCCACGAGGGGGCTGTGTCAACCCAACAACCAAACGTCAGTATTAAACCAAAACCAAGCTATAAAGCTTTCATACTTCAGTTAGATTCCAAGACAGACTCAGTGCAGGGATCTGTGAATGGAATTCCTTGGTTTTTCCTATATACTGAATTAAGCAAATAACTCTTTGCTTCCAAAGAAATAGAACCTTAACAGCAACAATTCATTTTTCACTAATTTTTTTTTTTAAAAAAAATGATTTCTTTTATTTTTTTACAACCTAATTAAAAAAAATATTTATCTTCTAAGCAGAAATGATAACTTTAGAGCATGAGGTGAAGTTTTCACATTCTGGAAGAACCAAACAGCAGCAAAACCAATATCTGATAACCTTTCATTAATGACTACGAAAGCTGAGATCTGACAATGATACTGAGGCATATACCTAAAATTGAGGATGTACATGAATGCCTTTCTAAGGAGGCACTTTCCTAAATTTTGCCTTTATGTTGTGGTGGCAGTTCCCTAGCTCACTTGGGATGCCTTTCAAGCTAAGTGAATCTTTAATCAAAACAAAACCAAGAAGGTAATAGTCTGACAGCTTTCTATGGCAAATAAATCAACAGTCTTGGAGTGAGGACATAAGACTGGGTATTTTCAAGATTTCCTTTGAAGGAGACTTTGGTTCTAGAACCATCTCATCTCAGCCAAGAAAAAGACAACTTTCCTCAACCAGGGTGCTTTCTATAAGAGCACAGGATCTGACAAATTGATTCAGTAAAAGTCTTTGCTTCAGTCTCTGAGCTCTTGAAGGTTCAAATTTGTCCATTTTCACAAATGCAAGAGAGGAGAAGCCTCCTGGGGAGACGGGCGGCTGTGGCTGGGCAGTTGGGTGAGTGCTCCCGGGCACTGACAGCACAGGCAAAAGCTGTGTACTGGTACACCTGCAAATGCTTGGCATGTGTCCTGTTCACACACTGTTTGCTGGAGTCCAGGAATTTACCTCTAGCTTATCTGGAAAATAGAAAACCTGAACGGTGAAATTCCACCTCTTTCTGCGTAAGCATAAAAAAAAAAGGTATCAAATAAAAAAAGATTATTACTTCCTTTAAAATAATTATTTGCGATTAGATCATGGTATCACGTCTGCAATTTAAGGATTTTATTGTGAATCAGATCTAATATTCAAAAGCTTGCCATGTCAAGCTACTAAAAAATGGGTTTTCTAATCAATCGGAACTTCTGAATTGTTCTACAGTCCGGCACTTCACGATCCAAACTGTAAGTTCCTATAAGGCATCTTAGCAGCGAATGTCAGTAAAAATTAAAACAAAAGAACAGGCATTTCATCAGTGATTTATTCTGTTGAGACAGTTTTCATGGGTGGCACAACTCTTCGTACATTTGAATCGATCATGGTAATGCATCTGTGCACTGACGATACAAATGAGATAAAAAGGAGCATTTAGTCATCAGATGATAACGTCTCTATTTAAAATTCTATCATAAGTTAAATGGGACAATAACTGTCAGGATTTAGTATTTAAGAGGACTAAATCTGAAGCTGCCATTATGTGTTAAAAATACCCTGCCATTGACATTTTCACTATACATGTCAAGTAAATCCACAGTTAGTGTTAGCTTTGAGGAATTATGTGACATGCCAATGGGCCATAGAATCAGGAAACACACCAAAAAAGAAATTAATAAGCTATGTAATGTGAATATACAATTAAATAAAATTTAAAACATTATGATTGGAAATACAACAAAATGTATGCTATGGAGATCAGTACAAAGCTTTCTGCTAAGTTCTAATTCTACCACATTCTGTAGACCATATTCTCATCTCTGACTACCACCAAGTAGTCACACATTCTTTGGACAGCACATAGAAATCTCTGAGTTTGGAGATTATTTGTTGCCCCAGGAAACACATGAATATAATCTGTGAAAAATATGTTCTGAACAAATACTTGAATGTCATATGAGTAGTTCTTGGGTTTTAAGGGCATAATACAATTTTATAATTTTTAAATTATTAACTCAATTATTAATTTAGTGATTCTGTGATGCAGAATATTGAGTGTCATATGAGACATGACATTATTTATTTTCAGTAGCAGGACATACAGACACATAACATTTACATTGTGATTCATTGAGGTTTTTAATCCAGATACTGCAAGAACTGGATTAGCTCTGTGCTAAAATGTGGGTGTTCATTTCTTCTTTTTTCTACAGTCATTAGTGCTGATTGGTATCCATGCAGCTGGACAGCAAGCAAGATCAGGAACAGATCTCAGTTAAAACTAACCCAGCAAAAAATAAGGTGGTGGTGGTGGAAAGGTTAATTTGACTCAATCCAGCTGTTGCATGGCTTCGTGTTTTTGCTGGCTTAAGGGAGAGGGAGCAAAGGACTGCTGAGGAATGGTGAGGATAAGGTTAGAGACTATACAAGTTATGCAAGCTTGAAGTGTTCACAGAGCCATACATAGTGTTCACTTTGATAACGTGTTGTGACTCTATCACTGCTATGCAGTTTCAGAACAAAAAATTATTTTTTAAAACTCCAGACTTTAACTAGAAAATTGCTAGAAAGAAATAAAGCATAGAATGATTCACCCTGTGACAATGAAGTTTTGTCTGCTATGGTGTGCATATTTTTTTATCCAGCTCTTTTAGCTTCCATTAGCTAACTACATCCTCCTCTCCTTAGAAGAAATTGTTGTGTGCAAATCATTTCAGTAAAAAAGGCAATCATAAGTAAAAGAAAATTTATTTTTCTAATGCAAAGTACTACTGGTTTATTATAAGAGCTACAGAGTTTAGCTCATTATGTATAATATAATCCTTAGAAATAAAATAGTGGCATTAATTTTGAGATAGGCTGTTCACATATCATTTAAAACATAAATGATTGGGTAATACTGAAAGATGAATCAAGGATGAAATACTGCTCCTACTATTTAAGGCTCTATTCATGCTGCAGGGGGATACTAGGTGTCGCCCTGAGTTTTGCAGTTCTTCGATGTTTTTTCATTTCTGTAACAGAGTTCTCACGCACTTTCTGTAAACATAGCCATGTTTTGCTAACCGTCCTTTATTGTTTGCATTCCATTCTCCTAGGCAGAGACGTTTGATAGATTTTTCCTTTGACCAGTGTGATTGAGGGGTGGTAGCCTCACCCTCCAATCCATGGTGGTTTCTAACAACATATAAGTAAACAAGCTCGGGGTCATCTGGCCCCCTTCTTGCTTCTTGTCTTGACAGAGCTGAGTCTGCATAGCTCTTTCGTGTCCAAGTGCGACAACTAGGCATTCTTTTTCTACACTGAAATATAAGTGTATTTTTAAAAGCAGAAAAAGAAAAAACACGGATGTGGGAGAGACCTCTTTAATCCTAATCCAAATGCCTTGTTACAGGAGACAGCATCATCATATAATCCTATCTGAAATGGTGTCAGATTCCTGTATCAACTTCCTGCTTTTCTGCTTGAAAGTCTTTACCAAAATCTCACTCCTTTAATATTCTAAAATCTCCAAATTTTTCAATCAACTTACCTGACTAGAGAATCCACATTTCTTTGCCAAAGTTTGGTTTACTTAAGATATTGGAAATCTGATTTTATCCATTTTGCCTCCTCCAAGACATATTCTTAACAAAAAAAGGTGAGACAACCATTATAACATCAATAGCTAATTCTGATTTTCCAAAACCAGGCTTTGCTTGGCAAAATGACTAAAGGTTCCCTTCCTTTCACATAGTGTGGTAGGATATTTAGGGAGTTCAGGGAGAAAAGCAGGGGTGTGTTTTTTGTGTTCCCCAGCAAAAAATACCTGCAGTTGACTCTGACAGTAGATCTGCTTCTTTCTATGCGGTTTGTCTTTTGGGTTCAAGTGGCAGATGTGATGCTGACATAAAGATATTATGCACCTTAGAATTGTACTTATTTTTGTATCTTTTGAATAAGAAATGCTTATCAGAGAGCGTTACCAAGGTCAGAAAAGATGAGGCCATGTTGTTTTGGTGGCAGTGAGACTAAAGCTATGAGGATATGAGCCATGGTACACTATGTGCCCTCAGGGCCAGTCGATTGTCCATGGTCCATTTTATTACCAACTATTAATGATCATAGTCAAGAGGATTGGACTATAGATTTTTGCTTTTATTCCAAAACTGGTGAAATAACTCACTTAGTTTTTGTTTTCTAGACCACACACACTATTCCTCTTTATCTTGGTTAGAGAGGAAATCACGTTACACAGTCGCAATACCTGTCACAACCCTTGGATGCAGGAGTGTGCTTGGTAAAAAATAAACATCTTTTTTAGGTATGACATCACAGATGTATTTTCTGAAACAGCACACAATAGTTCATGTAAAATGAACTATTCTTGTAAAATGTCATGAAAAGATCACAGTTTCTTCAGATAAGTCAGTTACTCAAAAGAAATTTGATTTTTAAAAACAAGTCTATAGTTAATTCAGTATTTTGTTAGATTTCCTAGTATTTTTTTTATTTGTTGGCTATTAGTCTGATGAACCATTTAGAATTATTTCTGTCATTTGAATGGATAAAATATTCAAAACTCTGTAATCTAATATTGAAGAGTCTGTAGTCTAAAAATTTACAAAATCACATAATAATTTTTATTTATCAACATGAAAGTTAAAATCTCTCTTTCTGTGAACATTCCTGACAAAGAGTACTGTTCCAATGTTTGTGAAGAGAAACAAAATTGTGGGTGGAATGCAAGTCTATTTTACATATAAAATTTTTCCCGTGTTTTAAAAATAATCTTTGAATAAAAAGTACGTTGCTCTCAAGACCTAATTACATTTCAGGGCAGCCATATCTTTATTTTCTTATTCACTGTTCTTTGTTTTTGTATTTCTATGTGACACTAATCTTGTAGAAACATACTACGTACATATGCTAAAGCATTTCATATAGGTTTAAGAGGTTGTTAGAATTCTCTCCTCTTATAACAAGCAGTATTTGATACATTCAAAATACTGTGCTTTGAACTAGAATAAATGCTCTTTGTTGTGCAAGCAGCACCATCACTATGAGGTGATAAAACACTTCCTTTATCTTCTTTATTTATATCAGAAGTGGAATTAACAGCAGTAATAGCAGCAGGCCTACTCAGGATACTGCGAATTTGAATTTTGTCATAGAAAATGAGTATAACACATAGCTGAGTTTAGCCAGCTGATACTGACTCACTCACTTACTCACAGTTCAGCACTTTTCTTCACTTCTGAGATGGACTTATTTAATTTTAAAGTGGTCTGAAGTGTTCAGTCAGAAAAAAAACCAGAAATGTTCACGTGAAACTGTTCTAGTGAAGATTTTATATTGTAGAATTCAGCAAGAAATGAAAGAAGTTCCCAACTGCTACTCTATTCTTCTCCTTGAACCCCCAAATTTAGAAAGCAGAAGCAGAAATATTCTCCATTTAGTTAGTTTGTAGAAAGCACATGAACTGATTGTATGTTGCCATTGGCTTAATCTTTCTGATCACAGACTGCTGCTGACTGAAGGGGAGTTACAAGAATTGTGAACTCAAACTCTTGCTGAAGGTGGTAAATGCAGCAGCCAAAAGTAGTATCTTGGGAGATTGAGGATGCAGATTAGGAAAAAAGTCTTCACCATAAGGATATTTCCACTTTGGAAAAGTTCGTAGTGAGAGGCAGGGAGTCTCCCTGCCTTCTTGGGCTTTTCAAGACTTCATTACACAAAGCCATGACTGAACCAGTCTAGTCCTGTCAATAGTCCTGCTCCATGCAGAAGAAGCAAATGAACTTTTGCTTGATTATTGTTCAAACTAGGCCATGTACAGAGATAATTCCCAGCTAGTGTTCCTATGATTTGACAAAATAGCTTAAATCCCATAGCACAACATGCAATACAGAAAGGATTTGTTTAGTCCTATCAAATTCCCATTTTAATCTTTCAAATTCTTAATCTTTCAAACTAGTTCACTTAAAGGCAGATTTTGGAATTTTAAAAAATACTGGTATGGATAAGACAGTCACATCTTTGTTCTGGATTATTGTTTTATCTAACCATGTTTAAAATCAATTTTAGCAGATACGTTAGCAAACATTTTAGAGGTTTCAGACAGGTACACAGAAAGGATAATTTGTACTGAGGAAAGAATGGTTGGATATTAATTTTCACCTAGTTTTAGACTTACGGGAGTTAGACTTTCATGTCTAAGACAGCCAGAGCCATATGTTAACCAATCAAGAAAATCTAGAACTTTATGAGGATATGCTGGTTTTCCTAAGATAGTTGTCTAAGATAGGTCACATGGATCACCTTCTGAAAATGCTGGTTTGTCTGCATTATGGAGTTTCCAAGATGACTCAGACATAAAGATTTTAAATACCTGAACTAGGACACATGAATACAGGGCTTGATGCAGTATGACTGAAAATATTATTACTTTATACAACAAAGCATGAGAGGACATCAAGTAAGCTTACAGCTTAGCATTCTAATTCAAACCTCTATAACCTCAATATTATGTTTTGAGATATCTGGTGCTGGTACACTACCTTCAAGCTTTTAAAGAAAGAGGCTTTAAATTTTTACTGTATTTGGAAGTACAAACACTTCAAATAATTTCAGGTGCTTTGATCCTGTTTTTGTTTTCCCTATGATGTATAAAACAAAAAACCTAAAGGAAAAAAAAAAGGGAGAAAACTTAATAGCTTAAACTGTCATTGTACTATGTAAGCACATACTGTGTAATAACAGCAACAGTGAAAAAGTAATGCTGACAACAACTCTATTTTGTGACAAAGCATCTTGCACGCTCCTTTGCCTGAATGCAAATTAAACTTTCCCTTGATCAATTATTCAACAGATTTCATGAAAGGAAAGGTCTTTATATATTCTCATTCAACTGTAATCTAAGTAACCTTCATCTTCATAGCTGTCTTTTGGTGACTTGGTCAGAGGCATGGCAATGCATTTTGATTTTGACTCACGTCAACATAAACAGTTTAGTCCTAAGATTTTCATTGTTGTTATACCCATCAGACCTCTGAGATACAAAGGATGACATGATAATATCTACATCATGAAGAGAATGTTGAGTTATATGAGAAACAATAAATATTTTATCTTCATGAAGACAACAACCTGACAGGTCAAGAAAAATTGTGAAAATGAGAGTCACCTGGCCATTTATGCTGTGCACTAATAAATCCATTCACTGTGCTGGAATCAATCACTCTCTTTAAATCGTTGAGCTGCATCTTAGTACTCAGTGATGCACATCTATTATGCAACTACAGAATAGTCAATCTTGGTCTAGCTATTTTTACCTTGCAAGTGAGAAATAATTTAAAATAATATTTGCTGATTCCTGTGGCGTTAAAAGTAATTTTCCCATGGTAGTGAGTGCATAACTGAGGCTGAAATAAGTTTTGAAGTATTCTTGCATGGTCAGTATTGAAATGAGTTGTTAAAATTCTGTAGGATCCAGTTCTACTTATTATTTTATGTATATTAAACCAGTCTATTGGAAATTTTCAGAGATCTTCATAATTATAAATCTAAACCTGAAGTGAAGAATATATAGGCCTTGCTGCCTAACGATATCTGTTTTCAGAATGTAAGTACGGGTTTTGTACCCATTAATAAAATTTTATTGCAGATCTCATTGTATTGTGCTGGCATATCTCATATGTGTTAGATAGGCATTTGGCAGATACATGCAAGTGGTGCAAAGTAGGCAGCTGACTGAGCAAAAGCACCAGAAGGCAGCAGTTTGTTTCGATGTGCTGTATCTTAGCCATCTGGGGAGTGAGGTACTACTAACAGAAGAAATACAATTAAGGCATGTTAAAGAATCTCACAGCAACTCCTGTAAAAGTATAAACCTGAAAGGCACAGCTATTACTGTTCATTGATTCCTTACAGAAACATTTACTCACAGTGCTTCTGAATTAAATTTCTGATTAATAAATTCCTTGGTCACATTTGCTGACTATTTTCTTACTTCCTTTTAAAGAGTTTGGCTCTCACAGCGTTGGCATTTGGGTCTGTAATCATAGATTGGGGTAAAATGGATTTAATATTATGTGGATTATATTACACTGTTGTTATGATATGTATATTACGGAATTAGTCTTAGTATTATTGCTGTATGCAGAATCCTGATAGGGTGAGCAGCTCATTCTAATAGGGACAGCAGGGGATGCTCATAAGCAAAAGATAAATCCTGGTGAAGTTACATTGCCATAGAAAAAAGCAGGAGCTAGAATTTTTTTTTACCACTTCATTCAGAAACATAACAGACATTTTTGGTGAAAAAAAAAGAAAGAAGAGCAGAAGAATAAAAATACACCTAATGTGTCTGGTCTTGTAATAAAGGCTTCTGTTGAAGTCTACAGTGTTTTTCATATGGGGTCATCACCTCAGAACAGCACATTAAACTTTTCTAAGATTCAGAGTGAGATAAAATAAGAGGAAAATTAGTCAAAAGACTAAGAACTTAAAAGAAGTGGCAACTGGCTAGAGTGCTCTTTAGAAAGGGAATAGTGCACAGAACAAAATAGGCCTAGTAGCTTTTTTGAGACATGAAATAACCTGTGAGTCTAAAGGATGGAACAGGCAGGGCACAAGAAAGTGAATTTCACTAAAAAAAAAAAACCTACACCCTTTTTCTTTTCTACAAGGAGAACTGTTTCTGAGCATCTTCTCACGAAAACAAAAAAAAGAAGGAGCCGCAAGAAAGAGATTTACCATGGCTTCATGAACAAAAACTACCTCATTCCCCACAGCAAAAAAAACAAAAAAAAGTTCCTAAATAAAGAAAACAAGGTTAATCTATATTTGCTTCATCAGTTCAATCACACAAACACAGATGTCAACAGGAATTGTATTATTTTTTTCTCATTCTCCATCTTGCTGAAATAAAAAGTTGACATCTTGTGCCTTATGTCTTATTTGCGGGCCTTGTTAATATATATATATCTGCCCTTGTTATAAGATGTGGCTATATACACAGATGAGAAAAGTTAATGCAGAGATCTCAGCAAATGAGAGCATTTTCTCTTCCTGCCTTGCAGCTAGCATAAAGATTTCCTCTAAAAAACTTATTTAGCCTCCAAAGTTGCTGCTGTGGAGTTGCAATCTATTTTTAGTGATTTAAAGACATACTCTCAAATAAAAATAGCAAGGATTTTCATTCAAAAATGCCTAGTGAGGGTTACTTGCAAGTACTATTTTTGCCTTATCTTACTAATTAGTATTATTTCAGCAAACAGCTGATGCAAACAGGAGGGAAAATAGATGTGCCTTTGATGGCCTGTCTGGCTGACTGACTGGGAAGTGCTGTTGCAATGCACTGTGTTAACTTCAAGAGTGAATTGAGCAAATGCAAATTGTCAAGTCAGTTAACATTTTCTGTTCCCATAGCTGTGACTTCCAGCCATGACAAACACTCTCACTGTGTTGCCTGAGCTTTACCTTCACATTTCCAATGCATAAGGATTACATATGTTATTCTTGCTCAGCTGCTGTGCTATGTGTCTCTGATACGTGAGGGGTGTTGTCTGTGGCAGAATACCCCTTCTGTGATGGCATGTAAGTCTCATTTTTCATTAAATTCCTAGCTAAAACTGGAAGTTGCTGCACAGTGAAAGAGGAAGTGAAGAACTTGTGAATCTCCTGTTGCATTCAGCACAAGAATGTCCTGTCGCACTGGCAACTCACAATGCTATCAGAAGACCTTGTTTTAGAGGAAGACTGGAGAGCAGTTATTTCTTCTTTAGAATTAGCTTCACTTGTCACTTCACTGAAGAGACACTTTAAGCTCCAGAGTGTTCAAGGTTATTGTACTTTTTGTCAGTACAGAGCTCCAAGTGGAACATGAAATCAGGAGTTTAATCATAAGTATTCGAAAGTATGTTTGATCAGAAATGTCTATGTCCTGAAAACATACATGAAAAAGAGTCAAATCAGAATGCAGAGAAAATTTTACTCTGCTTTACATTTATATCAGTATTTGTGTTACTGCTTTATGTCAATCTACTTTAATATTAAAAAGCCTACTTATCCTTCTCTAGAGAAGTAATTGAATTTTATCTAACAGGTTTCCTTTTTGGAGAGAAGCTTTGAAAGAGTTCCCTTGATGGAACTAATAATAAACCTAGAGTGACTCATCAACCTAAAGACTCATCTTTAAAAAAGACAGCTTGAACAATAAATAGAGCAAATAATAGAATATAGATTCCGCAGTTAAAGGATTCTCTTTAATTAGGAAGACTTAGCACTGTTAGATAATGGTTGGCAAAGAGAAAGAGAGCAAACCACATATTACTCAGATGTAGCCTATAAATCTGTACAGGCAAGCTGTTTGGCTGATTAATTTCTTCCCCAGCACTCTTTGTTACACTGAATAACACATAGACTTCCTGCAAGCTACAGGCTTTCTTGGACACTTGTTTTACTACTATTCCATGTTTTTAATTTTGTATTACTTCTCAGATATCCTTTAAAAAATTGACTGTATAACCTGTGCACTCTAGTTAACACCAGAAAGGTGAGGGTAATTAAATTCAGTCTTTTTCAGACAATCAGTGTTGAAATACAGTTATGTCACAAAAAACCCCACCTTTTGTGTCGGAGGTTGTCTGTAAGTTTGGCTCATTTCAGTGCAGCCACATTGTGTCATTCATATGACTAAAATGGACAGTATCTTATGAAATACATGTGACTGAACATAAAGTTTACAATGCATATTTGAACATTTCAGTGACAGCAGATTTGCTGTGATCATCTATGTCATCCAAATGCTCAATGAAACTAAATAATAAAAGCCTCAGAAAATTACCACATTTAAATTTACATTAATTTTAAATGAATAATCTTGCTAAGTATTCTCTGTGCTTCAGAAATTAATTGCATCAACACATGCAAGAGCTGTTCACACGGCAAGTGGTTCCAGTTGCAGGTGGTGTGCAGCTCCATTGTGCTCCTTTGGTTTTGCATGTTAACCCTTCGGCCTGTAATAATCTTGTTTAAATAACCTAAATACTGCACACTGTAGTGGTTTAATAATTACCACTGACACCCAGGTAACTCAGTCCTCCTCGGCTACTCTGGCACATTTTCTGTGTTAGACGTGCTGCTCTTCGACAATCACAGCTCAAGTGCAAACTACTGTGACTGAATAAGCATACGCTAATGTACAATTTAGATGTCGTAGCACGAGCAATTCAAGATGTTTTAAAAAAAATCTCTGAAATGCAATGATTTTTCTTCCATGTACTCTAGAGCCTCCACCAGAGGATGTCGTATCTAGTTTTTATTTCTTTGTTAAGGTCTTTTTTTTTTTGTAATTAAGTAGATCTCTAACAGGTTTTTAATATGACATGCATAGATACTAATGATGTGAAGTGGCACTAAAAAAGGAATTTTTATTTTTTAGGACAACATTGAGTTCCCAAAGCTCCTCTGTATCGTTCTGGTGTAGATAGAAGACACTTAAAAAGTGATAATGTACACCAATCTGCATTTGAAGAACTTAATTGCTCTTTATGCATAATTCTATCCTGCTCTTTACCACATGTTCAGAAGGCTGATGAAAGGCTGCTCTTTTACAGTCCTGAATACTGATATAGGTAGCAGACATACAAGAGAAAGAGAGTATGTTTACTTGAGGGAAAGTGAACAAACTTCAGCATCTCTGGTAGACTTAAAAAAATCTTTAGAAGAAATTATTCATTATTCTTTTTTAAGTGCTATGGTTAATACATGAGAGTAAATACAACCTCTCACCTCCACTCTAAAAAGGCAAAGCCTAAAAAAACCCACACTAACCAAACAAAAAATTAGGTCAATGTATTTTTGTGATCAAAGGGCAAAACTGCAAACCTACTTTAATTGCATGATATTGTATTTGACTGCAATAGCAACAGAACGCAGACACACTGAAGGAGAAGGCACATTTGTTTTGGATGCTGGGTCTGTGTGTATCGTTAGGTAGTGGAGTCATTCTGAAACACTATATGTTGAACTGAACTGTACATCATTTATTTATTACTAACTTTGGACATAACACACTAAGTAGTTGAACAACCTCATACCTGAGGTCTCATAAAGGGAGATACATTTACGGTGGCTACTAAGCTTAAAATAATAGCACACTCAGTACACAGTGGGTGACGATCACAGAGGGGAAGCATGAAGAGGGGAGGGCATTTATACTATTTTGGCACCATTTAATTCTAATTTGAAAGTTGGGTTTGAAAGGCAAATTGAAATGAGCACATAGGACACTGCAAAAAGTTCCTTTGGAATCTGAGCCTACCCAGAACAAGGAACAGGGATGAAATGCTGAATATTAAATAACTTGGAGATTTGAGCTGATACAATCCCGTCATTCAGCTATATCCTGGTCTGCCCCTTTCATTATTCACTTGGGAACACCATTGCTTGACATGGCACTTTAGGAGAAGTGACATATTCTATGTCACATGAGTGGGAAACTCTGGGGCCAGGAGTGTCACCACCCTTTTCTAGAAGCACTGCCTGAGAGTATATGAGTGTATTAGTGTGTGAATTCAATTACTGGACTTTACTGGATGTAGCCCCTAAAGATGATAAAGCACTGCCTATGTGTTCTTAACTAGTTGCTTCCTGCCTTCAATGCCTGCTTGTTGCACATTGCTTGCATGGATAGGAACAAAGTGTTTGTAGGAACGAGGGAGTAGGACAGGGAAAACCAATGTAGGATAGCACCTAGATGTTCAAGTGAATGAAATGGCCAGTTAATATCTTATGTGGACAGTAAGGATCAAAGAATTTATTCAGCCCTATGATATTCCATGTGGATAGTTTCATGTATCTAGATATTAACAGAGGTATTACCTCAGCTGCTAACATATGACACTAAAGTAATTTATATACCAGCACTTTTATAACAAGAACTTAAGACTTCTAGCAATTAATTTGCCTGTCTTGTGAAAGAAGAAAGACGGATCTTGACAGTTTTGACTGATGAGTCAAATAACTGTAATGAATCAAAGTATATTTCTAGCTGCCACTTATAATGTGCTAACTATAATGTTACTGAACAAAGCTATTTTGGTAAAATACCAGCAAAAGAAGGAACTGGAGCCACTCTTTTGATCTCTTTGGGCTTGTCAACACTGTCCTGGTTTCAGCTAGGGTAGAGTTAATTTCTTCTCAGTAGCTGCTACAGTGCTGTGTTTTGGAATGGGAATGGTGTTGATAACACACTGATGTTTTGGATTTTTGCTAAGTGGTGTTTATCTTAAGACAAGGACTTTTTTTTTCCTTATCTCATGCTCTGCCAGTATGCAAAAAAACAAACTTGGAGGGAACATAGCTGGGGCAGGTGACCCAAACTGACAAAAGGCATATTCCAAACCATAGAACGTCATACCTGGTATATAAACTGGGGGGATTTACTCAGAAGGGTGGCCAATCTGGTTTTGGGCAGGGGAGTCTGGCATCGGTCAGCAGGTGGTGAGCAATAGCATTGTGCATCACTTGTTTTTTCCTTTTTAATTATCACTGTTATTATTATTTACAATTATTACTGTATTTTACTTTATTTTGAATTATTAAACTGTTCTAATCTCAACAAACAAATTTTACTTTGATTCTTCTCATTCCACCAGAGCAGGGGGGGATGAAAGTGGGGTTTTGAGAGAGTGGTGGCAGGATGCTTAATTTCCATCTGGGCTTAAAACCACAAGAATCACAAAGAAAAAAAAGCCTAATGTGTTTATATTTATGCTGTTCTTAGCATCTTGATATGTTCTTCTGTGTATATAGAGATTTTTTTTACTAGCCGTAAAAATATGAATTCAAGAGCAGTCTAACTTCCTACTTAGCTCACTAGGAACTGCCAGCTAAACGACTTTTAATTTTGAACAACATTTTGTTATAAAATTCGTCTGAGTATGTAGTAGATGAGAATAATATTAAAAAAAATAAGCATGTAATTAATGTGACTTCTTTTCAGCATTGAACTTCCCTGGAAAAAAAATAACATTCTATCAAAAGAAATGTACTTTTTTTCTGGTTTTTTTTTCTGGGTTTACTGACTAATTTTGTTCGTTGCTTGAGGAAAATAATTATTTATTAATAGATATACATTAATATATATCTGCTTCAGCCATGTTTAAATTTCATACTGTGTTGTACATTGTCGAGAGGGAACAGCTTCCTGAGCCATTCAAACTGTTGTACATCCATGTTGTCTTTAGAGTAGAGCTGAGGAAGGTATGTAGATGAATAGTCAATACTGAGTTATAATTACTTCTTTGAATAGTGTAAATAATCCAAATAACAGCAACACGAGGAGCTGAGGTCATTTAGCCTGGAGAAGAGGAGGTTCAGGTGAGACCTTATCGTTCTCTACAACCATCTGAAAGAAGGTTGCAGTCAGGTGTGGGTTGGTCTCTTCTCCCAGGTAACACGTGATAGGACATGAGGAAATGGTCTCAGGTTGTGCCAGGAAAGGTTTACATTGGAAATTAGGGAAAATGTCTTTACAGATGACTTGTCCAGCATGGAACAGGCTGCCCAGGGAAGTAGTGGTTGAATCACAACTCTGGAGGCATTTTAAAGACATGTAGTTGTGACACTTGGGGACATGGTTTAGTAGGGGACCTGGCAGTTAATGGTTGCACTCAATGATCTTAGACATCTTTTCCAACCTAAATAATTCTGTGATTCTATTCTATGATTCTTTGAGACAGTGCAAGTTTTTCTTTGCTGACTATCTGACCAAATAATTTGATAGGTGAAATGTTGCGGTGATTGAAAAATATTTCCCTATAAATTCTGTTCAAATAAAACGGATGCATATTTATTACTGTAAGTAGATCCTAACCCATCTCCCTCTCCCTCAAGAGGCCCAACACTTCATATGAGGCTTCATATTCTGGTCTAAAAGGCAGTGGGGAAACCAGAAGCATCTAATGCAGTACATATTAGTGTGGAGGTGTAACACATGGGTACAAGTGTTTGTCATGATACTTGTGGGAAAGGCACTCAAACTCTCTAAGATTGAGTTAGGTGTCTGTGCCCAGGTGCTGGCAGTGGGTGCTATGGGGTGACCACTGTGAGGAGAGGCTGGAGCTGCCATGGGCCCAACACAGCTCATTCAAGCCTCCTCCAACCAACCTACCGCAGAACACAGCTGAGCCTCTCCACCATGGTGGCAGTCCCTTCTGTGATAATGAATTTTAAAAAAGGGGAAAGAATGTCTGATGGAGAGAGGAGAAGGGAGCAAAAAGGAATGAGAAACAGCAAAGGAAACACCGAAGTCAGAGGAGCGGAGGAGGTACCGTAGGCATTGGATCAGGGATTCTCTGCCACCTGGGGAAGAGACCACACAGAGCAGAGCAATAGTGTGAGAAGGGAGGAGCACCTCTACATACTGACCATAAACCCCAATGGCAACCTCCTGCTGCCTGGGGTAGACAGAGGAGTTGGGAATGAAGTTAGGTCTTGAGAGGTGCCGCAGCGGTGTGCTCAGTGTTCAGATGCCACAGCCTTCCAGAAGTGTCCCGGGCGGGAGCACTTTTAACGACGGCTTTGGCAGCTCTCACGGTCCGGGATAGCAGGCGCCCTGAACACTCTAGCACCAATCTCTGAGGCGACGGGAAGCAGCAAAGAAGGCAACGGGTCCTTGGTATGGTCTCGATAGAGTAGTTTATTATCAAGGGGTCAGGGACCAAGGACAAAGGACGCTCCGGGTGCCAGAGCTTATGAGGATAGCGATGGGGGCAGGAAGAGCATACAGACCAATGATCTGAGGGTAGGTAGGTGAAGGATAGGAGGCTATCAAATGGGAACAGAGGGAAGGAGGGACTTAGGGAGGGGATCCAATGGAGGGTACAATTCAAACGAAAAATCTGGAACTTTAACCATACAGGGATAACCATCAATCAGTCCCTCAGGGGGAGGAGATGTGGGTGGCTCAGACTCTGGAAACCGCCCACCACTGTGGCTGGGCCGGCCTCCTTCCCAATGGGGCTTGAACCACTGTGACATCTCTCCCTTCTTTGTTTTTAAAGAGGGATCTGATGATCTTACAAAGCAGCCTCTTAAGGCAACCGAAAATACATAAAATATTAAAAATAATTAGAACTACCCACAGTTCGAYCTTAATTAGYGAAGCCATTCAGCTTCCCAATYCCCACCATCCCAACAGTCTATCGATTTAGTCAATGCTTCTTTCGGTCCTTAGTTCTTTTATCTGGTCTCTCATTTGCTGGACTGCCACATGGATATCCTGGCTGTGTGATGACAAGTTCTTTGGCTGCAGGACAGTCCACACGATGACACTGGATGTTATGGTGGGCTAGCAGATCAGGCAGACCAGAAGGAAGCGGAGACCTCTCTTGGCATTGGCAGTGCGTGGGGGTTGGGACAGGCTTTTCTGTGGGGCTCATAAAAACTTAGTGACTACCAGATTATCTTTAGGGGTATAAAAGAAAAAACAGTTCTCCCTTAACTCTCCATTCCCCACTCGATCCCCCCTCTTTAAAAAAAGGTAGGTATTGGGTGTAGAATAAGTAAAGGGATTATGGGGTGTTCTTCAATACACCCTGTGATAGGGCTTCTTGGACTCTGGCAGTAGCCCAGGACTCAAGAGGTAGTAGATATGGGATAGAGACACTAGCCACCAAACTTGTTGCAGCTGATTCTTCCCCTACCCTGCTTTCTTTAACATGAAAAGGGGTTATGAGGAGGAACAACACATAGGGGACTAAGGAAACTTAGAAAAGGGGAACGACGAAGCAGGGGACAAAATATCCAACAAAGAAATTTAGGAATAGGATTAAAACTTAAAAAGTTACCAAACGGGAACAACTTATCGTTCCACGACTCTGATCGTGTGGGCATTTAGCTGATATCCAAGGCTAACCACAAGAATATACTCTAAAATACCATGTAATAGTGCTAATGCAAGATGCAAAAAAAGCATAGATAACCAGACACTGGAAATCTCAACCTGAGAAGCATCAGACAGGCCTCCCATCAGGTCATGGCATGCCATGCAGATCCCATCCATGAGGGGTTCACCAGTATTTAGAAGTCTAATAAGATTTTCTTTGCTAAAACCAGCTTTATTCATCAATTCTACTGTCAACCAGAAGGGTGCTTGCCTGAGAACATGCTGCTTCACTTTTTGATATAGCCAAAGACTCACAGGTGGTGACTTCACTGGTGCCATGTAAGAGCTGTCTACAGGCTCCTTCGTCGCAGTAGCCTTCTGAGTTTATCCTGTGGCCAAGGGATTTGTGCTGGACAACATGAGCCTGAGGGCACCCCTGTATGTGCAGGACAGCACAGCACAGAACAGGCCTGCATCGTCTCAGAGTAACTGCTATGTGGATCTCAGGCTCTGCCACCTACAATGGTCCAAGTCACTAGTACTGGTTACTCAAAACAGGCAGGTTTGCATGCAGGATGTACTTGGGTCATGGAGTGTGGTGGGTCAGCCTTGGCTAACAGACAAACACTCACTTCCCCTCCTCAGAAAGAAAAGGGGAGGAAACTCTGGATGCAAACCTGAGTAATGTGCTCTAGGATGACTTTGCAGGGAGGTTGGACTAGATTACCTCCAGTGGTCCCTTTCAGTCTTACCCATTCTGCAAAAGTAGGATGATGAAGTTCATCATTTGAGATGAAGACAGGGAAATTGCTTAAAATTACTGTCATGGGCAAAACCAACTCATATTAGGAAAAATTAATTTATTGACAAATAAAGTGGATTTAGGCAGTGGGAAACGAAGTCAACACAACCACTCTTACAACTCTTCTCTCTTCTAGACAGCTTCAATCCCTCAGTCTCCTAACTCCTCTCCCCTCATGAGTGGCACAGGAGGGAATGGGGGCTATGGGTGGTCAGTGCGTAGCAGCTTCCCTCTGCCACTCCTTTCGTCTCACTCTCTTCCTCTGCTCAGCATGGGTTTCCCACTGGAGTCATCTGGAACCAGCTGGCAGCTTCATGCCTCTTCTCACAGAGGCCACCCTTGCAGGCCCCTTGCAGTCAACACCCATGTACCACCACTTAATATACAGAGAGACTTTGAAAATGCATCTGAATGTGTCTTCTAGGAGGCCTTTGGCTTCCCCATCATACTGCACCACATTTTTCCTGTGTTTGTCTATGCGTGTATCGGGACAGACAACTGTTTTCCAGTGCATGGGATCACAAAATGGGAGAAAGGCTCTAGCTCTGCCTTACAATGCTGAAAAGCCACCACACAGATGACTGGTTGCTGTTTTTCTGTTGCTGTTTGTTCCTGTGGATTATACTTCAGCTCTGAATTTCTCTTTGCACTTATTGCACAGAACTTTTTTTTAAAATTTTCAAAAGACTATTTCAAAATAACTTATGATCCGAGCCCTTTTTCACTGAGCATCTCTGCTTAAAATCTTATTTATTTTCTGAGAAAATGTGTGTACACACATCAGACGGTTTTTTGAAACAAAAAGCTTTTCTCAGTTCACATCATGCATAGACTTAATACATTCTCTAGTAATAAAGTAACTGTTGATTTTTGCCCTGCACAGTTGCAACAGCCTCATTAGTTTCATTCTGTAGCTTTCAGTAGTTTCATGCCAAATTAAAAGTACAGGTCAAAGGAATAATGGGAGACCAGCCTGTAGAAATTTGAAGCTCTCCTGAATCCAGCTATTTATAAACGTACAAAGATAGTTCATAATCTATCCAAAAGCAAAAATTCACAATGGGTATAATTAGGAGTGTGTTCTGTCTTAGCAATTAGGCTATGGCTGATAGGTACATTATTATGAAAACAAGAAAGATGCATTTTGTTATTTGCATGCTATTTAAATGTTGAATGCTTATATAGGGTTACCATGGTCATAGGAAATGTTAAGCAACTGAAACAACTTATATTTTTAAAAATATTACTTACTGGACAATGAGCCTGTTTTGAAGGATACTTTTTGAAGGATACAAGGAGTTCTTTTCATTGTGTGGAATATACTACTGGCCATATTCAGTGTTTAGTTTTGGGTAGGATAGTACAAACAGGCACCCTCACTGTGGTCATATTTTGATGAAATAAGATTGGTCTTTCCTATATCCAGAACATGTTAAGTATGGCATCAGGTGCGGATGAGTCTCCCTTTGCAGAACAAAAAGAGTGATGAGGAATGGAGAGGCTCTTGTGCGAACAGGTTGAAAGATCTTGGCCTGTTTAGCCTAGTGAAAGCTCTCTGAGAACATTATTCTTCTTTATAGGCAAAAAAAAATGTATCAAGTAGGTGGCCAGTTGTGAATCCTGYTGAGGTCTCCTTTCACACATGAGTCATGTACCATGGGGAGGTGGAGGGAGAAGGCATGAGCAGAAGTGATAAGCCCCATCTCCTCCCTCATTTGCATGAGAGAGTTCCCTGAATGTCAGCACCACAACTTCTTCCTGGCTTGTAAACCTGGTATATGGAATTACGGAGATGAGAAGCAGCATCCTGGTGAGAGGAACTACTGGAAAGCTAAAGTTCCCAATAGTCTTCTCTGATAAATTATCACCTGGGTAAACACCAAGGAAGCAGGACATCTGCTTATGAAAAAGAATAGTATTATCTGGAAAATGTATGAGAACTGATGAGACATATTGAAAAATAGAATAAGGTTGTTAGTAAGCTGAGAAATAAGTTTTCTGAGCACTAACCATGTTGTTAACACAGCTTTATGTTTAACTGGTTTAAGGAGGGTACTCAAAGAAGTTATGAAAAAGATTGTAAGACTTGACTGCAGGGAGCTGGTTTCAATTGCCGCAGTGTTCTTTCCAAGATTTCACAACCTGTTTCTGAATACATTTTCTTTTGACAATTGAAGACTTTCAGTTTTCAAAATTATACTTTAATTGATGTAACTACACAAGCTATTTTTGCATAGATGTTTACAGAATTCTCAGGCTTATAAGCCTTTGTCTTTATCTTCTTTTCTCTGACGGAGTCTCTCTTCCTCTGTCATTTTTATGACGAGTTTTCTCTAGCATGCAAATACCTACCATCAAAAGGCTTAAAAAAAGCTGTTTTCCCAGTGACTGCCCACTACTGGAAAACTCTATATAGATATGAAACGCTTAAGGACATTCAAATTATTAAATAATTGAAATTAACTAATTGTAGTTTATCAATACTTTTAATTCAATGGCATGTTTTTTCTGTTTGCAGACAATAACAGGTTTTCAAGAATTTCACATGACCGCCGTAGGGTTGAATGTCTCAGAATGCATTCCCTTCTCATGATTTTGATGCCCTTAAAAGAAATTATTTTTTCACCATTTGAAATCCACATATAAATAATCTGCTTCACCAAACAACTAAAATGGGAGAACACAAAGGAGTAGTTTAGATTTTAATTTGGTCAGATATATGCAGACAATACACCTGCCTTACTATCAAAGAGTATTGATAGAAACAAAGGCAAATTTGCATCAAACTCATGATGAATAAATTATAAACAATGGTTGCAAAGCAGTTAATTAGCAGGTTCATAATAAAAGGTTTTAATGGACATTACATTTCTGTAGCTATGTGAAATGGAAAGTACTTACCAGAGGTAATAACTAGCTTAATTTCCTTCCATAAGTATAGCAGCCATTCTTTGCAAATTATTGTGCTTAGGAGCTGTGAAGTGAGACCACTGAGAGGAAGTCTCTCCTCAGTTTGGAAAGCAAGTATCTGAAAATGTAATTCTGTCCCAGTGTGACTCCAAATCACTGAGATTAACAAGGTTGTCCTCATTGACTTCAGCTGCAATGGTGCTCTCCCACAATATATGTACTGTTTAAATATATTAAAGATACAGCGCAATCTTAAAAGTGGTAATAATGTTCATCATCATCACTGTAAAATAGTAAAATACTGAAATAAAGCAATATAAGAGTCCATAAAAAATCTAAGCCTCCAACATTTCAATAATGTTATCATATTCATATACATAATCAGTCCTCTTCTACAGCAATGTATGATGAGTTTCCACAGTGTCATAAGACAGAAGTGTATAATTTTTACTTGTTAGAGGGTATGTTTCCATTGGTGTTAAGGATTTTAATGGAGTTACACAATTTTACTTGAGGCCATTATTCACAGAATCATAGAATCATTAAGATTGGAAAAGACCTCTAACATGAGCAAGTCCAACCATTATTCTGGCACTGCCACATCCGCCATTAAACCATGTCTTAAGTGTGTCCTAAGTGCCACATCTGCATGTTATCTGAACTCTTCCAGGGATGGTGACTCCACCACTTCCCTTGGCAACCTGTTTTAATGCTTGACCACCCTTTTAGTGAAAAAATTTTTCTTCATGTCTAATGTAAATCTCCCTTGGCACAGCTCGAGTCCATTTCCTCTCATCCTGTCACTTGCTACCTGGGAGAAGACGTTGATCCCCACCTGGCTACAACTTCCTTTCAGGTAATTGCAGAGCAATAAGGTTTCCTTAAAACCTCCTTTTCTCCAGGCTAAACAACCCCAGCTCTCTCAGGCACTCCTCATCAGACTTGTGCTCCAACCCCTCCACCAGCTCCACTGCCCTTCTCTGGACATGCTCCAGTGCCTCAATGTTCTTCTTGTAGGGAGGGACCCAAATCTGAACACAGGATTTGAGGTGTGGCCTCACCAGTGTTGAAAACAGGAGGATGATCACTGTTCTGGTCCTGCTGGCCAGGCTATTTCCAATACACAGCACCCATATGGCATTTATATTAAAAATAAAATGTAAATTAAAAGATAAAAGCATTGTAAAAGGACTCTTCCTAAGACATCTAGAAGTATTAAGATATTTACATTATAACGAGAAAGGCAAATAACATCTGGGGACAGATATGTGACGTTTTGCTCTGGTGGAAAGAGTTTAGCAAAAAAGAATTTGGACTTTTCTAAGTATCTCTTGTCGCTGTTGTGTCCAGGATGGAGCAAAACAGTACACAAAATACGGTCCAGGAAGGGGTGAAAATGCCCTTATTTATTAATATACACTCCTGTTTTATACCTTAGCACACATGAATGCCATAAGGTCATTGGTCCCTTGGCCATCCACCTCTCAGGGTGATTGGCTGGACTTCCTAACACCCAGTTCAAAATATTTCTTTAATCGATACCAAACAATACTGCATAACAACTCACAGGTGCACGATAAGATGTTTTTCTAAAAGGAAGCAACTTGCTGTTTTTCATAACTTACGTGAGAAAAGACGGCTCTCACAGAGTACTGTGAAAGTTGGAAAATTCCTCTGCTGAAAGCTTTTCAGTATCCACAATCTCTAAATACGATATTGTAATGAGCAGAAGGTGTGATTCAGGTATTTGTAAACAAAATTTCCTTTCTCAAATGTTAGATAACTGTCTCATCATCTAGACAGCATGAAGCATCAGAGTGGTGGATTTAACAGCTTTGATGATTTGCTTCTGTGTTCAAGGAAAATGATGTAATTGAACGGATACAGGAACTTTCACTGGCAGACTTCTGACAAAAAAGCCGATTTCAGGTAATATTAGGGAGTCAAAAACTCTGTCAGGTGCCAAAAGAATGGGGCAGGATGGGAAAGACTGAAGGAAGAAACCCTGGAGGTTCATTCAGGCTAAGTCACGCTGCTGCCACTCAGCCATGTGCTTGAAATGCCCACCACATCTCTCCTGCTTCGGTCTGCCCTTGGGACCTTCTTTCTGCACAAGGGCACAAGGTACAGATATCGCTTTCTGTGACTGCAGGTTAGAATTGCCTAGATCAGGACTTCGCTCAATTTTAATAACGCCCACAGAAACATAAACCCTGAGATACCATGGTAAGGAATTCAATATAAGGACACAGAAAAGAGAAGGCTTCAGGAAATAACATGTCAGTGTGGAGATGAACTAAAAATAGCCTGCAGACATCTAAACGTCCTTCACTCACCACGCTTTTCCATATCTCATTGAGCTGAGTGCTAGAATATTTCTTACATTGTAAATGATTTGAGAAGCTGAGGTGGTAAATTTGTGGTTGATAAGCAGATTCAATAATCAGAAACAAGAGGCCAGAGAAAACTGAAACTTCACGTTCAACAGAACAAACCAGTTGGAATGCAGAAGGCTAGTGCTAGTGAGAGCTGTCTTTACAATTAATTTCTAATTCCTACACTGCTATTAATGAAACATTCACCAGTCCTGAGAACTGAAAATTCCAGTCCATCTGTGTATTAAAAAATTATGTAAATGAGACATGAAGACCTAATTAGAGTGCAAGAGTTGCATGGTTCAAGGAAAAGTTCAGTTATGTATCAGTAATTACACAACAGCCTTTTTTCCTAACAGGCTAAATCAACTCTATTTCATCATAATAAGTTTTATAATTAAAACAGCTTTTCAAACTAATAGTGCATGAAAAATACAATAAAAAATGTAAAGTCCAAACATCTATAGGATTTGTTGAAAGACCTGGGAAGTGTGCAAAATAGGAAAAGCATTATTTTGATGCAGATAGTATAATAACTTATTATTTTTGGCAACAAAATGTTAATGGCAAGTGCAAAATATACAACATCAAAGAAGATTCATACTGAATTACAATACGAATTTAAAATTTCAACTTAATTGTGGTTCTTAGAAGTAAGGCAGAATGAATAGATATGGTTGCTGGAAGAGCCGAGGTAGTTGTAGCGATGTTCAGCAAGAAAAGTTTGTAACGATGAATTAAATTTAATGGGCCAATTCAGTCCTTTCATTCATACTATTAAAGCTAAATATTGAAATGTACATTTCCTCCTAGGAATTATTGTTCATTTTGTATTTTCTTGCCTTTTTCTTCACTTACTGAAATGCCGCGGCGTGAGGACGGTAGTTTGTGCCGCAGCCTTCCAGAAGCACTCCCAATATGGGAAGATGCTCCGGCCCCAGTGGCCAGATGACAACCTAGGCACTTCACGATCCTGCTGTGCAGGGTTCGCCCACACTCATGCTCTGAGTTCTCCGTCGGCAGTCAGTAACAAAGAGGTGGGATGGGTCCTTTGTATGGGTTCCAACAGAGGTGTTTATTCTAGGAGGGTCCAGGGACAAAGAACAAAATGGAGACCAGGGTATTGACTTAAATAGGGAACACGGACGGCGGGCAGAGCACCAAAATCAATGGCCTGAGGGCCAGGGGGCGGAGTGAAGGTAAGGGTCCAATGAGGGCACAGGGAAGGAGGGATTAGGGGAAAGTAGCCAATGGGGGCTACAACCGAAAAGAAAATTCCAGAAGATTGTACATATATAGGAAATAAAGGGTGGAGAACAGCAAACCACTCCCTCAGAGGAAGAAACCATTAGGTGCACACCGGGTGCTTAAGCTCTCAGCACAGCCCACCAGTGCGATTGGGCTGCTCCTGAATCCGGTGGTTCTGTTGCAATAGTTTGAACCACTGCAACACTGAAAGATTTTTTTCTTCTCTGAATGATGAAATTACAAGAGCCAACGAATTGGAAGAAAGAAAAAAGAATTTTGCTTCCTAAAAGGGAAAAATGACTGAACAGCAGGGATACAAATTTCTGGGTGTTGAATTAGTTTTACATGTATTTAAATGATACTTTTGGATCACAGGATTTCAGTACCCCCCACTGTACTCAGAACCTAATGAAAGCTTGATTCTGTGATGTTAAAAACTGAAGTTGTTTTTCTTAGCTTGCAAAGTACCTGGCAGGACTAGACCCTGAAGTTCTGAAGTTATCCCACATTTTCTTTTTTTTTTTTTTTCCTCTTTCAAAGCTATTATTGTTGACCAGAACACTACTACTGATAAGCTAAAAGGTGTTGTGTTGAATTGACTTTTTTTCAGAGAAGAAAATGCCCTCTGACAAAAGAAAAATTGAAGGAAAAAAATACTGAGAAAAATGCCCATAAATGTCCTTTTCTTCATGCTGGTACATGCTGCAGAAGAAAACTGAGAAAGTAGTTAGCAGTCCAAGATACATATATGTTACCAGATCTTTGGGATAAATTTTTGTTGGTTTTGTTTGTTTGATTGGTTGTTCTGTTTTATTTTCAATAAAACTTGTTCCAACTTCCTTGGCGATTTCACTGCAAATCTAACAGGTTTGGGCTGTCTGTATAACACGAAGAGAAAACCTTTAGGAAAAACATGTCATTAGGCTTCAAGATAAAGCATGATGCTAATAAACACCAAGGTTGTGGTTTCAATCCCTGTATGGGCCACTCACCTAAGAGTTGGATTTGATGATCCTTGTGGGTGGCTTCCAACTCAGAATAATCTGTGATTCTGTAAATAATGGGCCCAACACATCGTCTTCTTGAGACTTTATTATCTCTGAGATATCTTTAACTGTACTGAGCAATTACTGAAATTATAATTCTGCAATTATTCCTATGTCTAGGATTATGCATATGCCTTAGAAGAGGGAAATAGCCTATTCTTTTCCCCTAACACAAATTCAGTTGTGTTAATGTTGAAGATATGTACATTTGAATTACATTTGCTACGAGGAGATGAAAGAAACTTGTAAACCAAATTACTTGTGGATAGTAACTGATGAGGCCAAATAATTAGATACCAAATTTAGCTTTTTTTTCCCTCTAAGCTGTTTATCATGGGAATCTTAATGTTACATATTGCATTCCTTTCCGTTTTATTTCTCTTTTAAAGAAATTTCTACTTTGAACTTCCAAGAGTCTGCTAGCTTTATAATGAGGCACATCCATCTGCTGTAGTTGTGTGCCATCACATATTTACAGCACGTGAATAAGAAAACCTAATCCATTTTTTCTTATAAAATTAGTGCTTTTTGGATACTGTATGACGATAATTTCTGCCCCTCAAATGACAGTGAACTGGAGGATTAGGATAGCAAATGACAGCATTTATTTCCGTAATTTACTGATGCCATGAGTAACATTTGAGACCATGCCATTTCCCTAACACTTCTGACATAAAAAGCGATTTTTGCTGCAGAAGTGTTATAAAATTTGGCATAATAGAGTTTGTTTTTTTTCCAGAACTATTAACTCCCCAGCTACCAGACTTGGAAGAAGGAGAAAAGACGACTCTATTACACATTTTACACTGAGGTTATTTGTACCTCAGCTAGCAAAATATACCTGCAAAGTACCCTTTGGAGTATTTTCAAAGAAAATATTTGACAATAAATGTATTTGTTTTCAATAGAAAGTGAAAACACATGCAAATTTTTCTCAGAAATCTATATTTCTGTATACACTAATATATCAATGCTCATTGATAAGGAGCAAAGGAGTGCTCATCCAGGGCTCCTCCTGAAGATACAGTGCTAAAAATTCAACAGAAATGTATGACTGGCTTTGAAGAATTTAATCTATCCTTTCGTGAGGACTCTACGTACTTTTCATTTGTATATATGAAAATGTCAAGTGCAAAAAACTTAGACTGCTTCCTAAAAGTAAAGGATATATGGAATGATTTTAGAGGAAGTTATACTTTTGCAGAAAGAAAAAGTCTATGTCATGCCATGTCATGGTTCTGTTTCTCAGATAGTGATTTTTAGTTACTACTCATGAATTTTTAATCCAATTTAGCCTATTCACATTAATGGAATTTCCTGTTATTTGACTGCATCAGCTCATTGAAGTTAATTGTCATTTATATATTTTTCAGGATATTTATGTAAATAAAGGGTTAAAGATCTTTTTACACTAAGCATCTTAAGACCCAGGAGCTGTTGTCTAATGCATTTGATAGGTCACCTATGGACATGGTTTCTGTTCCTGAAATACTGGAAAACCATTGTTGTCTGGACTCTCAGATTAATTTTCTCTGTTGAGATCTTCTGTAAAACATGATCTGCAGGGTAAATTTCTCAAACAGCTTGTTTGTCTCCTCTTTCCTGGTTATCCATGAAATTAGGATAGCATGCTTTTCTTTCTCCTACCCTCCAGCTATTTTGTTGTTTCAGGTCGAAGGGATAGTTTCATATTTTAAATCTTGTAGTAACTCCTATGGTGCAGTGCACTCTGATGGTAAAGTGCCACAACCTTCCCGAGAGTGCCCCTGCATCCAGTGGTGCCTCGACGTGATGTGCTCACGCCTCAAGCCGGGAGTAAAGAGTCGGGAGGGGCTCTTCTGAGATAGCAACTTGTTTATTGCAYGGGTACAGGGATCAGGAGCAGAAGAGCCCAGACTACTGGGGTGCACAGGGTTTTATACTGAACTAAACAGGGGCGGAGAGAACACTGGGAACCAATCACATGAGGCTAAGGGGGAGGAGAGAAAGGCAGGACTACAATACATAAACCAATGAGGGTAGCTGAGGGGAGGAGCAGGGGAACAAGGCCAATGGGGCACCGAGGAAGGGAGAACTTTCCAGAACAAAACCATAAATAGATACACAGATGGACAGCTAGGGGGAACAAACCAAATGGGGGAACATACCATTACCAGGCCTGGATGGGGGAGACCCTCCCTGTCATTACAACATAAGGGGAGAGTCTAGACTTTTACACCTCTGTGGCTCGCCCCACCTTCACAGCCTCTTTGGCTGCGGCCTCAGCCACCACACTCCTATGTACATTTGTGCTTAACCACTTCATCTCCAGCTCTCACAAACCCACTTTGGTGAAATTAAGCTTCAAATTTTCTTTATGAGAGGAGCATTTTCAGATGTCTCCTCGTCTCAAGGGTTTTCAGTCTCAAACTATTTCTTTGCTGGTATGTTGTTATCTTTGACTTTTACCTTTTCATTTAATTTTCCTGTATAAGTTATCAAGAAGTCTGAAATCTCACACATTACCTACATTACTTCATCTTTCCTCATCTTTATCCCTGATTCTGTCTTTTCTCAGTTTCCTCTTTCCCAAATTCTAACATTTTAGCTACAGCAGATGAATGTTAGAGATGAAAATTTCTTAATTAGAAAGAAATTTTGCTTACAAGTCCCATTCTAAAGTGCATCCTTTGACTTGTAAAGTTCTTACATGATTATTTGATTGTAATGCCTACATCTGCGATTTTTATCTTGTTTCTTCACTCATGGTCATCAGCGTTCTCATACACACACAACGCTGCCAACATATTTCTTAGATGTACCTTCCTAAATGGAAAGGGATTTTTTTCCTTTTGTATCGAAGCACACTTCACTATTCTCTGCAATTATTTACTCTTACAACTTATCTAGACCCATAGTCTGTGTGACACGTGGAGAAAATAAGGGTAAATCACAGTTCATTTTAGCCCCACTGAGAAGGTACTTGTCAAATACAGCAGAGGATTTTCCTAGTCTGTTTAACCATAGGAATATATTAGAAAATGGCAAACAGAGCAAAGGAAAAATTCCGAGTAAGAAATTACTATTTCCTTTGTATTCTTCTGAATTGAAGTTTTCAGTGATATTCTTCAAGTCTTTCAGTGAGACCGTAACTTGAAGCCCAGCATGAGGAAGGCATGATGTACGTCTACTTTAGACTATTTCGTTTTCATGCTTTTTACGTGGGAATGTGCAGCTGTCTAGCAAACAACTTAGTCATATGCATGATGTTCCAAAAATCTTTCCAGAAGAAATCTTTTAAAACCCTGTGGCTGTCCTCTGGAGACAAATAGGAGAGTTTCCAACATCACTCCAATCTGGAAACCATCTAACAGTCCCCGAAGGATTATGTACTATTGTCACATCTGCTCATTTAGCCTCACATTTCCTGGAGAGGGGCTGGAGCGCCTCATTCTGGAGGCCATCTGTATCCACATAGATGACAAGAAGGTGTTCAGGAGCAGACAGCATGGATTAACTAAAGGTAAATCGTACTTGACCAACCTGATTGCCTTCTGTGATGTAACAACGATCTGGATGGAGGATAGGAGAGCAGTGGATATTGTCTACCTCCATTTTTTCAAGGCTTTTGACACTGTCTCTCAGAACATCCTCAACAGATGTTCATCCTCAACGTCCTCTCAGAACATAGGCAAACTCAGGAAATGTGGACTGGATGAGTGGATAAGGAGGTGGATTGAAAACTGGCTGAATGGGAGATCCCAGAAGGTCGTTATCAATGGCACAGGGTCTAGCTGGAGGCCTGTCACATGTGATGTCCCCCAAGGTTCAATACTGGGCTCGGTATTGTTTAACTTATTCATCAGTGACTTGGATGAAGGGTAGATGCTTCCTCAGCAGGTTCCAATAAGCTATCCACGAGCCAGCAGTGTCCTTCTGGCTAAGACCACCAATGGTATCCTGGGGTGCATTAGGAAGACCATTGCCAGCAGGTCGAGGGAGGCGATTCTGCCCCTCTACTCAGTCCTGGTGAGGCACATCTGGAGTGCTGTGTCCAGTTCTGGACTCCTCAGTACAAGAGAGACATGGAGCTTCTGGAGTGGGTCCAGTGAAAGGTAACAAAGATGATGAGGGTACTGGATCATTTGTCTTGCAAGGAAAGGCTGAGGGAGCTGTGCCTGTTCAGCCTTGAGAAGAGACAACTGAGAGGTGACCTCATCAATGTCTGTAAGCATCTGAAGGAAAGATGTCAAGAGGATGGAGCCGGGCTCTTCTCAGTGGGGCTAAGCAATAGGAGAAGAATGGGCAACGGGCAAAAACTGAGGCACAGGAAATTCCAACTGAATATGAGCAAGAATTTCTTTACTGTTTGGGTTACCAAGCACTGGAACAGGTTGCCCAGAGAGATGTGAATTTTCCCTCACTGGAGATATTCAAGAACTGTCTGGACACAATCCTGTGCCATGTGCTCTGGGATGACCCTGCTGAGCAGGAAGGTTGGACCAGATGACCCACTGTGGTCCCTTCTAACCTTACACATTCTGTAATTTTGTGAATCTATCTGTGTGTGTGTGTGTTTTTCAGTGGCACAGAGTGAGAAAACGTGTGTGTATGGATATGGGAGAAGTGATAAAACAAGTAACAAACTTTTATTTCTGAAATATTGCCTAATTCTTCCAGGGCTGTTTTCTGCTCTGAAAAGTGCCAGCAACTACTCAGCTTGATGTCAAATTTCCACTTCTGTCCCACTCTTGTCGGTAACTGAGATGAAAAGAACAGTGTGGAAAGCAAAACAGAATAAATCTGTGCGAGATATTTTAGCATGCTGAGCAGCTGCTACTTAAAATATGGATCAGAACTTGTTCTTTTGGGAGAGTACCCAGTGACAGTTTTCCAGAAGCACGAGCAATATGTTTACTAATCTCTCCTGGCTAGTAGCAGTATGTTTAGCTTCCATAAGCCTGGAGGCCAGTAGTCCTGTGAGAACCTACAGTTGCAGAAGTTCAAGCATAATAATTTTGACTTCAAATGACACAGTAATTCCTCAGCTTTTATACAGTTCCAGCTGCACACTTCAGCTCTACAAGGAATACAAAAGAAGTGACATCATCAGTACCTACATAATGTTTTTAGCTTGTGCTAGAATCTAATACTGCTAAGGGGCTAAAATAAGAAGCCAAGTTCTAAATTCTTCAGAGTTGCAGTCATGAAGCAATTACATTTGCAGTGTCTCATTAACTTATGCTGTATTTCCATGAAATTTCAGAGGATATTTGTGTATCTGGCAGATTTTTAACATCTACTGACTATAAAGAGTACAAGCACCAGGAAAAACTTAAAATGTATTGATGACAGAATTTTTCATCTCCTTTTGTTTTTTTCTGGTAGTTTTTTTACAAGTATAATTAGACTTGATTTTATTTAGACTGTTGCATTTCTGTGAAAACAAATAAACACAAAATGCATCGACATGTATTGTATATATTCATAAATTCACACACACACTTTCCCCAACACGCTAAGATATGACTAATTCTGAATTTGCACTGGGTGTCTGCAACAAGATGTTGGGAGTGGGGGCTCTGGGGCAGCCCCTGTAAGCAGAGGCTGGGACTGCCCTGTGCTGGACACAGACTTTTCCAGATGGCTTCAACAAATCTACCTCAGGCCATTGCTGAGTCCCTCAGCCAAGCCTCTAGGAAAACATATTCAAAAAAGGGGATAAAATGCTGGACGGGCAGAGGAGGGAAAAAAAAAAGAGGAAAACAGCAAAAGAAAAACCAGGGTTAGAGGAGGAGAAGGAGCAGGGCAGATGCTGCTGAAGGACTAGAGTTCCTGGAGGACCCATGCTGGAGCAGAGGAAAACGGTAAAAAGGAAGGAGCAGCAGAGGGAAACCATTGTCTACTGGCCCTAACACTCCCAACACCACCACTCCCTGTGCCACAGGCTGCCTCATCAAAGGGACTGAGCATAACCTGCAGCAATAACAAAGGGAAGGAGAGGAGTTTGGGGTGAAGCTGAACAGGGAAATGGGGGAGGAAAGGTATTTTCCTTAAGTGTGCTTTCCCCCGACGTTTTAATGTTGGGTTTTTTTGTTTGCTTTTTGTTTCCCAATACCTGAATTAGTAATTTAAAATATATCTTAACTGGCAATAAATTTTCCACCCACTACCTCTGTTTTTGCTGTGTTAGTAGTTGATACAGGATCTCCCCATGTTTATCTTGACTCACAAACTTTCTTACTCCTGTTGTTTTTAATTTCTCCCCTGTCCTACTGAGAGGGTAGCAGCTGGCTGGCTGGGACTTTGGCTGCTAGCTGGGGCCAACCCGCTACATACTTTTGTGCTAATACTCACAGACATTGTTTTTTTAAATTTTGGCTAGAAATTTCATGGAGTTTCTTGTAATACTTTAGGTACTTGATTAATATACATATTATCCAAAAAGCAATCCCGAGAAATAAATTATTTAAAAAGTTACCTTTTTTGTGTATGATTGATCTTGTAGTGTTTCAAAAGGAGGAGATAGTATGCACTTGCCAGACAGATATCCATTGGGATTTAATTCTAGCCAGGCTCCTGAAGTTACTCCATATTCCTTAGCCCTCCTACTCTCTTCTCAGCTTCAGTTTAGTCCCCAGCAGTAACTCCTGACCGAGGTTCTAGCTATGAAATTTATGTTGATTTGTTTTGGTCTTTCCTAACCTCCTCCTACATGCCTCTTGTTTGATTTTTATCCTAAGTTGTTTTTTTTTTCACTTTTTTCTTCCTCGCACTCTACTTATATTCTCTTTTTTACCATACATACATCTACTTTTAAGTTCCTTTGCTCCAGACAGATATAATGCAGCAGAGGGAGGTATTGTGATGGCTAATGATCATGAGTCTTCATTAATATTTCTTGGATCTATCAGTTTCTTTTTGGTATCATTTGGTATTAAGAATGACAGGTATTTTCTTGGATTCTTGTTGGCTAAGAAAATAATGTTTTTCTCTAACTGAGAGGTCATGGAATATTATGCTGTTATAGTAATTTTACCTACATATCTTTCAAGCTGGATTTTTACAGAGCTTTATCTTTTCTCCATGTTTTATAAGTAATCTAGGACCGTTGGAAAAGGCAGTGAGTTATAGTGAAATATGATGATAGTAACCACCTAGTGTCCAGCTGTGCAATCTAATGTCCTACTAAAGACTGGAACATCTATTAAAAATTTGGTCTAACTTGGAAAGTATTTGTCTGAAGCTACTGGGCTGGGAAATATGTTTGGAGGTCTGACTGTGTCGTCTTTCTGAACACAGTATGTCATTTGACTTTCAACCTAGAGTTTCAAGTAGTTCATTAGTGCCAGTCATTAACCAAATGTAAAATCAGTGTAGACTGGGTTTTAGTGATGTGAGACTGTGAGAGTTTACTTTAGGTGGGGATCCTGTTATCATGAACTCGACTCTCAGGTCAGGGCTTGTGCAGACTTAAAGAATGCAGTTGCATGTCTCAAAACACCATCCCCGTAAGATAAGCCACCACAACAGAACTTGAGATAAGCACAGACAGCATAGCAGGAAGGATTTAATTTCAGGCCTAACAGAGGTAAAGGTTTGGAATTAGCACACTGGAAAAATTGAACTGTGCCAACTGCAGGAAAGAAAACCACTGCTTACACCCAGGCCAGCCCAAGTTGTGGGAACATCTGCAATCACCCTATGAATATCCAGGACTTGGACTGTGTAAAAGTGGTACCTCCAGAAGAACGACCTGGGGACTCCAGCCACAGAAAAGACCAAGGAGACCAGCGGAACAATTCAGGAATCCACATGGTGGTGATATCTTTTGCTTAATCTCTCTTTCTCTTTCTCTGTCTCCCCCTCCACCCCCCCCCATTCCTATTTCCTTTCTTTTTCTACCTTGCATATGCTGTTAAATTAAATCCGTACTATTGGCTTCAGCATATGGTCCCATTTGCACCTTAATTCAGGCAGAGGCATCTATCATAATTGGATCATAACAGGGCTGAACTCATGGTTTTCTGAAGGTACATCAGTGTGAATCATTTTGAAAAAACTCAGCTATATATAATACCCATGGAAGGGGAATTTGAGCTAGATGATCTTTAAGGTTCCTTCCAACCCTAGCCATTCTATGATTCTATGAATATAGCAACTTATATATTGAAAAGCTCATCTGCATAACAGAAAATGTTGACTTTTAGCTGTAACTTGTGTTTACTCTTTGAGCATTTTCAAGTGTGTTCAAAGTATAACTCCCTGAGTGACTGGGAGTTTATCTTTCAAGGCTGTCACATTTCTGATGAGAACTAATGTTAATTCAAAGGAGAAATAAAGTTTTAAAGCAGAAATTTGCTATATTCTGGAATGAGACTATGTACAGACCAGTTTAATTAAACTTTGTGAAAGATGGTAAGACTCATTTATAAAGGTGTCAAGAATGACAGAAATGACTAAGAGCTGAAATGCTATGCAGGATTATGCTTTTCAAGTCAATATATATAACTGGTTGTACTATTATGAATGTGGGTTGAACTGCTGAATTGTATTGCATTATGTATATCATTATGTATTGTATTATGTATGGTTCTGACAGAAAAGGATCTGCAATTTTTCCCTTAATTATGTATGTACCTGAATACATAAAAATGAGCAAATAATGATATGTTATCCATGTTCCTTTATTAGCATGTGTCTTTCAGTAGTTCAAGGAGCTTCATCAGTCATAATTTGCTTGCACTTAAGTGGCCTTCTTCAGCAGCACTAGTGTGGCTGATTGAATAGGTACTTTAAAATTTTTAAAATGCTGGTTTGCTCTGGGACCTTGCAACTGGCTCTTCATTTTAAAGGAGAAGCTGGCTTTGTATAATCTGCAGCCTAGACAATGAATCTAATCTCATGGATGTTTATTTATTAAATACATGTTTGTGTCAAGTTCTGCCAAGTGTGGTTTTCCTTCTCACAGTCTGCACAGTTCAATTTTTCCGGTGTGCTAATTCCAGACCTTTACCCCTGTTATGCCTGGAACTAGATCCTTCCTGCTGTGCTGTCTGTGCTTATCTCAAGTTCTGTTGTGGTGGCTTATCTTACGGGGATGGTGTTTTGAGACATGCAATTTCATTCTTTAAGTCCTCGCAACTTTGTCCTACATTTTAGTGCAGATATGCAAAGTTAACTGTTAAGATTTATAATTGAAGTGCTTCATGCAAAGATGTACATAAAAGAAACCTTGGGCACTGTGCAGAAGTTTTTAATTGATCCTACAAAGACCAAAAATGTGCTATGTACTTGTGTGCCATCTGCTGCATGTCGTCTCTCTATTAACTCTAGACAAAAGTACAAAATGCAGCTTTATGGAATGCTCTATAACATGGTAGCTTGAGGGAGTGCTTCGACTTTCTGCTGGAACTACAGGAGAGATGACATTAAACATACAAATTCTGTTGCTTGAAACTGTACAGTGAACTGAGCAGAAAGCACAAACTATGATCATGCCAATATTACTGCTATTCTTATTATAACCTCCATGACTAGCTATAATATTTGCATGGAAGGAATTTAAGTAGAAGATGGGGTGAGAATGTGAATTAGAAACATTATTTTCTACCATTCCTCTGTAAGTGTTTGCTTGGAAAGATAGTATGATTTACCAAAATACCTTATGACGAAGCTAGGAGAAAAGTCTCTAGTTTGAGTACAGTGTTTTAATAACAAGACTAGATTTTCACTCTGACCCTAGAGAGAAAATTCTCAATATTGCTTTGCCAATGCCCTAAATATTTCAGTCTCTCTGAACATTATATTTTTGGAACACACTCTAGAAAATGTATTTTTAAAAATATGTGTTTTCTGAGGGTGATAAATACTTACATAATCTAGTATACAGCTAGAAGAGCATTCCAAAATAAGGAATGGAAAACATGAAGCAATGAAGCTATATAAACCAGAAGGAACCAAGCAATGAGTTCTGCTTCCTGATTATGAAAGCTGGCTTAGTGGTCAGTTGTCACTGAAGAGTGTCTACAAACTCCACCATGGCAATGAGATTAACAATGATTCTCCCAGCTACATTTAGTCATGAAGGAATGGGATTCTTCCCTGCTCTGTGGCTTGTGTAGAATAGTAATTTCAAAATCATTGAAGGCAAACATACAGTCTGGTAGTATTCCAATAAGATAGGTAAATGGCTTAGCATAGGTGTGAAGGACTACTCATGCTGAAAGGAAGGGTAATAAATCTCATATCCGAAGTATTGCTGAGCCAAGGGGAAAGCACAGCTCAACATGCAGAAGAGGCTTTCGTAGGTCCTGGGCACATCTGTACAGAGGAACTCCTGTAATGCAAACCAGATCAGCTCACAAACTGTCCTCCCCTGTGCCAGCTGTGTCTGGATGTAAGCAAATGTCAGGGGAACTGGACATCATTAGGGTGCAAGGGAAATTGAAATTACATGTCCTATTCTGGTTTCTATGGGACTGTTTTTTACTCAAGAACCAATTTCAACCAAATATACAGAGATCTAGGACATATAAGCATGGTGAAAACCAGACTCTAACTAGAAGACATAGATGGGAGAACTGAAAATCCCCAACAGAAAGGTTGTATTGTGAATGCCCATTCAGGTCATCCCAACAAATTCCTGCTGCTCTTCAGCCAGATATGCAATACCTCACTGGCCAATCAGCAGGCTTGTGTGCTGGCATCACGTCTCACCAAGCTGCAAGGCCAGGCACACTCAGGGAAGACAAGTGATGTTGGAGTAGTTAGAGGGTGTGTGTAAGAGGGAACAGCAAACACTGAAGAAGAGTGATGTGAAGTTACTGACGATGCAGATTGCAGAACTCCTCTGTAACATGGTGTACAGGACAGAAATCCATAAGAAAACAGGCTTCATTAATCCCCTGTTCACAGTATGAGATATTTTCTGTTTGAACAAAAAACTCTTTAATCAAATTCAATTTTCATTCTATTATGAACTGAACACAGAGGACTCATTTGGGTAAAGCTTACTCAGAAGCTGATTTCTAGAGGTGAAGGTTGACTGTATGTGTTTAAGCATTATTTACTTTTATTTTCTCTGCTTATAAGTATTTTTCTGAATTACATTTAGGAAAAATATGTAAAACCAAAACCACAGTCTTCATGATATCTCAGATACACCATAAACTATTCTTTGGAACTGTAAACATGCCATCTTTAACATCCAATTATTTTATATATTTTTAATATTAATGGGAAATTCAGTCAGAAATCTGAAAAGTTACAAGTGATCTTTACAAATTGGGTGAGGGTGTGCTTCGGAAGAGAAGACAACTTCCTTGAGTAAAATTAGTGATAGCTTCCTAAGTTACTGTTACGACTGGTGTATTTTACTTTAATAGTTCTGATTTTGATAAATGCTCAGTCTGACTTTATTTGACGGCAAATAAGAATCTTCCTTAATTACAAAAATGAGACTTTCTAGCCTGTAGCCCTTAGGGGTGGAGAACTGCTCTGATTCCAGGCACAGCTTTATTACAGAAATCTCCAAAGTGAATGGAAAGCAGCCCACATGGTATATAATCACTGCTTGTGAGTTTTCTATGTGGGTTATTAAGATTAAAATGATTAGGTTACTGACTGTATGAGAGGAACAATTGTTCATTTAACTGTGCATAAATAGTTTTAAAGGTGTGAATAGGTCTTGTTGTTGAATCAAACATTTTGCACAAAAATGTCATTAGAAAGACACCCTGGTGTGGTTTTATGGGATAATAATTTCAGTAATAGAAATGTGAACTCTGTTATATACATTATAAAAGCTTGTTACCTGTAGAGTCCACAGAAAGTGAGACTGCCACAACTCCCTTGTATATTGTTGCCCTTTTATTGATGGAAAAATTCTGTAGCTAGAGGTAAGTGCTAAATCATCCTGTTAGCTCTGCCCCATTATCTTGTACACTTCATACTGGAACTGAAAATATCTTGAAATATAAATTTTATACGATTGCATTAAAACCCTTCAAACTCAATGTGCTTCTTCAAGGATAAACTAACTGTTCACATGTATTTTGTATTTAATAATCTGCAAAATATACTAAAAAGCCGGGAGTGTGGTGTACATGGTTTATAGTTCCTGTATTTGAAATGAAAGTTATTAGAACAACTGAAAAAAAGTTTTGTTAAATGCACTGCATTTAATGATCTAATATTTTACAAGCTGTATTGATCAAAACTCTTCTGGCAGCAGAAACAAAACAACAGAGTAATAGCCAAGCTCCTTCATGCAACCAAATAATAGCATGGAGCAGTAAATGGAAAGCAAGACAAAAAGGACCAGAGAGATCACATAAATTCTGGTATTGCAGACTATTAAATCCACTGCAGATAATCAGAGGCATATGAACAAAATTAAAATAGACAGACTGAAGCTGCAAACTGGGAAACATAAATTTTTATCTCACTAATGTTTCCCTAACGGATAGTTCCAATGCATGATGGGGATTTATTTTTAAATAATGTTATTTCCCTGCTAACTGACCTTACTGTCCAGTTCAATTTGCATAAGGAATTGACATGCTTAGAAGGAATGATTTTTCGAGAAAAGAGAATTTTTGCAAAATCACTCTGAAAGCTAGAGTGAGAACAAGACATGTTTTGTTTTGACTTCAAGAAGTATTATGATAAACAAAATTCTTAAAATAGAAGCATAGAAAACCAATTCTATTTAAGTGTAATTCTGAGGCCATACTACATCCCCAAGCTTGGAGTGAACTGGATTTCGTCTGAGTCTAGTTCTTCTGTGAAGCTTTAGAGGCTTTAATAGGTCTTTGGGCAAATGCAGGCATCTGCCCACACTGAGCTTATTTAAAGTCAGGGGCCTAACAGTAAATTAACTATATTGGTCCATAAATAATGTGCCTGTCAATTGCACAAAATAGACCGTCTGTTATTTGCACAAAACCACAGAGTTTCTCAGAGTAAGTGTTATGGGGCAATGTGCTGATAATGCCAAAGCTTTGGGCAGTGGTAAGGATAGACCCTGACCTTGCTCAGGTGTAGGTAATAATTACATTGCAACTAATTAATGATGTAACTATTAGTTCCTGTTTGCTTTACAGTAGTTTTTGTTTCCTGCAGATGTAGTGCAGGACCCTCTTGTCTTTAAAAAGGCATGTTTATAAGACTATGGCATGTCATCACACTGTGGTTGAACAAATAGTTAATTCTGCTTTGTTCTGGTTATTGTGGTTAGTACTCGACAACATGAAAACCTGTCCATATATCTGACATTGTAACAGATATTAAGTCAGTTTGTATAGCTATACTATGTTTATCATAGAAAATTTACCACTGTCAGGCAACAGTCATTGTACCAGTATTAAATTGCTTACATTGCTGAGTTATTAGTACAATTAGGACAATTTGCTTTTTTTTAAGTTTTGGCCTGAGCAACCTAGCTGCCTCTTAAATAATTCCTGGGTACACTTTGAGAGTTATCCCAGTCCAATGACTATTACCAGTGGTAATTTTGGATTTTGTCAGTGTGTTCTGTATAGAAAGTTTGTTTAACAATATCAGTTCCAGCCTTTCTAGGTTCAGTAGCTGCAGTACTGGAGAAAGGTCAGAAGCATATTTAATTTATTATCACTGAAATTGCTTCACAGACTGGTAGTACATCACAGCTGTAACTTAACAATCAGTAGCTCTGGAGCTGGGGAAAGAAGCTTCCTAGAAAGTTTTTGAGTTGCAAATGACCAGGTGACCTGATGACCAAATTATTCAGAAATGGCTGAACAATTTTGGCTTTTCACTTTGTTTTGCAATAGTCAAGGAGATCTCCTTACAGTCTGTAAGAGCTGAGATGTATGTGGGCAGCTGCTGTGAGTCTCCTTGCTATTGTTAGTTAATGTATTGGGAGATAGCTTTTAGCTCCTTGATTTCATCTTAGAACCCTGGATGTCAATTCCCACCGCATAAAGCACAAACTTACATTAGCAATTTACTTGTCCTCCACTATGGCCTGCTTACATCAGAATTCTTGTTCTGTGGACACCATGCACAGATAATGACTGCATGGAAATTCTAAGTAGACATTTTCAAATTTTGGGTTGTGCTAAACTCTAGATAGAAGGACATGAAATTGTAAAAAACATACATAAAATAGGGTAACAGCAGTTCTAAAGGATGGAAAGAATGAGATTTTTCACCTTGAGAAAAGTGTGATAATGGCTTCCAATGGAGCTTCAGTACAGGGAAGGCTCCTACATCCTCATGACTCCTCTGATTCTCTCCTGTCATCTCGCTGCCAGCATGCGTTTTCTGAGAGAGAGACCAAACTTTCTTCTGACATGGACTCTGGCCTGGAGGGCTGAGGGAGAACCATATTGGGAGACCACAGCAAAGCTGGGGAAATTATGATCCAAGTCTTCCCCAGTAAATCCACGCTTTAGCTATCTTCCTTGTCTCCTGATCACATATAGAGGTTATGCTTCTGTCCTTCCTTTTCTTGGCTATTATGGAGTCTACTTATTTTAGGCGGTGATCAGGAAAATCTCAATATTCAACAGAAAAAAAAAGACAACAGACATGACTTTGTCTGAGGGAATTTTTAGCTCAGAGGCATATCCCTTTTCTTACAACTCCTGTATCTCACTACGAAATTGCTGTTAAATAAGGCAATGGCTTCTTTCCCCACTAAACAAGAATGAATAGGAAAATATTTTCACAAGAGTGACCTACTGATTACCAATCCGAAATGTAGGTTCCAAGTCTGTTTTCTAGATTTATTATTTTCTGCCAAAATTGATTTGGACAAAAACCATACTAATTACCTAATATATGGTTAGCAATTTTCCATCTCATTACACAACTCTTGTATCTTATTACCCATTTAAATGAATACCTGTTAAGTGATCAGACCTGTACAATGCAAACAATTTTTTGATCCATCAAGCCAAAACAAATAGAGGACTTCAATAAAGTCTTTACAACAGAATACCACAATATAGGATGTAATAAAACTGGGATTTATCAGTGTAATGCATCAGCTGAATGAATATAAAACTTTATAACAAAATCAAAATTACTTTTTGGGATGTCACATGACTATACTATAACCCTAATCTTTCAAAATCCCAAGGAGCTCTGAGGAGGCATTCTGTATTATCCACGTAAGAGCTTTCACCAGGATGCATTAAAATGAAACACACCTAATACTTATACACACCTAATACATAATAAGTACTACTAAAATACTGGAAAAAATTTTTTTAATAATGCATGAAAACTTGTTATTTTCAACTTGTAATTTTTGCAGTGCTTTTATGTAATCAAAGGTAGATATTGAAAATTGTATAAATATATTCATCCCAAAGTCTGTGTTGTCTTTTAAACAGTTGCTTTTCAAAGTACACATGATGTTTTGATATTGGAAAAGCAAAAAGAGCATTGTGAGCTGAGTGATTCAAATTTAAAATGAAAAGTTAAACTTCAAGATTAGGATGATCAAATCAAATTCAATTCTGCTACAGTTCAGCATACTGGAACTTGTTTCTACCCATTTATAGTTACAAAGCAGAGTAACAGGGTATGTAAATTGACAGCTTTGTCAGTATATCCACAGAACGTAGCTCTGTAGCTTTGCCTATTCTTTTGCTGCTTTATTATTTTTGCATTCATAAATCAGTAATTTACAGAGTATTACAATCAGCACGAATTGTACATATAATTAGAGAAGATATTATAACAATCTCAAACACTTCAGAAAAAAAACCAAACCACCGGAAATGGATCACAGGTGAAGTAATATTCATAAAAAATTTTTTTCCACAAAATAAAGTGTCCTTATCATTTGTGGACAGCAGGAAATGAGCAGCATTCTGTTGTGGAAACCACCTAATTTTATTATTTCTTTCCCTCAATTTCTAGATTTTTCAAGTATTACAAGTCAGGTTCATGACTCTGGAAAGTACTGTAAATATTGTATTCTCCCCTAGAATGAAGACTGCATTTATTCTGCAAGGAAACATAATATTTATTGAAGCTGATGTTACTCAGTTCATTAGAAATTGTACATACAAAGTAATGACTAGAAATTGTCAATTAGAAAGCAAACTTTTCTCACAGCTTTTTTTTTTGATGATACTGTACCTAGTTTAGCATCAATAGAATGCACACAGACTTGCTCTTTAGAAAACTGTATCTTCATATACAAATTTGTGTGTGCCAATAGAACATAGTGTATCAAAGCAGTCTAGAGGCTTGCTGTCCACAAAAGAATTGCTGTGTTTGCTCGGAAGGGTTCTAGGCTCAGCTGTCTTTCCCAAGTGGTTTCAATGGAACTGTAGCAGAGAAGTTAGCTAGGTCAGAAAACCTAAGCCACCAATTTCATGTGATTAATTTCAGCACTTCACCTTTGCTTTCCACTATGCTATTTCCATTGTAATCACAGTGTAGCAGATACGGAACCAGGAACTCTTGCTGTTTCCCAATGATAAAAAAAATCAAATGAGAACAGAGTCAATGGAGAGGTGGAAAATGCAAATTCATGTCTTGGCTGCAGTGAGTTCTTAACTGAATATAGAGTGTAGCATAATTCAAAGTGAAAAGCTAAGGACATTGTTATGATCTGATTATTGAAAGATGCCTCTGCACAAATTAAGGTGCAAATTAGACCATATGTTGAAGTCAATAGTATGGATTTTATTTAACAGTAAATGTGAAGTAGAGAGACAGAAAGAAATAGAAAAGAGAGAAAAAAACAGAGCAAGAGAGAGAGAGAGAATGAGATCAAGCAGAAGATATCACCATCCATGGATACAGAAGCATCCCATTGGTATATGCGATACATATACCAGTATCCTTCTCCCTAGGCTTCTTGGTAGCGGGGGTCCCAAGGTAATTCACAACTTTTCACTATTTATTCATTTTAGCAACCAAAGGAAGTAACTCTCATTGGCTACACAGTTCTCTTGTTCTACTGGTTATGATGCCCTTCTAGCCACCTAAAATCAGAAGCCAGACAATATTAAAGAGGTAAAGAAAGCAGCTGCCATTTATAAAAATGCGGGTATATTATGGCTAAACTGCATACAAGACGCAGACTCAAAAATGCACACCTGATACAAGACTTTGATGCTTTTATAAGTTTAACGAAACTACGTATTTGAGCCCAATCTCCCAATTAGAGGCTTAGGTTTGCACTCCCCGGTTTGGCCCCCCACTGAGACCCCCCTAACTTCTAGCTCTACTGTTGTTTATACTTTAGGGGACATGGGACAGTGAAATGTCCCTGGTTCCCAGAGGAGGAAGGTGATATGATATTAGGAATGTATTCTGTTATACGAGACATGGGGTCCTTGGTTCTAAAAGGAGCAAGGTTAGGGTAGTATTTTAGGAATGTGTTTTGGCTTTCTGTCTAACAGGGTAGGGAAAATACTAGCTAAGAATCTATACAGTTATACAGTAAAAGGCTACAGGGCTACAAATATATGGAAATAGAAAAGCAAAAATCTCTTTGGCATCAGTTAAATGATTCCCTCATTTCTAATGCTAAGTAGTCCCATGATCAGTGTTTTTCTTCTTTTGACTTGGTGGCTTGTGAGTTGGTGCGTTGTGATCTCCCCCTGTCAGCATGACTTTTTAGCCAGTATGAGCTGATTTCAGCACAGCTGCAGAGCAGGCTTTCCTTGCGGCACATAAATTCTGCGTTCTTTATGTCCATTATCAGTGATACAACTCCTTTCCCCTAGTTTTGTTAACCTCCCCCTTGGTCTGAGATAACCCTTGGACAATAATACCACCTTTATCATATCTCAAGTTCCAATCAGGTGGCTTAAAACAGTCCAAGTTCCACTGAGTTCCATTCGGGGGGGAAGCTTGGGTGGTCAGAGATGCCATCTGTCCCATAATTTGGGGTGATCTTTGTTTGACCGGTGATATGTGTATGAGCAGTTGCTTCTTTACATAATTTGCCACAGTGGGAATTTTTGTCTGGATGCGTTACCCAGGATGTGCTACCCTGAGATCTTACCTCTGCCAGGCCTGGAGTTAGCTCCATCCTGTCACTCCATTTTGTGCTTACCTCATGGAAAAGTCCTTCTGTGGCCTTAAGACTGTTTGAGACAGACAACCGTGTCCACACAGATCAAACCAGACAATTCTTCGTAATAACCACTTCCTTCAGAGATATGTGGGCATCTTACATTCATAGGCCACTGAATGTTCCCAGATAGGACTTGATGCTGTCTCTCTGTCCTGTAAAGTAGTTATTCATCTATTTGAACAGTCTTTGCAAAGTTTGAATGTCCTCAGATTCATGCTTCTGTAGAAAAGGAATAATTTCAAAATAACACATTTTTCTTGAGCTGTATTTATGTTTAAACTCTCTAGACCCTTAATTCTTGACCTTTTTTTAGTTACCATTTTTTCGATACACAGCTGTGGTACTGCACATTAAAATGTTGGAGAAAACAGAGACATAGAACACAGTTCATATAAACTTTATTTGAAGCAAAAAAAATTTAACTTTTATAACAGGGCAAAAAATGTATCTAACCTAGAGAAATAAGAAGAGTATGTGGATTTAAAGGAAAACCCAAAATATGACCCTCTGCAATAATTAAAAGTACGTATTACAGGTGGCATAAGCCCTTTTAAGGTACGTTTTCCCTTGGATTTATCTAGGCATTTACGTCCTTTGGTATTAATCAATGGTCTGAAAAACTGATGTTAGAAAGACAAAAACAGTACAGCCTCTGTGGGAAGCTTTTTCTTACTCTCTCTTTTTATTTTCTTAGAATTTTATTACTGAAATGGAACTTTTAAATTTTTTTGTTCTGAATGAAATAAAGTATGTTAAAGCACAGAAAGCTTGTTTTCAGAGTTAGGTGAATTTTTATGGCCTTGTGACAAATCTCAAGAAGCAAGGAATAGTGATGGAAACACTGAGATGTTCCTGTTACTAGGCACTGAGCCATGCATGTATGCACACACATACTTTAAAATAAATGTAGACAAGCACACACATACTTTAAAATAAATATAGTCAAGCAGAATAAAATTTTCTAAGAGCAAAAGTTGAGCTAAGCTTTTTAATACAAAAAAATAAGCTTGATTAAGGAATCAGACCACCCACTGCTGAAGAGTGATGCTGGTACCATATATTATCCATCTTCTCTGCTGGAAGAGAAATGCTGGTACCATATATTATGCATCTTTTTTATCCACAGGCTGAAATGAAGCATTGCAAGGTGGAACTCTACTGACTGGGTAATGAAAAAAAAACCGCATTGAGACAAGGAAATAAAGCTTAAAAGATTTATTATTTCATGAATTTACATTCTTCATAACCAAAATTTAAATCTTTCTGTTCAGAAGTCTTCAGCATGTTCACATTAAGCGTTTGAATCACAAAGCTACTTTCATACACGATTAACTCAATCCCTATTTATTAAAGAAATCTAGACATATACATAACATTTACAAATGCTTTAAAACCTTACTGAGTTGTGGCCTACCTATCTGAAGTCCTTTGTCATCACTATGAATCTTTCTATCAACCAGGAAGACTTCTGTGTTTGTTCAGGGGTAATACCTAGGAAGAAAACTACCACATGCTCCTAAATAACCATCACACCATAAAACTAAGGTGAAAATGAACATTCTGAATCACAAATTGCATTGCTTTGATTTTGTTTGTAAGTGGTTTGCATTTCTCTTTGTTACTATTACCATTGCTGTATGTCAGGCTTAGTTTCTGATATGAAATGTAGGTGCTTGTCTCATAGAATGATAAAATATTTGATTTGACCTGTTGGTTTGCATGGAAAAGGGTAATTTATTTGATTAAAGAATTGCACCATTAATGTTACATGAAACCAGCATACTTATAAAAATATTTCTTTTGTCCCAGAAAAGAGAGGTGTGTTTGTATTGTATCAGTTGCAACACCTCGCTCATTCTGTGACATGGCGTGGTGTCCTCTGTGGGCTGCAGTGCGTCTCTGCTCCACTGGAGCTCGTGGGCTGCAGGGACACAGCTGCCTCACAACGATCTTCATCACAGGCTGCAGGAGAATCTCTGCTCTGGCGCCTGGAGCACCTCCTTCTCCTCCTTCTTTACTGACCTGGGTGCCTGCAGAGTTGTCCTCCTCACATAGTCTCACTTCTCTCTTCTCTGGCTGCAATTTTCTCCTGCACAATGAGTTTTTCCCTGCCGCGGCGGTGTGCTCAGTGTTCAGATGCCACAGCCTTCCAGAAACGCCCCAGGCGGGAGCACTTTCAGCGACGGCTTTGGCAGCTCTCACGGTCCGGGATAGCAGGCGCCGTGAACACTCTAGCACCAATCTCTGAGGCGGCGGGAAGCAGCAAAGAAGGCGACGGGTCTTTGGTATGGTCTCAGCAGAGTAATTTACTGTCAAGGGGTAAGGGACCAAGGAACAAAGGACGCTCCGGGTGCCAGAGCTTATAAGGATAGCGACGGGGGCAGGAAGAGCATACAGACCAATGATCTGAGGGTAGGTAGGTGAAGGATAGGAGGATATCAAATGGGAACAGAGGGAAGGAGGGACTTAGGGGGGGGATCCAATGGAGGGTACAATTCAAACGAAAAATCTGGACCCTTAGCCATACATGGATAGCCATCAATCAGTCCCTCAGTGGGAGGAGATGTGGGTGGCTCAGACTCTGGAAAGCGCCCACCACCGTGGCTGGGCCGGCCTCCTTCCCGACGGGGTTTGAACCACCGCAACATTTCCCTTTCTTAAATATGTTATCCCAGAGGCTGATGAGATCACGTCCACCATTGCTGATGGACTTGGCTTGGTCCAGAGTTGGGTCCATCTTGGCACTGTCTGGCTCTGGCTCTATCAAACACAGGAGAAGCTTCAGGTAGCTTCTCACAGAAGCCGTCACTCTAACCCCCTTGCTACCAAAACCTTACCACACAATAATCTTTTGCAAAACCAGAGTCTAGAGAAACACCATGCGTTATGCAGCCAATATCCTTCTGCCATGGAAATTACTTGGAGCAGCAGAACAGTCTATTGCTGAAATAGTTGATATCTTGTTTCTGCAGAAGGCTCCAAGGAAGAAACCTGTCTGCTCACTAAAACAGGCAAATTTTGCTGTTTCCTGGTTGCATAGCACTGTTTTTCTATTTTACCTCCGAAGCTCTTTGCAACTCATCTCCATTAGTCTCAGATTGTTCTCTTCATGATTATAAACCAGATCCTCAGCTCCAGACTTTCTACTTTGTAAGCCTCCTGCTTAGGAGCTTCTTTGGAAGCAGCACTGTGGGCACTGCTCATATACATACACAGGAAACACTTCTCATCTAATTAATTACTGCAACAAAACTCTTTTTAGAGGCACACACACAAAATAACTCCAATAATTTACACTTTAATAGATAACTGAATTCTTACCTCTCCTTTGTTACTGGACAGCTACTTCAGAGCATTTGATATGTGATAGCCTGATGTAAGGAAGTGTTGGATTAGCTCTACCTCTGGGACTACTTAAAAGTGTGGGGTTTGAAGCATTCATTTAGACTACTTGTGCCTGAGGCTGTCACCCACACTGAGAAAAATTATCTATACCAACCATATCATCCCTATCTTATTAAAAGAGTTACTATTGTATCTGTCAGTCAAAAGCAACGTCATGCCTCTAGCTGATTTACCAGTACAAGTTCTTTTGCTTTAAACTAGCCAAAGTTTTAAAAGACAAAATGGCATAGGGGTGTTCACTAGGGATGCAATTAAAATTAAATTAATGTTTAATCATGTGCATTTTTGGAACAGAAGAAATACAAGTATTTTCAAGTAAAAAATGTATAGCTTCACTAACTGGCAAAGTTAATTAGAGTACATTTATGTTACCTCTTCAGGCCATTTTTAAATTAGCAACAACAATTATCTTCTGAAGACCTCTTCCAGTCCAGAGAGGAGTATATTTAATCATCAAGTGTCAGATCCTCTGTCTTTAATTTTTTTTCGGTTTGATAAATTTCCTACTTAGAAATTCAGTTTCATATTTACAGAACATAATTCTTAAACAAGAAAGTCCATCAAAACCTCTCAAATTGAGTACAAAAGTAACTGTGTCATATACGGAACCATGGACCTGAATGCAAAGCAAAAGTTTAGTGTCTTAACAGGATACAGAATATTCTTTGTGACATTCAATTAATATATTCAGCACTTGTAGCAAATATGTAGCAAATATAACAAATATTAAAAACCTTAAAAAGAGAATTCATCTAACCCTGCTAAGAGACCAAATCCTTCATTTGTCAAACAGTGATGTAATTGTGACTCTGACCTGTTCTCACCACATAATCTTTTGTGCTCCCAGATATACCTCCAGGTATCTTGCCTGCTTGAATTTTTTATTTTATGAAGGGATCATACAGCAAGGCCTGTGAAAGTCAGAGAAGAGCTTTGATGACTATGGAGGCTTTTCTAATCCTTATTCAACATGATACAACATATAGAAATTCCTATAGGTAATCATAGAACAATAGAATGGCTTGGGTTGGAAGGTACCTTGAAGATCGTTTAGTTCCAACCCTCCTGCCATGGGCAGGGACACCTTCCACTAGACCATGTTGCTCAAAGCCCCATCCAGCCTGGACTTGGATATTTTCAGGGATGCATCATCCACAAGTTCTCTGGGCAATCTGTTCCAGCCCCTCACCACCCTCACAGTAATGAAATTTCTTCCAAATGTCTAATACAAAGCTACTCTATTTTGATTTAAAGTCATTGCCCCTTGTCCTGTCACTACATGCTCTTGTAAATGGACTCTCTCCATCCTATTTGTAGGCTCTCTTCACATACTGGAAGGCTTCAATTAGGTCACCCCAAAGCCTTCTCTCTTCCAGCCTAAACAATCTTAATTCTTGCAGCCTTTCACCCCAGGAGAGGTGCTCCAACTCTCTGACCATCGTAGTGGCCTCCCCTGGACTCACTCCAACAGTTTGATGTCCTTCCTGTGATGGGCCCAAGAGCTGGATGCAGCACTCCAGGTGGGGTTTTGCCAGAGCAGAGCAGTGAGGCAGAATCCCGTCCCTTGCCCTGCTGGCCACGCTGCTTTTGATGCAGCCCAGGATACAATTGGTTTTCTGGGCTGTGAGTGCACTTTGCCTGCTCATGTCCAGCCTCTCATGCATCCGAAGTCCTTCTCGGCAGGGCTGCTCTCGATCTGTTCATCCCCCAGCCTGTGTTGATACAGGGGGTTGCCCTGACCCAGGTGCAGCACATTGCACTTGATCTTGGTTAAACCTCATGACATTCCTAGCAGCCCACTTCTTGAGCTTGTCCAGGTCCCTCTGGATGGCATCCCATCCTTCAGGTGAGTCAACTGCACCACGCGGCTTGGTGACATCTGCAAATTTGCTTAGGGTGCACTCGAGCCCTTTGCCTAGATCATTAATGAAAATATTAAATAACACTGGTCCCAGTGCAGACCCCTGAGGGATACCACTTGTCACTGATATCCATCCACAGGGACTCAGAGCTGTTGACCAYTACCCTCTGGATGTGACTGTCCAACCAATTTCTTGTCCATCTAACAGTCTACGCATTTAATCTGTTTCTCTCTGATTTAGAGAGAAGGATGTTGTGGAGGACCGATGTTGACCATATGGTGATTCCATGCTGTGTGAGGCTGAATAAATTAGAAGAAAATAAGAATTATTTCCTTACAGGAATTTTACACCAGAATTTTCCGTATTCTGACTCTTCTATTTATAGTCACTATATAGTGTATCATAGTAAAGTAATTTAACTCAAAATAATAACTTCTAGTCCTTGAAATATGAAATTATAGCTTCTGAAAAATGATAGCTTTTTTTCAAGAGTTTATAATAAAATGGACTATGCTATCACAAAGAAACGGGGTATCATATTAAGGTTCTCATAGAACAATGGAATTAAAGAATAAAAATTTAATAAGGAAAATATCCTTTGAAATTGCATGAAGAAACAGAAATAATTTTTTTTCTCTCATTCTTAAAGTGATAGTGGTCTCTACAAGGGCCAAAACCAAAGCAAACTGAATCCAGTCTAAGATTTTTCAATGCATTCAGTGGTTTTTGAGTCTAACTCTTCTAGAGAATATCCAGATGTGTCTCCTTAATGGTAATATTGTTAGGAAAAAAATTACTACTTCTCAGCAGTTAGAGTAAAGAAGCGAGTGTAATGATAGAAACTTGACCTATCAATTATTTTCAAGCAACATTCATCCTTGTGCCATATGTGGAGCCTGAAATGGTACAAATCAAGGTTCAGTTTTGCAGTACAAAATTGGAAAGTGTAACATGTTAACTCAGTATGACCATTACTTAAGTAGATATTTCCTTATTTAAGAAGACATTTGCTTAAACTAGAGTGATTTCATTATTCTCTCTGTACAAATAACACTACTCTTTTGATCAGATACATGATAGTTTTTAGATGATATACTTATGACGGTATCAATAAATAAAGGACAGTCCCTGAACCACAGAAATCTTATAGCTTATAAGACAAAGATGTACAGTGCATATACAGCAAATTGCTGAATTAATAAAACACTTATTCATATTTAATACTATCTTGGTTTCAGTGGGATCAGTAGGAGGTACTTTTTATTACAAATAAAAGAGTGAATTAGTTGAGTAAAAGGAGTAGGAAGGGGATGAAGAAGCGAAAGATTTAAATAGAGATGAGTGGTTTTATTTATGCTGTTATTATATCTCATTTCAATTAATTACTTATGGACAAATGCAAGGTGAGAATCCTTTGGCCTGATTTTGTTTGAAATTTTTATCGTGGCTTCCCTCAGACAGTTATGTAGCAATGCTAGCTGCATGTGCCTCTGTTGGTCTTCACCTAACAACTTTTGGGTCTGTCAATTCATTCAGCCAAATCCTCCAAGGAGTTTTTCAAAAGGGTTGGGTGGTTTCTGAGATGACCATGGTTCCACCAGTTCTATGAATAAGTAATGTCTGAATGTCTGTTTAAGTGTCAAGAATTTAAGGCTACAGCACGAGTTCAATTCCTTAGAGATACAGTGGTATCCACTTTGCTGAGAAACCCTGTAAATGATCCAGCTTTGGAGGAGGGAAAAATTGAGCTGCAACTCATCCCTCATTGGCCATCAAAGTCAGCTCATCATAAATCATATAGCGTGGAATTTATCACCTATCTGTAAATGTCTACAGTGTAGACGTGTACCTCTGAGCTAGTCATGCTTTTTATAGTCAGTGGGGAGTAAAAGGCACTGCAAGGGCAAAATTCATCTGACCTGCTTTAGACAGCTATTTTAAGATGAGATAAAATGTGCCCTAGAAATGCCAACTTCTCTCCATTGACTGCAAAGACAGTCTAAGGCAACTTACTCAAATATAGATGGTGGTTTAAATCGCAGTCAAAATGCAAGGTACTTATTCCTCAGGTATTTAATAGAATTTCAACTCTGAAATGTGCCTGACTAATCTTAAAAATAATGTGACATTTTTTAATTCAGTAAAGTTTTTGAAAAAAACTGAGTCAATTGTGCATTCCTCACATGGGAACAAGAATGCTGATTTCCACTATCTGTTGAGATGGTGCTGTATGCGTGCATATGCACACACATGGTCAGCGTACAGTTTTCTGTCTTGTGCTTTAGTTGTATGGCAGTGTCATGAAGAAACTCAGCCTGCAGCATGTGCCAGCTAATGGAGCTAAAGCGAGAACTTAAAGGCCACAGCTCAAACTTGCTGGTAGGAGTTATTGCCTTTAGTTGAGACTCTGTAAAGCCAGAAACCTTGCCAGGAGAGTAGCTTTCCCCAACAGCAGTGAAATTCTGGCAGCTGCTCCCATATGGGCCCAACAGTGGTGCGTGAGCCTAACTGGAGATTAAAGGATTTGTGTGAAGCTGCCTGTAGTCAGGCAACAGAAAGGAGGAATGCTCTGGCACTGCATTGTGAGTGTGGGAGCAACAGCTCTCACAGCGAATGTAAAGGGGTTCTCAATGTCAGTGCATAAAACTGAAGTTTCAAATTCACAAACACTGAAAGTGTGTATATAAGTATGTGCAATATCTCTGCATTATATACAACTGTATTGTTGTATTCCTTTTTGCATATATATCTACCTGTGTGTAGTAAGTTATCAGATACATTATAGTAATATTAGCCAGAATCAGACTAGGGAAATAATCTTAGTAGTTAGTACTCTTTTTTACAAAAGCAGTATAAAAAATTAGTCTAATATGTTTGCCTTACTAACAATCTCAGTGAATGATCTCTTGTTGCTGCTGTTTGCCTGCATGAAGTCACAAAACGAAAGCAATGAAATATCTGAAGAAATCTTTCTGTTTTCTGAGTGTTCTCTTAGTCGTTAGCTCCAGCACATGAAAGAATAGAACTGATTTGGCTTAGAAATCTATAATAATAGACTTATAAGAAATGTATCTATAAAATGTTTGCAATTTAAAAACTTCTGCATTTCTGAATTAATTTCTCTATCCACTTTTCTTGATCCTCACCTCAGCTTTTATTTTGCCCCAGTTACCTTTTCCTCTCACCTTTATTAACTTCACACAGTTTCCCTTTACATTTCATCCTGTTTAGCTTCTCCCAGAATTCATGGGGATTATTTTTCCAAGGATTATGGACTTCAAACTCTGAAGCATTGTGATGTGACTGCTCTCATTCTATGTTTTTACTCCTGACAAGCGCCTTGCTCATTTAGATTAGAGAGAGGACATATTTTGGGCTATAACAGTGCCTTCTGTAGTTGAATGAGTGAAAGCTTTTTGGGGGGGGAGGGGCCTTAGGCATTGAAGTAATAGGTTTGATTGATAATGCTAATGGTAATAAAGACAACACTACCAGGTATAAGCTGGAAACTCTTGCTCTTCAGCAAAATAAAAGTCATTGAAATGATCCTATGTACTATGCCTGAGCAATATGTTTTTTTTACTGGCATTTGTCTTTATGCATGTAAAACTCCAAGCTTAGCAATTAATTATGTGGTCTAGTTTCCAGCTGTAGTCGTCACCCAGAGCTAGGCAAAGAACTATAGCACTTTAAAGCCAGAATAGGAGAGTTTGGAACAGACGCTTGAAAAATTTGATTGTCTTAAGTGTCTGAGGACTATTTATGAAGGTTCCATAACCTTTTTAAATTTTCTTCTGCACATCCAGGTCAATTGTTTTTGAACATTCTCAATTTTTACATTCTCCTACCAAAATAATGTTGTTGAGTTTGTCAGCGAGGCAAGAAGAGATAAAACTCGGAAAAGGCTGTGATAACATCATTTGGTGGTCACACTTTGGTTAGGTCAGGAAATTACAGATGCGCCAAATGTGACAAGATGGTGGGATTTGATACTTTACTGTTTCTCATTATACATGAGAAGGGTTCTTGATATCAAAACGTAATGGAAACTTTTAAGGACTTTAGATGTTCTGTTTAATCCACAGTGATTTTTTAATTTAACATTTAAAAATTTTAAAAATTTGGTTTTAAATATTAGGTGAATATCAAGACAAAACCACTGAAATTTGCCAAGAGTATTGGAAAAAAAAATTTTGTTACATCTGGATATCTTCTTTAGCTCTAAGTGCAAAACTCTTGTGAATAGTTTCAGTGCAACAAAAAGAGACAAGTTCTATATGAAAGAAGTAGATGGGCTACAAATAATGTTTAAACTGTTGTTCTTGGTATCTCCATGGATTACTTCTCACAATCGCTTAGAACCAAAAGTACTTCTCTCAAGGTTTTTTTTGTGGAAGACAGAAGTAGAAAAAGAAGCAGTACAAAAATGCCTGTATTACAATAAGTTTTTAAACAATGCTTAGCTATTTTATTTACTGTAATAGGCAGGAAACAGCCTATTCACAACAGGGAGCTGACTCTCTTACACATAAACACAGCTTCTTCAACTACTTGGCTGTACTTCAAGAATAAATGAAATGGTGAATACAGCTTCTATTAGGCAGAAACCCCAGGAAATTGGTAGTTACAGATCTAGCAACTAGACCGGTGGAGTGTTAATGATTAGTTACTTTTTACTGTGTATTACTCTGACAAAAAAGCATTTTCTCCAGGATTAGTGGCTAAGGTAAGCAGCTGTCTTTTCTTCTCTTTAAAATGTTATTAAAATTATAAAACCAAGCTCTAAAAGAAATTCAAATTTAGAGGCTTTTTGCTGTTGTAATTATATGTTGCATTTCTCTACAAAATGCTTGTAGATAATAGCTGCATTTGTACTTTTACAGGTGTGCTGAAGATGAAATACAGTGTGCTTTTGCTGAAGAAGGTATAACAAAAGATATGAGCAATAAATAGTGTGTTTGCTTCCAGCATGCAAAAGGTAACACTTTTTCCAATCGCTGTGTTCATTCAGCCGTTTTCCTGTGGACAAAAGGCATTTTTACACAGACAAAAGAATAGTCATTGATCTGTTAGACAAAGTCTATGGTTATGTGCTATCATGACCCTTATCTCCCACAGAATAACAGTGTTCCTCTCATGTAGGAAAAAGAAAAGGATTTTTTATTTTCTTATTTATTTTTGCACAATGTATGTTGCAGTTTTTGAATCTCCAGTTCAGTGCCAGATTCCTGTTTGGGGAATGAGGGATGGCTTGCCATTTCTGCAGTTCTAACTTGCTTCCTCAGCAAATTTGCAAGCATCCACCAGCAGAATCATATTACCAGAGGTCACTGACAGAGGCTGCTCCTGACAGTATGTATTATAACAGAGAGTCATTGTTGTTGCAGCTGTAATTTTTATTAACATTACTCACAACCTGTAAATGCCAAGAGTAATTCAGGTCCAAACCCTTTTCTCACTATCCTCCCCACAACTGTTTCCCTCATTTTCCTGCCAGCTTGCTTATTTCTAGGGTTTCTTTGAAATACTGACCAACTAAATTAGAACAACAAACACGAGTAGATTTATTTAACTTTGAAAGCCTTGTTGGCAGAGTCCTTTCATTTTGTTGTGAAGTAACTACTTCTGCATTTAAAGAGAATCTTAATGTAATATTATTCTGTTCATCCCTTGTTATCACAGGCATAGCTCTCTTTTCCATAAAATGCAGAGCTTTATTTCATTAATTGTCACTGTGATTACTTACTCTACAGCATAACAAGCATTATGTGAAGTGTTTGGTGTGTTTTTCTGCCTGGTGCTCAAAATGTATTCCTGTAAGCACTACAAAAAAAAAAAAAGACGTTTTGTATGTTCGTATTTTCTTTCAAGTTGCATGAAAAAGTCTTGCATTGCTAAGTGTATTTACCCTGGTCAGGAATGGCAAGGGAAAGGCTCTTACCTCAAAGTAGTATTCCTCAGGCACTTTGATCATTGGCAGCAGCTAGTTCTGGCACCCTACTCCCAATTCATCACTGTGTTATACTCCCAGTTGTTACTGGGCACATCTACATGGGTGCACTGTCTGCACTTCCGCTCCAGAGCATCTCTGTCCTTCTAGGGAGCCAGGGCAGAAGACGGGATGGCAGGGAAGAGTAGGGCAATGAAGCATAGTGACAGAGTGTGTTTGTTTGCAAGGATAAAGAAAGGACAAACACAAGGCACTATATGCAGTGTGAATTTACTGAAGAAAATTTGGGATCATTTGGGAAGACACATAGGTTCACTAATGCAGACCCAAATAAGAGACTGATACCTCTCTAAAGACTTTAATAGCTTCACTGTGGTACTGTGAGAATGCTAATGAGCTGGCTAGTTTTTGGCAGATCAATGCATGGGTAAGAACAATGATATACATCTCTTCCACCTGCCTATGTAGAAATATTCAAAGACATTAGTGTACTTTAAATCAATGACAGATTACAGGTAAACCCCACAGGTGAGACAGCAAAGTATTCAGGATTAGTGGGCACTCAATACCCCTCACCAACAGTGAACAACCAAATCCTAATTCAAAATGGAAAGTGTAAATAGCTAATCCAAGCTAAATGAAAAAGATGCTTTCTGTTAGATCTCAAAGTACCTTTTACTGTTAATCTCTTAACTTGACATGACATTGTGTGAATTTCAGTATTTTTTTCATGATACTAGATTTGCATTAGAAGAACATTGCAACACTAGAAAACCCAAATCTTGAGATAAAAGCTAGCTAACTGAAAGCTTCCACTGTGATTGCTTTTTATTTTAGAATGAAGGGATTTTTCCTAACTCCTTTACTGCCATAGACACTTCACATCTTGTTTTTGGTCACAAATAATTCCAGCCTTCATGATGGCACAACTTCAGTCTTCATCAGGTAAAATTAAGATTTGGTGATAGGTTTTAAAAATTACAAGATAACATAACTTTTGACCAGAAGGTACTGCAGTAATTAAAGCCTGATCTTTTGACCGCATTATAGCATTAAATTTCCTATGGCACAAAAATATTTATTGAAGGAATAAAAAGCAAGGGTAAACATGCAGCATTTTGTCATTATCATTTAACTACTCTAGTCACTGAACCTGTCTGGTTCCATTTCTGTAAATACTACACTATATGACCTACCTTGACCAATACATTTTACAAGATGGAGTCATCCATTAAACTTGTGAAATGACTTTGCGGATACAGCTTGTACAAAAAGCCAATAAGTAAAAAAATGGTTCTCCCATGGGGTGTCTTAGCATTTCTTGTCATGATTAATATAAGCAATTGATCCAATTTGACTCTTCAAGGAACTGACAACTAAACAGAAACAATGATGCTAATCGAAGACAAACTTGTATTTTATGCTGTTTTCTGGAGTTTATATTCAAAATATATTTAATATGTTCCAGATTCAGTCTGTTACTAAAAGACATGGGAAGATGATGAGGGAGAATACAAATTTTAATGAAACTGACTAACAATGCCAAATGTAGAAGATTGTGGCATAGTCTGTATGATACAGCAATAATGAATTTTGTTTGCCAAATATGATAAATAATGGTAGCCTCGTCTTTTTAGTTTTGTATTCCAGCAGCTATGCCTCTACATATGAGAAGTAGCTCAGACTAATAAAAAACCAGTGCCTTCAGAATTAGTTTAACCATTATTATAGTCACTAATTATACATAACAAATCACTATGAATACCATAAACTCAATTGCCTAAAATTGCCCAAGCAATTGTATTTTGTGTTACTCTCCATTTGAAAAATCTCCCATTAGTCTTTCACAGCCTTAAAACTTTTTGAAAGGAGACATTTCATTAGTATTCAGTTGATGTACTGTTTGTAGGATGCTGCTGGCTAGCATCTAGCTTCATTTAGCCTGTTGTTAGAGAACGATTGGTTCTTTTTTAAAAATTGAGGATCATGGGAGAGAAATCTAATGATTAGAACAGTCTCCAAAAGAGTCATCCATTCTGACCCAAAACATTCTATGATTCTATGATCATACATACTCTCTGGTAAAAATGATCTTTCTATTGTCTAATAAAAACTATTCTGTCCTAATCTAGAATTAATTTGTGCAATGTTTCTATTATTTATAATTTTCTGTGTCATCAGTTGCTCACCAGATTAACAAGACTTCTTTTCTTTCTGAGAGTAATGATAATGTGAGAGCTTTTGTATTCATCAGACTTTTAAATGAGGTTATTAATACTTATATCTCATTACATCTGTAAAATTATAATTTAATTTTTAGTTACTACACACACTTGTGTATTTTGTATATCTGTATATGTACATGCTGATTACTGGCACTGTTCATATCACAGAGGCTAAGAATAATTCATTTTACATAAGTAAACAGTTATTGTGCCATTGTTCCCAGTAGAATTAATATATAGATTTTCTGATCTTTTTGCTATTGATAAGAGAACTCTTTACTTGCTATTCTCTAAATTTTCACATTTTAGAATCCAATTCAAAACCTGTGGAAGTCAATGGAGAAACTCCCACTGATTTCCCACTGATAGCAGGTCCTTAGCAAGTATTATTATTATGTCTCTTTATTTCTTAAGGAAAAGAAAATACCTTTTAGTACTATTGTAAATGAAGGATAAAAAGGAACAGTTGACAGTAAGAAGGATGCATAGCTGCTTCAAGTGAAATACTCTCAGAAGATGCAGAATTTGGTTTTGATGAAGAGAAATTAAATATGACCTTTTTTTTACCCAAACATAAAATTCCATTCATCAAGGCTGGGGCAAAGATGAAGAAGCCATCAGGAAAGCTGGAGAATGCTTTGACCATGATCCAGCAATGCACTCACACAAGTGCTCACCTTAAAACCTCCGAATACTCCTATTTCAGCCAAAGGAAAACTTCAGTTGACATGTCTGACTGTTTTCTACCTGGATGGATGAAGATGGTAAGATTTCATAGCGGGTTCACAATTACAATCATTACTAGGGCCAACCTCTGGTAACAGATACAGCCTAATTTCTAAATAATAATTTAGAAATTCTACATTTCTACTGCCTAAACTTTAAGATTTAATCTGACATTTCACTTCCTACAACACTGTGTTGAGATACTGAAAAACCAAAATTGTATGTTCTGAAACTGAAGAGATGACTTCAGATTGGATTTATTTTCACTAACATAAGCCTTCTAGCATCTAGTCTGTTAGTAATGAAGAGAAACTCTACTAGGGGAATTTGTATCACCTATAATAATTTTATGTTTGAATGGAGTGAATTATCCTTTCAGATATCCTAATTATTTTCTAATGTTACAAAGGGGACGTAGAGAAGTAGCTTACTATGGTATCACTATTGTTTTCAGTCTCTGAAATTGGTGGAGACGATGTAGCTGAACATAAATTTATACCTTTAACAGAGGTTCCACTAGCCCAGTTGATCCTGTAGTGAACTAAAAATATATTAAGCAATGACTTCGCTTCTATGGATATTTAATCAATCTGCTCATCCTTATTTATATGCATATAACCCCAAATGACTATTCAGTTAAATGCTTTCATTTGCATTACATGTACACAACTCCTGTGTTTTCCTCCCTAAACCCAAATATCAATGAATTCACAAATATCCAATGAATCTATGTGCAAGCATGGTATTTAGCTCATGTGTAAACTGATATTATTTTAAAAACATGTAGTTAGATAATAAATCAATTCTTCAAATGCAGGGGAAAACAAGTTGAAGTTGATGGTTATAGGCCTCTGATAACAGAAATGTCCATGAATGAACACAGCCTGAAGGCAGACAAAGCCTCTTGTTGAAATCAGTGCCATGAGAAAGCATAAAGAACTAAAACAATACATAAGATAAATTTGAATAAAAATTCACCAATTGTAAATTGTAGGTAAGTTCCTTGATAGATAATGGAATCATGCTGTCACAATGCCTCTATTCAAAATATTTAGCTTTACACTGCATCCCACATATCAAATCGTAAATATTCATAGTAATTTAATTAAAATGTCATAAATTACTAATTTGTCCTTTTATAAATAGTTCCCTTGGTTTTAACATAGATTATGCACCTGTTTTTAAGGTTATGATCTCTTACTCTGGTTTTTATCGTTGATGAAATTACCAACTATGAGTCAGGTATTCTGCCTGTGTACCCCCCCCAACCTCTTGCCCACCCACAGCCTACTCTGGTGGAACAAAGTGAGAAAGAAGAAAGAGACTGATGTTGCGCAAGCACTGTTCAGTCACAGATAGAATGCTGCTCTGTTGTCAACACCATTTCAGTCATACATGAAAAACACTCTATGGGCTGCTATGAAGAACATTAACTCCTTCCCAACTAGACCCAGAATAGTGTGTACCCTTAAAATAAAGTTGCTTTTGACAGGTAGGTGTCCTGTTTCTGCTCTGTTCCCTTGGTAGGTCTTATTAAAAAAAACAAAAGGAAAAAGAATTACAAGGTAAGATTATCTTATCTGCTAGGGAATTTCTAAAATTACAATGTGGAAGGTTAGCTGTCTGAGAAGATAAACGCATAAAATCATAGAATGAGAGAATAGTTTGGGTTGGAAGGGACTTTAAAGATCAGCTGGTTCCAACCCCTCTGCCATGGGTGGAGACACCTTCCACTAGACCAAGTTTCTCAGAACTCCATCCAGCCTGGCCTTGAACACCTCCAGGAATGGAGAGTCCACAACCTCAATCAAGATTTACAACAGTACAGAAATGAGAAATTAAGTAAAAGGAAGGTCTATGAACAAGAAATATAGAAAAATAACAGTGAAAATATTTTAATTAGAATAATTTTGATGAGAAAAGTAATATTTTGATCAGTGCACTGTCTCATAAGTAATTTTATACAATGCTCTGTAAGTAATGTCATCTTAAGTTAGACTGTCTCCTAGACAGTTGACTCTAAAGTAAAATGTTGCCTTATGGTGAATGCAAAGCGAAGTCACAAATAATTAATCTGGTAGTACTGTAATTAGTGTTTGGATCAAATAACTTCCAGTTAAGCTTTTAAACAAAAATATGCTTTAAGTGATTGCAGTGGTTTTTAAATTATAATTTTATGAAAAATAAAATGACAAGCAGAGTAAAAGTCACAACCAACCTAATAAGCAGAAGGCAGTGAAGTTCCAGCCCTCAACASTTGACTGTGTTTAATGCTAATTAAACCTTCCTGATCCAAAGTTGCTTATTTATTTATAGTATCTAGGAACTCCAAAACTCTACTAGCATTTACCAGGAATAATGATTCTGCAATCCTGTAATTTCTCTAAACAATTTCTGCCTTTGCCAGCTGCATGACAAAATTAAACTTGCCAGTTATAATTCTGCAATTGGCTTAGCGGTACTCTGCTTATGTGAATGTCTGGTTGGGTGGTATCTTTTTAGGAGAAGGTTGATGGTTTCTTCCGTATTTTAGTATGGAGACAAAATATGGCTTGGCAGGAATAATGAGGATATTGGAGTATTTCACCCTTTTTAGTTATGGAATAAAGGTGGTCCTGCAAATCCCATTCAAGTGTAGTCTCATTTATTCTTACCAAACTGTCCTGTTAGAGAGCTTCTCTGTATGTTTTTCTGGTACTGGAATAAAAAGTTCGGTCAATGGGAGCTATGTATTTTTTCAATTAATTGATAGGAAAGCATCTTTTTACCTGCAAGAAAATACAGATCTTTTTATCTTCATAAGGGAAAAAAAATATACAGTCTCCCTATCAGTCAACCTAACAAGGCAGACAAGGAATGAGGAACTTTGTTGAGTCTGTCTGCACGGGGTTTTGCAGACACCTGAATGTGAGCCTCATTTTTTGCTCACTTGAACCTGGGTGAATGGTATTACTGTTGCTGAGCCTGAAACAATATGTTGAAATGCAACGGGTATTACCTCAATATTACATTATAAAGAGTTATCTCATATTTGTCTAAAAACAGTGCAGATGGATTAAGATTTTGAGGATTAAGATCTCCCATTGTTGCTTAGAGACTTGATTAATTGCAGATATTTTTCCTTAAATATGAATTATTCCTTAGTTTTGTGCAGCCCTATGGAAAAACTTGTTTCCCATTCTCAAAGAGAATATTTCCCAGTACAGATTACATAGTGATAGAAAGATTGGCTTATAATAACTTTTTGAAGAGAGGTCAGTTTATAAAATTAGATTTCTTTTTGAGATGCTATTAACATACTGGTTTTTAGCTCTCAATATCATTCAACAGACAGGGAAAAAACCCCACCAAAAATATTAAAGAAAAGTGACAAGAAATGTTTTCTGGCCAGAATAGCTTCTTTTTCCACGTTAGCACTTTTAAATAATTTAAAGATAAACCAGGTGGAGATTGTGTGACTCTTATTTAGAGCTATTTAGACACACTTACAAAGAATTTTAGTATTTGTCCAGCTGGTGGTTTTGTCTGTGACTGTGTGTAAAGATGTCCTGTCTTTTCTGGGCTGTATTCTACAATGATTACAAACAAACAACTTGATTTCCCAGATAAAGAAGATGTAGCATGAAATCCAAATAAGTGGATCATAAACTCTGTGAAGCAACCATAGTGCAAAATTGCTGTCTTTTTTTTTTTCCCCCAAAATGGAAGGTAATTAAGAGGACCTTTCTTGTTTTATAGTACTTTTTTTTCTTATTATGCCATGAAATTGAACAAGTATTATCCCCATAATGGCTGACTTTGGCTTTGTTGTATTTTGTAAATTTGTTCAAAAAGGCTAGATTTTCAATTATCCTCTGGGTCACCTTAGATTAGCTGTCTTTCATCATCAACTAGACCAATAGTGTCTTTAGCTTCTAGAGAAAAGAACATTTATAAGGAGAGAAAAATCATTTATTCTCTGAGATATTTTTGGAGAGGTTTAACAGATTCTGAAGAACTGAATGCACTAACTAGCAGAGGGTACAAGAAACTACTTCATTCCAGTCCATTCTTCTGACAGTTTTCTGGTTTATGGTCTACCAGTCATAACCACTGGAAGATAAGACAGGTGGTTTTCAGGCACCATTTTCAAGGGTTACTCCTCAGGTAGGTCAGGGTTGTACAGAACTTAAGAGTTGCATCTTGCATCACTACCTTGGAGTATATGTAGATGCATGTCTTTTACACAACTAAAAGTGGAAAGGCTGATTCTCGTCCAAGCTGCTGTGAATATTTCAGAATATCTAATTTTATAGTGCATTAAGACCCAGCAAATTTAGTAATCTGCACTGTCATTGTACCTTTATGCAGCTTCACTGCAGAAGAGACCTAGTTTTGACTTCCTGTTGTCAATCAGCCCTGCAGCACTGGCAAGAGATTAATGTCAGTGTAAACTGAAGTTCTTTCTACATACTCAGAAACAATCAGCTCTGAGATTGCATATGATATTCCCAGGCCAGTATCTTTAGGTACGTATTTAATGAAGGAAACTTACAGCAATACTGCTGAAAGACAGAAAGATATGATCAGTATCCAGCCACTGATAGTTCTCAGAAAGGACTAAGCAAAACCTAAAGATAGGTCTTCTTCTGAACAGTAGCCTGAATTTTATTTTCTAGTTGCCTGACCTAGGTAATCTGATTTTTTTGGTAATATTTTATCCGAGGTTTTCATATCATCTAATAATTATTGTTTGAGGCTCAAAACCTATGAAGGTAAAAGTGGTGTCAAACTGTTATTCCTGTTTTCTCAATAGGAAAAGTGTTTTAGGACTGATTTTTCATATTAACACTAAGATAATAGTCAAACATTGGTCTTCTAATTCCTTCTCCTGTATTTAATCTATTAAGACATTATTGCTCAAATCAGGAAGGACTGAAGGGGAAGGTGACAGAGAAAAATAGTACATTTCCCAACATAAGATCTGCACATTTTACAGTGTATGTTTTTCAAAGCCAAAGGCAGCCTTTATGGATCCTACTATGTTACACTACCTTCCAGCAAGCTTTCTGTGCAAAGCGGCTGGATTATTTGTCTCCCATGATCCTGAGAATTAACACTTGATTGGCTCTTTGAAGGAATAAATTACGTACTCCTTCCATAGTTAATGCTGTAACTACATATCCTTTTAAAACATATTATGGATTTCTGTTTCCCTTTCTACTTATGTATCATAAATACCAGATGCTCTGAGTGCACAAAGTGGCACTGATGTGGGGATAGAAGTAACTTTGTTTCAGCAACTTTAGTGGCTCATTCCTATACTGATAGCAATGCTGGGGATTGGCTAAGTGCATTAAATCAGAGCTATTTGACACTGGAATACTATAGTGTAAAAGTTACCATTAAAGGAATTTTCAGTAAAGTGGTTGATATAATTTTGTATTTAACCATGTCTGGACTTGATTATGTGTTGCGGCGCGCTCGGATGGTAAATGCCGCAACCTTCCCGAGAGCTGTCCTGTGTCTGGTGGTGCCTTGGCGCGGTGTGCGGTGGTCAGCACACACCCACACATGCAGCGCCTTAAGACGGGGGTAAAGAGTTTGGAGGCAGACTCTCCTTATGATGTTCCAAAAGGTGGTGTTTATTGCAGGGTCAGGCAAACAGAGCCAAAAGAACAGGGTCACACAGGATTATATACTGCACAGACAAGAGGCGGAGAAAACACTGAGGGCAAATTACATGAGGGCGAGAGGGAGAAGGAAAGGTGGGACTACAATACATATAACCAATGAGGGTAGGTGAGGGGAGGAGCAGGGGAACAGGGCAAATACAGCATCGAGGAAGGGAGAACTTTCCAGAACATAACCTTATACAGAACAGAGATTGACAGGAATAAACCAACTGAATAGGGGGACACAACTTAGCAGGGCCTAGATGGGAGAGACCTTCCTATTCATCTTAAGAGGAGATCTTGTTGTGGACCTCAGAGCCTTTATTCAATCTCCGGGGCCCTCTGACCCCTCTGGCTCCTCGGTCCCTGGTGTGGCTGGCCTATCTGCTGGCCTAGCCACCACCACAATTACGATATGTCACTAGAAGAGCAGCAGTCGGTATTCTGGTGTTTTACTGCTCACAGGCCCCTAAATGCAGCAAACCTTAAAATATCAATTTTTCCTTTGTAAGGGGGTTTGTTTTCAGCTCTTAGTCTCACTTTTCTGCTTCATCATTTAGCAGAAAACGATAGCAGAAAAAGATTCTTTTGAGCTAACTGTCTTTAATAGTGGAAGAAACTCATGCAGAAAATGAGGTGTGCTCCTCAGTGCCTAGTACAGTAAATGTCTTAAAGAGACTTATGCTAAGACATCTTTTCTCCTTGCTTCACTTTTTACTAATGAGACTGTTTATCACCTACCATCATGTTGTACAATACCTTTCTGTGTCTTCTTATCTCACTTTCATCCTGTTGAAATGCCTGTAGTGATTTGTATTAAAGGTCAGCTTCTTTGATGGTAAGGATCACACTTTTCCCCATGTGTGTATACAGTGCTTAGCGTAACAGAGTCTTAAAAATAAATGGATGCACACAGATATTACAGCAACAAATGTAGTAACAGCCCAATGGGTTTCCACTAAGCTACATTCTCAATAAGATATTTGAATCTGTAGAAGATGAATTTTTATTGTTCCTGTTTCTGCTGATGTCCTTAGAAGAGTAATAATGGCTTTCCTTTTATGCAACAGTTGAGGGGAACATACTTTTCTGTTTTTTTACTTTTGGACTGCTGATAGAGTAAAGAATTTTCAGAAATTAACTCTGTATTATAGTGGATGAACCATGGAATCATTAAGATTGTAAAAGACCTCTAAGATCATTGAGTCCAACCTTTGACTGAACACTACCACGTCAACTAAACCACAGAAGTGCCACATCCAGTCGTTTCTTGAATACCTCTAGGGCTGGTGACTCCACCACCTCCCTGGGCAGCCCATTCCAATGCCTAACCACACTTTCAGTGAAGAAATTCTTCCTGATGTCCAACCCGAACCTCCCCTGGTGCAGCTTGAGACCATTCCTCTTGTCCTATCACTGGTTGCCTGGGAGAAGAGGCCAATCTCCACCTGGCCACAGCTTCCTTTCAGGCAGTTGTAGAAAGTGATAAGGTCTCCCCTGAGCCTCCTTTTCTCCAGACTGAATGACAACAACTCTCTAGACTCTTCACTGGCTTCTTTGTCCTTCTCTGGACATGTTCCTGCACCTCAATGTCTTTCTTGTAGTGAGGGGCCAAAACTGGACACAGAATTTGAGGTGTGGCCTTACCAGTGCCAAGTACTGAGTGAGCATTGCCACACCCACACTAACTCAATTACATCTGATTTAGAGCAAAGATATGGATCTTTCCATCACGGTACATGAAAGTGTGAAAGTGCATACGTAAGAATTACAAAACACTACTGTTGATTAGTTGGAAAACTTCATAGTATAACCTATGTTCCCTTTGATAGTACATGACTTATTTTTAAGAGAAAGTGATAACTAACTTTCACAGAGAGAGAAACAATTTAAAAGTCATTTCTTATAGTTTATTGAAAAATGGCTTTTATTAACCCTAGAGAATACTTTGGTATTTATTCACAGAGCTGTATTTCCAGTTAATATTTAGTTGGTAGTCAGTAATGTAGCAGTAAAATGAATTAGTTTTTCCAGTAAAAGAACAGAATAGATGCTCAGATTCTCCAGCAAAGCTATAATGCATCTTTATTTTCTGAGAAGGAAGCTTAAAGATATCAGATAGGATTATACAAAGGATAGCAATTAAGACTTAACTAAATCTGTCCTCTAGACCTATTAGAGACTCCATGTAAAATACAAACTGTTTGTTTTGAGAGAAAGCAATTACTGCTTTTTCATGGGGGCAGTTTCAAGGCTGAATCTTAAGACTGTCTTTATGGCATTCTAAGTAAAACAAGATGAAATTAGTGCAAACATACTGTTTGACATTTTGGTGTCCTGTGGCAAACTATGATCTTGAAGTTCAGACCTGCCATCAGTCCTGTCATGGGATGGATACTGAAGCAAAGGATTCCAGCTCTGACAGAGAGCACTCTGAGAGCAGATGCACTTCTGTAGTGCTATGTTATCATGTTTGGTATAACTTTAAAGTTTGAAGCATTTTGGAAGTTCATTTATAGTACATTAGTGTTCAGAAGGGTTTTTCCAGTTATGTTATCAATAACCATAGAAAAAACTTGCAGACTTGAAATATCTATTCACATGCATGTGTCCAATATTGATTCTACTAAGTTTAAGTGTCAGAAAGAAAAACACCAAGATCATATATTAGTTCAGACGTTCTGCAGTGGGAAAAATGTGCTCAACTGTACTGTGTGGGAGACATCTTTGTGCAGAGTTCACTTCTCTGTCTTCCTTTCTCCGCATTAAATTATCTTTCTGTAAAAATAATGGAAATCTCATTTTAGTTGTAAGGGTTTTTTGGTTTTTAAGGGATGATTTTTGTAGACAGCAGACTACCAGTTAGTTCTTAAAAGGATGCTGAAACTTTCTAGTTCCTGCCCTGATTGCAATTACTATAATTGTTTTTGATAGCATACAGCAAATCTAGCAGCTGTATTTATTTCTGCTTCCTTCATATGAGGTAAGTTATGGGTTGTCTGTAAAATCATATGGCCACTGGCCAGGTATGACTACATCAAAAGCGTAAAGGAGGGGGAAATGCACCAAGAAAACATTTCTACCACAGTGGCAGATGCGATGTTTCCTGAATGATGAAAAATTACTGTAAAATATAGTACCAGTTAAAAGCCCCAAATTGATTCCAAATCAAAACCACTGTGATTTACATCTTGGGTAAATAGAGGGCTTGAGAAGGTTTCCGATAAGATTGTCAAATATTGAATATTTTAGTTTTCAACTAAACATCTAAAGTGCAAAAGATCTTGATAGAAAATATAGAAATGTGTTTCTCTAAGCAGGAAACTCAGTCTGTCAGTGGGGTGAGAAATGAAGATTGTCAGGGAACATAAATTTCGCAACTGCTTTCTTGACCTGTCTTGTTAATGACAGCCAAAAAACACTTTGTAGGCTTGGCTGACAGAAATAAGAGGAAAGTATATCCATGAGAAAGTCAAGAGATACCCTGAACCTAACATGAATCATAGTCTAATTTTGAAGATGATTATTCTCTTTGGCTGCAAAAACTTCTATATGCCCACAGATTACTTACATGTCTCTTGAATTATCTGATAAGAGAAACTTTGCTTGAAACAAAATATATTCATTCCTTACTGCACCCAAAAGCAACTATTTTGTGCTAATACATATTGTCTACTGATTTTCTGCTTTAAATTCACTTCCTACATAGCATGTATTCTCAGGGTAACACTCTGTTTTAAGATACATTTGTACTTTGTGAAGAGGAACTTTCTGTATACCTCTTGGAGTATTTCTGGAAGTTATTAAACGTATACCTACCTTTAGTTTTGCCAAAATTCTCATGTTGATTTAATTATTCTGCTGTGTAAATTCCTGATTAAGAATATCTTGTGAAGGGAAAAAAGGATTTGAATATAAATTGAAAATACATCTATGAAGTTGGAATATATATATGTACAGCAACACATTTTTTCCTATCTCTTGAGAAAATGATGAATTAAGCTTAGTGGGGATGTTTGCAAATCTCAAATAGTTAGCTTTACGAGCTAACTGAAATAAAAGCTCTAAAGGGTAATATGCAAATGATCTGATGAACTGAAGGATAACAATTCATGTATGAATACTGTTTAGCATGGAGAGTTCAAAGAAAATCGCTGAACATTCCATATTTGGGCTATCACAGGGAAAAGATTCAACAGAGGATTGAGGGCTGTATAATGCTAGGAACTGTATGGTATGGTATGGTATGGTATGGTATGGTATGGTATGGTATGGTATGGTATGGTATGGTATGGTATGACATGACAGGTAGAAGTGAAACATTTATCCCTGGTTTCCTAAGAAGACTTCTCCTCCTAAGGAACTGCAATACTGTTTTAAAGTACAATGTTAAAAAACCATTGCAAAGCTGAAAAGTTAAATGTTAGGAAAAGTATAAATCTCTTAAAAAATGTGGATCTAGAGAAAGCAACTTTGAACATATTTTTGTTGTTGTCCTAGAACTGAAAATAAGCGGAGGTAACTGCCTATGCAGTATAATTTGTAATATAGGCTTGATCTTGCTGGTATGGACAATATCAGACCATGCCTGTGTACAGCTTTCAATCTTTCAGCCTATTTCTCCTTAAAAGTCATCAAAATAGTACAGGTAAGACTGTTGATCTTACCTACAAATATTGTGGTATTTTTATGCTAATTACTTTATTCCCATAGACAAACTCTTCATTGGCAATCCATAAAGAAGAAACGTACGATATTAAAACGGAGGATTTTTTTTTCTAATTTCTTAAAAATTTCTTTTGAGTAGGGGTGTTAAAAGAGAAGAACTGGTTTTTAGTAGCTTGATAAGGGGGAAATCACAGAGATTTCATTCTTGCTGTTTCTGTTAATAGTAGTGGATCTTATTTTGGTTAATTTTAATCAACTGTTATTGGGTGTCAAGTTGAAGTCAGTCTCTTCAGCTTCCAGTGCAACTGCTGGAGAAAGATAAGGGCTATCAGATGACAGTTTGTGTTACCAAAACTGTTGCTGAAAATAGTTGCATCCATTCTGCCAGTGCGCTTATTTCTCTGTATTGGCAAAGATAGCTGGCTTGAGCAAGATACAGGACAAGCTGAGTGAGGTATCATGTATCATGCATCATGTAATTCAGGGTGAATAAGAGTGACTTAGGGTGTATTCTGACTGCATATGGGAAGTGACTGACACAGCTGTTGTGACAACACAGTATGTAAATAGAGATTTGAGAAATGTAGAATGACTATTACTGTGGGCTTCCACATCCAGACTCCCTATAGCAAAGTAGTTGTGATCTCTAACACAGAACCTTCAAATAGGCAGTTTGCAACTATTTTTATGACCAGGTTACACCCTGAAGGTATCAAGGTATCTGAATTCCTGATAATTTTCCTAAACAGAAAAGCTGTGGGAAATACATAATAGGGAGTGAGAAAACCACTTTATCATGGTGAAAGGGAGTTACTAGTAGCTTAGAGTCTGATGATTCTATGATTTGTTCACGAGCTTCTCTGTCAGTATACAACACAACATGAAAAATGAAAAAGACATCCAGAACAAAACAAAGAGAGGAGTCTGATAAAATTGTTTTATAATAAAATATTAACAAGATTTCTAATCTTGGCACATTGCTGAGTCAGTGTGACACAGTCATTTGAATTTCTTCTTACTGAAAAGCCAAACTGAAAGCAAATACAAATATTCATATTTCATGTGTCTAAGAACTTCCCTATTCTATGTATATAGCAATACATAATTTACAGCAGGGTTGAAGAAAAGATATTGGTATTACATGGAATGCTTTAAATCTACTGATATTTCTGTTGGCTTCAGAAAGTGATGATCTAGGCTCTTTGCTTTCCTTCCATAAAATAAATATTATTATTCTGGTATTAGTTCCCTGTTTCCTGACACTGGTTTTTCTTCTTCTCTATATCTTCAGCCTAATTCAATAGTATGTTACCATGCTTGCGTTATTATCAGGAACCCTCAAGCATCACTTAGAATCAGAGTTAGAGGCACTGATAAAAGATGGGCATTTTTTCTTTAATAAAGAAATACTTATTTAAGAGCAGTAACCTTGTAATATTAGTAAAGACTTTAAAAGAATTATTTTCACTCATGCCCGAGCCTCATTCTGCCGAACATAACTTTGTAACTCCAAAACATTCTCCATAGCCAAAGTTTTGCTTTCAAGCCCATACATTTCACATGCTTCTTAATGATTCATTTGTTCCTATGTTGCCTGTTTTGGTAATGGACCTGCCATCTGATTCGGCATGGTAGGTCTTTGCTGCAAAATTGTTCCACATGTGATTGTTGACTTGTTGTACTTCATGTCCTGTGCTGTATCTTCTTCTCCCATCTAGGATTTCTCCAGACTTTTGCATCTTTCCTGTATAATTTCTTGCTGTGAGGAAGTCTGCTAGGCTCTGGCTTGGGCAGTACTTTGGTGACTGTTTTGCTACACAGCTCTGAGCAATTAGAATTCTCATATGAAGGAAACTGGCCTCTGTAAAACTCCTGGGTTACGAGCACCTGCTGAAGAGTGGAAGCATCACAACTGAATTTGCAAGAAGTGAATAGCATATTCACTTTCATAGGACAATTTTTTTGAAAATAATGTATGTTAAAATGAAGAGACATCAAAATACATGTGTGAGGAGCTGTGTCCTTTTTTATTGTTTTGAAATGAATGTGACCATTTATTTCATTTATTATTCTGGATTTTCAAGACAGACCTGACTTTGCAAGTTGTCTATAGCAGCAAATTGAAAAGAGGAGCATCAGGGCAATTAAAAGGCACTTTAGGGCACTGGGTCAAGTGGTTGACAGGGCAGGAGCACAGGTAATATTCTGCTCAGTCCTTTTGGTGGCAGAAAAAAAATGGCGAAAGGAATAGGAGAGCCCACATTCTCAACAAGTGGCTCAAGGGTTGGTGTCATCAGCAAAATTTTGGGTTTTTTGATCATGGGGAAACTTTTTCAGCACCTGGCCTGATGGAACCGGATGGGCTCCATCTCTCTGTTAAGGGCAGAAGGTTTTTATCTCATGAACTGGCTGAACTCATTGAAAAGGCTTTAAATGAGGTTTGAAGGGGGAAGGGGATGCAGCTGGGCTCTCTGGAAGCAGGCCCAAGGATGGTAAGCCTGAGTTAGGGGGTTAAATCAGTAGCCCAGCTGAAGTGCATGTATACTAATGCATGCAGCATGGGTAACATACAGGAAGAGCTGGAAGCCATGGTGCAGCAACAAAGCTATGACTTAGTTCCCATCACAGAAACGTGGTGGGATGACTCACACAGCTGGAGTGCTGCACTAGATGGCTACAAGCTCTTCAGAAGAGGGAGAAGAGGTGGAGGGGTGGCCCTTTATATTAGGGAGGCTTTTGATGTCATGAGCATTGAAACTAATAACAATGAAGTTGAATGCCTATGGGTAAGAATCAAGGGGAAGGCCAACAAGGCTGACATCCTACTGGGAGTCTGTTATCGTCCACCAAACCAGGATGAAGAGGTGGATAACTTATTCTATAAGCAGCTGGAGAATGTTTCAGGGTCACCAGCCCTTGTTCTTGTAGGTGACTTTAACCTACCAGACATCTGCTGGGAACTTAATACGGCAGAAAAAAGGCAGTCCAGGAAGTTCTTGGAGTGTATGCAGGATAACTTTCTATCACAGCTGGTGAGTGAGCCCACCAGGGGAGGGACTATGTTAGACCTATTGTTTGCAAACAGAGATGGGTTGGTGGGGGATGTTGTGGTTGAAGGCCGCTTGGGGCATAGTGATCATAAAATTATAGAGTTCTCAATATTTGGTGAAATGAGGAAGAACATCAATAAGACTCATACATTGGACTTCCGAAGGGCAGACTTTGGCATATTTAAGAGACTTATTCAAAGAGTTCCTTGGGAAGCAGCCCTTAAGAGGTTCCTGGACAAAGGAGTCCAGGAAAGATGGGTGTGCTTCAAAATAGAGATCCTGAGGGCACAAGAACAGACTGTCCCTGTGTGCCGAAAGATGAGTCGACGAGGCAAACCTCCAGCCTGGATGGGCAACGAGGTTTTGAAGGAACTTAGCAATAAAAAGAGGATGTATCATCTCTGGAAGAAGGGTCAGATCTCTCAGGAAGTATTTAAGAGGGTTGCTATGGCATGTAGGAAAAAAATTAGAGGCCAAAGCTCAGTTTGAACTTAGTTTAGCAACCCTTGTAAAGGATAATAAAAAATGTTTTTACAAATATATTAATGGCAAAAGGAAGGGTAAGACCGACCTTTGTTCTCTACTGGATGCGGGAGGGAACTTAGTAACTGCAGATGAGGAGAAGGCGGAAGTGCTTAACGCCTTCTTTGCCTCGGTCTTTATTGGAAAGAYGGTTTGTCCTCAGGAAAACTATCCTCTTGTATCAGTAGATGTAGTCGGGGAACAGAATGGTCCCCCTGTTATCCAGGAGGAAGCAGTCAGGGAACTGCTGAGCCGCTTGGATGTTCATAAATCTATGGACCAGATGGGATCCATCCCAGGGTGATGAGGGAGCTGGCAGATGAGCTTGCGAAGCCGCTCTCCATCATTTACCAACAGTCCTGGCTCACCAGAGAGGTCCCAGATGACTGGAAGCTGGCCAGTGTGACGCCCATTCACAAAAAGGGTAGGAAGGAGGATCGGGCCAGTTAGCCTGACCTCAGTACCCGGTAAGGTTATGGAACAGTTTATACTGAGTGTCATCACGCAGCACTTACAGGATGGCCAGGGGATCAGACCCAGCCAGCATGGGTTTAAGAGAGGTAGGTTGTGTTTGACCAACCTGATCTCCTTTTATGACGAGGTGACCTGCCTGGTGGATGCAGGAAAGGCTGTGGATGTTGTCTATTTGGACTTCAGCAAGGCCTTTGACACCGTTTCCCACAGCATCCTCCTGGAAAAGCTGGCAGCCCGTGGCTTGGACAGGAGCACTCTTTGCTGGGTTAAGAACTGGGTGGATGGCCGGGCCCAGAGAGTGGTAGTGAATGGTGCTGCATCCAGCTAGTGGCCAGTCACTAGTGGTATTCCTCAGGGGTCTGTGCTGGGGCCAGTTTTGTTCAATATTTTTATTGATGACATGGACGAGGGTGTCGAGTCTTTCATTAGTAAATTTGCAGATGACACTAAGCTGGTAGCGTGTGTCGATCTGTTGGAAGGTAGAAGGGCACTGCAGAGAGACCTGGAACGATTGGATGGATGGGCAGAACCAAATAAGATGAAATTCAATAAGTCCAAGTGCCGAGTCCTGCATTTTGGCCACAATAACTCCCTGCAACACTACAAGCTGGGGACGGTGTGGCTGGACAGTGTCCAGGCAGAAAGGGACCTGGGGGTACTGTTGTAAGGCACGAAAACCCTGTCAGGATGCCCCAGCCAAGTTGTCTTCAGTACCTTTATCAGGGCCTGAGGAATGCAAGCAGTTCTAAATTGGGAACGAAGATGTTAGAGAGAGAACAAGATAGTGAAAAGAAGCCAGATGAAGAGGGACTGTACCATCCTGGATTGAAACCAATCAGATGTCCTGAGAGGTGCATGCAGGGTGCGTGGACAATGCGGGAGACCCAATCGGGTCATGCGTGATCGCGTGAACTACAGCTGCAGAAATGGATAAGAATGGAGTAATGTAAACAATAAACAGACTCTCGCGTAATCATATTGATTCGTTGTACGAGGGTCCCGTGCTCCCGCAGGGTACTGGTTGACAGCCGACTGAACATGAGCCAGCAGTGTGCCCTGGTGGCCAAGAAGGCCAATGGTATCCTGGCCTGTATCAGGAACAGTGTGGCCAGCAGGATCAGGGAGGTAATTCTTCCCCTGTACTCGGCACTGGTGAGGCTGCACCTGGAGTACTGTGTCCAGTTCTGGGCCCCTCAGTTTAGGAAGGATGTTGAGACGCTTGAATGTGTCCAGAGGAGGGCAACAAGGCTGGTGAGGGGCTTGGAACACAAGCCCTGTGAGGAACGACTGAGGGAGCTGGGGTTGTTTAGCCTGGAGAAAAGACTCAGAGGTGACCTTATCACTCTGTACAACTTCCTGAAAGGTGGCTGTAGTCAGGTGGGGGTTGGTCTCTTTCTCCAAGCAGCAACTGATAGAATGAGAGGACACAGTCTTAAACTGCGCCAGGGGAAATATAGGCTGGATATTAGGAAAAAGTTTTTCACGGAAAGAGTGGTGAAGTACTGGAATTGTCTGCCTGGGGAGGTGGTGGAGTCACCATCCTTGGATGTGTTTAAAAAAGAATGTGGCACTCAGTGCCATGGTTTAGTCGAGGTGTTAGGGCATGGGTTGGACTCCATGATCTTGAAGGTGTCTTCCAACCTGGTGATTCTGTGATTCTGTGAAATTTCTGGCCTCATGTGGAGGCACATTAACATCAACAGACATCTACCCACTTGATTTACCGCAGAATAGCTCATCATCATAAAATCTTCAAGCCAAGATTTGTGCTTTTTACTTTCTTTAATAAAGAACCAAGCATATAAATTGTTAAGAATAAATAATAATGTCAATAACTGCAGAGATTTTCATGAAAAATTCCTGCCTCTTCATTTTTAAAAATGTCACATCTGGCACAAGGTTATAGGTAGTAAAAGTTTGAGTGAACATGCTAATCTGACCAGACCATGTTTGGAGGGAATAGATTGTCTTTATATATTGTTCTCCACTTTTTCTAGCATTGCCTCTCACTATACATTAAACAAGCATTCTCTTTTTCCTCTTTATCTCTTTAATATCACACAGATTGCTAAAATAAATCTCAAATGTTCCTCTATTACATCTCATTTACATCCATTCTTGACGGATTTCTCCCTGTTTCCGGAACTGGCAATGTAGTGAAAATTACATGAGTCAGAAGATAAAGGCAAAACGACAAAGAAAACAAAAATGAGAAAAAGTAGGGAGGGGAAGTGTGGTTTTGGTTAGAGATATTCAAAGATGTATAAAAGTTCAAAATTCATCCAAATAAGATGCAACAGAGTAGGTGAACTAAAACCACCACAGGGGTAATTCCTTGTTGTTCATCTGTACATGGATCTGAAAGCTAAAGAAATCCTCAGCAAGCAGAGATGACTATCTGCTCTTTGGTGGCAGATGTCTGTGCCGCTCTGGTCAGAAAAAACATGGTTGCACATTTGCTAGTATTTGCCTGTGCTGGCATACAGCCAGCTGCAGGAATACCAGCAAAATGGCTTGCGCACATGTGGGATTAACTTAAACTATTCATGGAACAAGGAAAATCGATGCAAATTTTCAAAGAGATATTTCACCATCTTTTCCTTATACAGAATTTAAAAAATTTCCTAAAATTAAGTGTCCAAAGTGGATGAATACTGTGAAGACAACATAAAATTGCATCTTTTCCAGAATGATCATACATTTAATTTTTTTTCAACTGGCAAAAAATATTTCATATTTGTGTCTTGGGAGCTGCTCTGGTTTGTCGAAACTTTCTTAAAAGCAATGATGAAATACTCTACAGCCAAAAATATCTCTCCTCTCCTCCTCCTGTGATAAGTATCTTGCAAGTGCCATGCCAACAACCTGAGTGGAATTGCAGTCGCCTCCAGTCTCAAATGAAGGTACAATTGGCCAGACCAGAACAAATCAAAAGCCTGGCATCTTGCCTCTGATGGGGACTGAGAGTAGATACCTTGCAAAGAATGAACACAGAGCATATAAAAAGTGTGTCTTGGGGCTTTACTGAAAACCAGAAATGTTACATTGTTTTTCCACAAATTAATCTGTGATCAGTGTACACCTTATTTGCTATCGTTAGGCTGGAGTCTGATTCAAATAATTTTGGGAGATTTTTTGATCAACCACAACTTAATTGTTAGGGTAGAAGAAACTAGAGCGCTAAGCAGTTTTGTACATTGGTCGTAAAGGAAAAAAAAAAAAGCACAGAACTGTATTTTTCCCAGGTAGCATGATCTGGGAAAACTTATCTCTCTTTTGTTTTCTGAGCAATGCTAATTTGTCAGTATTCTTCTTTGCACAGATCTGTTAGTCATTTAAGTTACTGTGATTAACATGTAGCAAGAAAACTGTTTTGATGTTCCTCAGGTCAATTTTATTTTTATTTATTCAAGGGCAATTAAACTTCTCTTCAAAACTATAATTTCAGTATTTCATAGTTTTTTGGTATTTTGCTGAGAGAGCTAAACATTATCATAAAGATAAGCCATTTGTCTCTGGGGACCATTGGTAATTTAAAGAAGTAATTTGCCTCTTTAACCTCATCCTGTGAAATCTGATCCAACAGAGCAGTAGAATCCTTAACTAGAACTCCGGGGAGCTGGATGTTATCCAAACAAGTCTTAATCTAGACCACATCAATATTTTTTATATTGAAAGCTCTCTGCAAATAATATATCAGTGGAATACATCTAGGTTTTGGGGTGTCATTGTATTTTAATTATTGTGTTGTTATTACATCTTAATAGCTTACTTACTTGCCTTAGATTTTAAAATATAGTAGCAGAATTCAAAGATATAAGCAGATCTGATCTTTTAAGGTATAGGCTTCAAAGATCATCTACTATAGTGAATCATCTTTATTAATGGCTGCATCACTTGTCTGCCTCCTTTGCAAATCAGATGAATCCTACTGAGAGTGCCAAATGTGAATGTTAAATTGCATTCTTTCTTCTCCATATGTGCCCAGCACTGATGTTGCTACATGGGATCCTTGATCAGCAGGAATGACTATCTGTAGATAAGCCATGCTGCTGAAGTGTGAAAAATATCTAGCGCAGTTTTGCTAGGATTATTCCCAGAGTGATATCACTTCTGACATTGACCATGTCAGAACGGGTTGCATTTACACTGTTTTTGACTTGTTTGCAGCCATTTTAATGAAAAAAATAATCAAGTTAAACGAAGCAAAAGTTACAAAACCAACTCTTCTACTTTTTGCAGTGTCATGACATAGGAGAAAGTAGCTATTCCATTATGTTCTGAGGTTATTACAGTGACTAGAACTTTTGTTTTAGCAGTATTTGATTAATAAGGCACCACAGAGTTCAGCAATGCTAATGATAGAATAGTCTCCCATTTTATTTTTAGCCTTAAAATATTGTAGTCATAAAACCTGTCATAATTAATTCCAAAGCTGAATCATAGATAGCAAAGACAAAAAAGACTTTAGAAGAATGCGATCTTCTGGTACGTCTCTTGATGCCTATTGTGGAGACTGCATCTGTGAGGATAGTCTCATATTTTTTTTTCCTCAATAATGACAGGTTTTCCTATTATACATCTTTCTCTGATCTGTTGTTTTCTCTTCATTTCTAAGTACCACGTCACAGATTAAAATGAATTTAGCCCCAAGGAAACAAAGTGAACTTGGACCAAATGGTATCAACATTTGATCCAGAATTGGAACTGTCCCTGAAATTTTTGCTGACCTCTAACTGGAACCAAACAGGAATATTTTCAGTCACAGATGAAGTTAGAACTAAAGAGATATTGTTCTAGTTTGACTTCTTGTTCAGTATTTTTCAGACAACTAGTGCTCAAGTTTACTTAAGTGAACACAGTTTATACAAGATAAGTAAATGACAAAGCTATGGTCAAGGCTGTAAAACAAGTTACTAGAAAGTCACGTGTTGTGGGTTCATAACACATCAGCAATGACACAATATTTACAGGGTTTTGCAGCAGAGAAGCACTGAGGTGGTTTGACAGCAAGCAGGTAAGTTCCTTCATGCTCACTTGTAGTGCTGGGTCATGGCCTAGGACAGCTATATTGTGAGATGGCATCCTCGGGAGACACGACTCTGATACTGCTGTGGAACAGCTGACAACACTAGCTCACAGCATAGCTCACCTGAAAACTATGTCATTCAGTTGCCTACTTCCTCAAGCACCATTCCCTCAGCTTCTTGATAGTAATGTGGAAAGGACAGGGAAATGCCACTCTGGAACGAAAAGCGTGAAAGCATTTTGCTTTATAAAGCTTTTATTTTGTAGGAGTATTTTGTTTTCTTTTCCTATGATAAATTCAATATCTAAAGTGTTATTGACTGCTGGATGCTGTCTTATGGAAAAGAATCCAGCCCCTCAAACTCCAGTGCACTAAACTGAGATAGGAGATATATTTGCAATGGGGACTGTTGTCTTTAAAGAGACAACACTTTTGCTAAGTAACCTGAAATCATTAGATCTTCTTAGTACTACACTGAATGGAGGATAAAGAAAACTGTTTTCTTAGCAAAGTTCTGTATGAGACAAGGACATGCTGATAAAATCCATGGTTGGGTGGAAAGGACAATGCTGTATGTGACAGGAGCTTTTTAATTTTACAAGAAGCTCTACAAATGATGTTGGTAACTGCTTTCCTGTGACTTATAGTAAAAGCAGAAACATCAGTCACTTGACAAAATGACTCCCTCTACTTTCATTTTCCTACTCATTCAATAGCATTTTGCAGTTACAACATATCAACAAATGAAAACAGCCTTTGTGGTTTCCACTGCAGTTTGGGGGAGGGACTACAGAAACCCAAGTTTTCTTATGCTGTTCTGTCTGCACCAAAGAATTTATTTCAAAGAAATTTAGGTCCAGAATAATTCTCGAGTACTACATGTTACTATGAGTATGTATAAATTAACATGAACCAAGAAGATGCTTCATCAATCCTGGCTTCATCAAAGATAAAATTCCTGGAAAAAAGAAAGATAAGTAGAAGAATTTCAAGCAGCATTTCATGTTAGTGCAGTAAAAGATAATTTGAAGGTGGTTTTATTTTTCATATCACTTAAAACAACTGCTTTTTCAAATTAATTTTTTTCTTACCTACATTTCTCTGCTTGACTTAAATTATTTTGTTATTGAAATGTGAACAGTGATGCACTCTAGCTAAAAATGAAACTTCTGGGTTGCATATTTTCAACAACAGAGTACAAATAAATCCAACAGTTTAGAGATTTGTCACTTCTGGATCTTGATAAATCTGGAACCACATTAGGAGAAAAATCTTAGACTGAAAATTAACACTTGGTGAGAAAATTTGAACCAGGCTTTTATTAGAATTAGCAAATTCTAATAAATATAGCATAAGACAAAGCCACCATCCATTTTAAAACAAAGCACAACCTGAAGTACTATACAGTTCCTCAGAAAAGGTGAGAGGACTTGATCTGACATATGCTGGTCAGAATCGCAAGCATCAAAAAGTACATATAGCATAGACAGAAGTTTGTTGATAGCTTTGATGAAACACTTCATATAATCTTTGTGACAGAAGATGAATGGACTGTTCACCTGTGGCAAATTGGACATTCATTATTTTAATATGGAAACTGGTACATGGATATTGCATGAACCACTAACACTGGAAAACTTGAAAATGTAATAAAAAGAGAAATAGGGATTGTGGAAAATGAACTAACCTTAAAAAAAGATAAAACAAAGTAGGCATATAGGTAATGAAGGTGAATTCAGAAAAAGGAGTCATGAGCAGAGGAAAACCCAGACAGTGCCTTTCAAGAGACACTTATCCCAGCAATAAGGCAGAACTGAAGACCCATCATCTATGCATTTAATCAATCTTCACTTACCCTAAGGGAGAAATTAAAAGAGTTATGACTAAAAGAGTTATATTGCAATGTTCTCGGGTTTGGTCACTTTAGGAAAAGACAAAAATACAAAAGAAACCATTCGCTTACATTTTAGTCAAGACAATGTACATGAATATATGAAAATATATTTATTAACCTCAACGCGGGAAATATTATGAGATGTGGTTGATGCCAAATAATTTTTATGCTTGATTGATGCACAACGTCTGATAGAAAACCCTAGACAAATTTTCACATTTATTAACATTTATACTTCAAGAGTTTTCCTTAAACTGCCATCTGAGCTGTGCTCACTTTGTGTTATAGAAAAATCCAAGTAATTTTAGTGATAGAAGTACAACCACAGTTTATATAAATTAACTTTTATTCCAGAGAAAAGAAGTAGATGAGGATGACCAGAAAAACATGAGGACTAGACTGAACCGTAATTGTTTGGTTAAAGATACTATAGGTACTATCCACAAAATGAAAATAGTGTAGCAAGAAGAGAAGAGAAGTTAAGATATTCAAGTGTATTGCTCTCACAGGCACTGCAGTATTTTAACATGCAAGAAAGGGAAAAAAATATTTGTCAGCATGAAAATTCAAAAAATTAAATTTGTGCTCAGTGCAAGTAATGAATTATGGTTAAAGCACATGTCTACAAAGACGTCCAGTTAGTGTAAAGGCTAAAGTAAGTTAGTAAAAATAAGGACTGAGAAACTGAGGTTAGTACTTTTGGATACCCTATTCCTGAGGCAGGAAACTACCACAGATGCTTTAAAGGAAGAGATTGGATTTTTTTTTTCCCAAATAGCACAAACAAATGTATTATACTTGATAGCATAAACTGATTATCAGTATGCTCACACAGAGAAGGAAACTTCAGAAGTAATGTGTAGTTATAAAAATATTCTTTCTTTAAATATGCTGAAATGCACCACAGGTAGTTACAACTGCCAAAAGGAAGCTGGAGTATCCCCTTTCCCAAGAATACAAATTTTATTTTTCTTACGATTTATTATACATATTTCCAGATATAAATTTCAGTGCACTTTGCTGGTTGCAGCTGATGACTGAAATATTTGTCAAGTTTTAATAAAGTACAAGGCAGATCTAGGCAATCAATGTATTGATCTGATTTTTTAGAAGACTACTTCTAGGCAAAATGTAGACTATATTAGCCAGAGTAGAAGTTCAAGAGGGCATGTAGGATTTTAAACCACAACAGCAAGAGCGTATTTCCAGACTCTCTCCCAGCCAGGTAGGGAGGTTTCCAAGGTAGATATTTGTTTACGAATAGGATAGTGATTCAGAAAAATGTGATAGAAAACACACTACCTCTGTTTTGGACCTGAAAAATGTGAGAGTAGAGTTACTTGCACACAGGATTTATTTGATTTAGTTCTGGCCTACCTGATAGCAATATATGTCAGGTGGGTTTAATTCAGTGGGTGTGAGTTTAAATGGCGTGAAGATTAATTTCATGGTGATCACCAGAGACTGGATAAAGGTTCACGTTTGACACAAGAATCACTAATGTACCAAAGGCATTAATTCTTTTTGTGTGGCTGAGTAGCATGTGAGTAGGAGACTGCAAGTTTTATATGAAATGTGTGATTCAGTGTACTAAAACCATGACTTATTTGAACACAGTCCTTCCAGGCAGAAGATAATGGTTTTTCCTCACAGTAAGCTAATCATTGGAGAATAGTTTAGTTAAGGACTAAGTCAGTCAATAGGTGAAGACAGCCAGATCCCTAATTTTACATTGTCAAAACAAATGATTTTAGCTTCTGCCAGCAGTAGTTCTTGCGTTTCAAGGGAAAACACAGGGCAAAGCAACAGTGCAAGCCATGCCAAAGGTCAATTGGATGCATTTTGTCAGTCTACTAAGGGCTTGTTTCAGTGCCTGGAAGAGTGTTGCACATAAATGTAGGTGGAAAGGTATAACAAACTTTGCTTGAGGAAGAATGTCTATCACTAACTAATTCAGTTTTATGAAAAAAATGCTGAAGCGAGGATGTGAGAAGATCAAGACCCCTTAGGCAGCTGAAGTCTGAGTTGAGTTCTTGTTGTAAAACGGGCTGGATGTCGGGGTGCTGCAGCCTTCCCGAAAGCGTGGCGCGTGTCCGGCAGTGCCTTGATGCGTTCGGCGGTGCGCGCACACACACACACACATGCGCACACACAAAGGCGTACTTAGCCGAAGGCAAAGAGTCGGAGGGGTTCTCCTTATGTGTTCCACGAAATACATTTATTGCATGAACCGTCAGGGAAGGAGAGCTCAGAACAATGGAGGGTTCAGGGTTTTATCCCAGGGGCAGTGGGGGCAGAGAGAACAACAGGGACCAATGGGTTGAGGGTCAGGGGGTGGAGAGAAGGCGGGGTAATACAACTTCAACCGATAGAGCTAAGCGAGCAGAGGAGCAAGGGATAGGAATAAATGGGGTGCCGAGCAAGGGAGAACAATCTAGAACAGAACCTTATAAGGGAACAAGGAGTGACAGGCTCCTCAGTCACTCCTGTGGCTGGCCCAAACAGCCGCAGCGTCCCGTGCTGCAGGGTCAGCCACCACCACAAGTTCTCAGTGGGAAAGTGTTCGCGAAACATCCTGAACACTATATTTGTTATAGCATTAGCTTCCAAATAATTATTTTTTTTTTATTTGCCCTAGGAAATGAATTTTTATTTTAGTTTTATTATCAATATTATTCCAGTGGAGAATACGTCCCTAAGAGAATTATATTTTCTGTGTATTTCACTAGTACTCCTAAATGTGTTATATTCTTTCAAGTATTTTCCCCTTCACTGTACTTACAAGCTTGCTTAATTATTATCTGTAAGAACGATTACTATGCCATCTTTCCTCTTCTTTTAGCATGAATATAGAATCACTAAATCAGAATGGACCTATTACAAATTTCAGTAATTTGGACAGCTCACCTAAAGCAATGGTCTTTCATTTAAAATTACCTTACATCAACTGTATTTGAACCACTACTCATATTACAGTATACTTTTTTGGTGTCATTTCTTTTAATTCTATAAGTCTAATTTTGTGACACATGGTGTAAAGTGCTCTACCAAACTCAAGTTATACTCGGGTCTTTTGGTTCCCTTTGTTAACTGAAAATGTAATCTTATTCAAAGTAATTTAAATTTGCTTTTCATTTTTATACTTCAAACATTTGCATTGGCTATTATTCTTGACTTTGTTTTTAACCTTTGAATGCTCATAGACCTTAATTTCTAATATTTGTTTCAGTATTTTGTTAGGAAAATAATTTCTCAAGCTCTTCTTTGAACTATTTGCTCTCTGCCTGATGCTCTTTTTCTCCCATAGTGACTGTTTAATGCTTTTTTCCGTGTAGTGGATTCTGCCTGGAGACATGGGACTTCAGAGGAGACTTTACACAGCTTCTCAGAATTCAGCAAAAAAATGGTGACAAAAACTCCATCATGGGAAGTCGTGGAATAAAGAGTCTCAAAAGATTATACCGAAAACCAGCCTGATTTTGGACTGGGTCATCAGCATCTCTATAACCTGATCAGCAAGGCAGCGCAGAGGAGTATGTCCATCCTGACAGAGGGACAGCCTGAGAGTGGGCCTTATACAATGTGGTGGAGAAAGAATTGATGCCGAAGAGATTTTTGCTTTCATGCTTTTTATATTAATAGTATATTAGTAGCCCTGTAGCCTTTACCCTATAACCTTGTAAATTCCTAGCTAGCAAATTCCCTATCCCATAGCCCCTATCACATAGTCAAAATAAGATTCCTATGTCAGCCTTATCACCACTAGTGTTTTAGGGACCAGGGACACTTCTCTGTCCCATGTCTCCGAAAAGCCCAAACAACAGTAGCTAGCAGCATTAGGTGGGGGTTTCAGTAGGAGGCTGATCCAAAGAAAATCACCTCATTAACCGTATTTCTAATTGGGAGATTTCTGTAAACTATGTTAACTTGCTGTAAACCTATAAAAATGCTGGAGTCCGCTGTGGGCACACACACACTGAGAACGGACACTACGGATGGGACACAACACTGATCAGTGTGCGTTTGTGCCCTGGGAGGACGTCCAGTAAAGGTAACTGCTTTCCCTACCTTCATAACATCGTCCAGCTTCTGATTTAAGCAGATAAAGGCATCAGAATGACTTAGTCTCTTCCAGAGGCTCAGTTTTACTGTCAGTCCATTGAAAGGTGCAACTTGGCATCATCCTCTCCAAGAAAATATGGTATGTAAACCACAGTCTGTTCTATTACTAATATGCAAATACAGTTCTCAAATTAACCTTGACTTATTGGGCACTATGCTGAATGGCAAAGTAAACGCAGTCTTGTTTTCATACTTATGTTCACTTCTCAGTTTTCTTCTAGCTCTGTCCTTGAGTCTAGAACATTGTGTTCTGGGACTGTTTAGATCATGATGGAGACAAGACAAGAATTTAATTGCCTAGTGCTCTTTTAAATATTCAACATTCCTAAAAAGTTATTATACATTTCCAAAAGTTGATGGGTATGTGATTGCATTGTTGTGTCCTTCAAAGACCTTGAGAAACTACTGAGAATAGGGAGGTTAACAGTTTCAATTTTGTTTTAATGAGATACTGCAGTCTTGAGAAGCTGAAGAGATAAGGAGAGAAATAACTACAAAATAAATGAGAAAACGCACAGAGATGTAACAGAGAACTAGGAGATACAGGACTCTTTATAAATGAAAGGTTTGAGGAATATGCTGTAGGAAATAAAGAACAGGGAAAGATCTCATCTTTATATTATGCATTTCTATTTTTGTAAATCAGTGATAGTCGTAAGAAAGCTGCATTGAGATCACCGTCTGGTTCTGAGATCAGATTATGGTAATGCAAAGTGGATTGCTGTTCAAGACTGGGTGAATGATTTGAAAATATGCTGAGCTGTTGCTGCATGACTCTTCAAAGTCAAAGTCAAATTAGAGGTAGGAAGGAGACTGTGCAACTGTTGGTTCTCCCAGGGTTACTGCAAGCAGCTTCCACAAGAGTTTGTCACTAGTTTGTGATGAACCTGGTGCTCATGTTTTCAAAAGAGATAATTGAGGAATAAGTTTAATTTGTTTTCCAAATGTTTAAAATAAAGAACAGACCACATGACAAGAACATTAATTCAGATTTTTGGAAATGTTGGGTTTGTCTGCCCAAAACTGCACTTTTTGAAAGTTGCAGTCTTATTCTGAGATTGACACTACCTGTGACTCTGCCCAACACTTCCTTCTCAGGAAGCTAATACTGCAAAACTTTTGAGCACCTTATTTGAGAGTGCTACAATTTTATAGTATGCTTAACAGAAAAATCAGGAAAAAAGTATTAAAATAACTGAAATTCATTGTTATAGACTTAAAAATTCAGGATGATTTCTGAGTTTGTGTTCCTCAGATACCAAGTATAATCATTATATAATGTAAAATGTTTACACCAGTTCTTGGCACAAAAAACTGTTGTCTTGCATAATTATTTATGTTAATAAGTAAAATTAGTTTCAACAGAATTGGATAATTTTAAATTGTTAACGCAAAATGTATCTTTCTACTGTAGGTGAGAAACTGTTAATAATTTTACCTTTAGCCTGGGCAGATTCTTTCTGCTTCCTCTAAGGAGATTCTGCTTTCTCAAAAGTGAGGTTCTCCCTTGTAAGTGTTTTTTTTTTTTTTAATACAGATTATTTTCTTTAACAAAAGAAAGTTTCAAACAAAATAACTTGTTATTATCACATAACAACCCCAAAATAATTTCCTAATGAGAGTACATGTACAGCCCTTGAGAGTGGAGGACTTTGCTCCCCACATGAAGTTGTGTTGAAAATATCCACCAGTTGGATATTTCCAGAGGTAAAATATTTGTTTTTATGTCTGCTGTTTAAGTCAAATCTGCTGGAGATGATTTAATAGAACCAAATAGAGAGAAAAAGGGAAACTGCTTAACTGACTTTTTGTTGTGTCTCTTGTAGCAAGAGACCGTCCAGCACACATTGTTTTGTCTCTCTAGGCAAGTGCAGCTGTAAACAGGGCTCCCATATCCAACTGAACTGAGATGTGAATGGGAAACAAAGGTATGAGTTGGTTTGCCGTGGCTTAGCTCTCTGATCTGCAGCTTCTGCTGCCCGACTCCCCCTTTCTCAGGAGGTGCTGACCCTCCGTGATGCCGCCAGCCTTTGTAGGAACTTTAAGAGCTCCTCTCCAGCTGTGTGCTGCAATATTACAATGACTTCAAGTCTGCCAAAAAAAGTGACTGATTTGTAATCTTTTTTTTTTTTTGATGTATGGGAGTAATGGCCTTCAAATTTTAGGTTTGTCATTGATGGTATTTTTTGTCCAGTACAAGTTGTACTAAATTGGTCATTTTATTAGGAATTTACTCACCTTAAATAAATCACCAGAGCATTTTTTACCAAACCCAGAAATAATGTTAACTTATTAATTGTCCACTTGGAAAGATACAATGTAAGGTACATTGAGAATGAAAACACCCAGCCATTACAGGAATTTCAGGAGGTGGAAATAGATTTGAACATGCTAGAATAAAAAGTGAAGAATAGACACAGAGTAAAAATGAAAGAGTTAACAGAAATATGTGGTTGAAGCTGGGCGAAATTAGTTCAGCAAACAGCAAATTTACTGAGAATACACAACTGAAGTCCAGAAATCCATGAGGACTTTAATTCATAAAACAGGCAGGGAGATATGTGAACTACCTGTTTCAAAATCAGTCTAAAATATAAAACCACAAAAAAGAGGTTGAGAAATAACACAAGTTTTGTGTTTAACATGAAGATGTATAGGAGTCTTGTGAGATTCTAAATAAGGCTGGATTTTGGGACTTTTGCTGGCTTATTATTTTGTGAAAAAAATTAAGCATAATTTTTCAGGTTCACTGGGAAAAGATTTTTCTTTTCGCCAGTTTTAAGTTGAACAAGCTACCTGAAAGTCCATTATTCATGTCACTCTTGTTGCTTTCAAAAGCATTTTTCTACCATGAAAGCTTGTTCTGCTGTTCCTTTTTCTGCGCCATCTTCCTTTATCTTTCTGAATGCTTTCCAACCAGTTCCACTTTGTCTGATATCTCCTTAGCAATCTCCTCCAGTGATCAAAGTCTTCCATCTGGTGATCTGTTACTTAGTTACATCCCCCTAAAATAAAAATTAGAAGACCCTGCCTTGCTTTGACAAATCTTACCATTCAAGGCTGCTCCATTTGAATAGATGATGATCAAAGATTAGTAATCTTCACTGTGCAGCATTTCCACTGAATTAGAGGTATTGTCACCTCCTCTGGAATTATCCCTTTATGGAAACAAAAGTTAATACAGGATATGATTAAATTATACATTCAAAATATTTCTGAAGTGTGCCTCACATTTACAAAGTTAAATTCTAAATGAAATGAAAAGAATAATTTTTACATTTATAATCTCCATAAATTTTCATATAAATTTATGTCCAGAGCCCTTCTATACAAGAATTAAGACACTTCAAATATTTTTCTCCATGTTTTTATTTCCACTCTAAACAAATTTGCTATTTAATACAGATTTGTAGAAATGCAGAATTTTTGAATTCTTAAAAAATAGGGAAAGAAATAATTTTTACATAGTATAGAAGCACTTTGCTATAGTTTAGTTTTGCTTTTTTTCTTTAATCTGTTTATTCTGCATGCAGGATTTAATACTTTTGATGCAGTGTATTAAGAAACTATGCTTTGATGGTTAAGTGTGTCTTTCCATATCTAGTACAGATGATAGCAAATCACTGAAGATCCTTTATGGCATTGTTCCCAAAGGAAAACAAAATGACACTTCTGTTGCCTTCCGAATGAAGGCAGGCGCCCTGGAACAGACGACAGCACGGCAACCCGGCCTCTCCCGGGTCACTCGGGCCAACGACACACTACACCACTATGGTGGATGGACGAAAATGGCGTTTATTATCTTGTCTCGTGGGTTTAAATAGTGGGGACTCTACTACGTCAGGAAAAGGGGACTGTGGGATAGCTGGAGTTAGTAAGGAGTGGAAAAGTACTGGTTTTTAGGAGGGGGCACATGCATACTTCGGGTGATCGCTTATCTGAAAGGGGGGGGTTTTGAGTTAGGGAGAAGTTTCAGCTCTGCTATTGYCTTCCCGTGACATCCCGTGATCTTCCGTTCGCCTGTCCCTGCCTGTCACACACTTCCAATAGACTATTCTATTCCCAGAGTAATAAATTAAAAATAAGCAAAATATTTTACAATTCTAGTACTTGAGAGAGGGTTTTTTCATTTAATCTGTTCCTTGCATATTTTTTGTAGATGATGCTGATATTGTGGTATTCTTCACAGACAATTTCTGGCATCAATGTTGGCTTCTCAGTGTCTCCCTGAGTTGGTAATCCATTGTTTCAGATATCACTCTTGTTTTCCACAAGAGATTTCCAAAGGAGGAATTGAGACTGTATCTATACCTCACATCAATTTTATTTGCCTCTCAGCAGTATTGGCCAGTTGGTGGATCAACTGAAGTGTACATGCACTGTGGAAGAAGCATGTGAAGAAAATGCACTTGAAGGTAGTCTCATATCTATCCTTGCAACATTTTATTAGTGTAAATACAGTATTACTCAAACTAACCTTCTTGCCCAGGAAAAGGGAAATATATTCTTTACATTAGCATAGCAAGAGGTAATGAAGAATTCAGTCCATGAACCTGGTGGAAATAAAAGTGACCCTTAAACTTGAAAATATTGTCCCTGCTCTGCTCAAAATTGCAGAGCAAGAGACATGCAAGTGGCTCAGTAGGACTAATACAAGTGCACAAATAAATTCAAATGACTTTGCCTTTAATTTGTTGACTTTAGATCAGAAAAATCATCAGAGATCTGTAATGAATGCCCGGGTAAAGCTGTGCTAGGTTTATGCAGACTAACTATGCAGCACTTTGCAGTAATTTTCCTTTTTTACAACAATGTGCATGACAGTGTGGTGCAATTAAAGTCTTACACCAGCTTTTGCTCACGGACATTATTTTCACCCCTTACCTTTGGAAATACGTTGTGGGACACTCACCACCTTTTCTATCTCTTATGAATCTTCATATTGTCACTATTGAGGTTTTTGGTAAACCTTGCTGGGTGTACAGGATTCAGTACAGTAGAATTCCCAGAGAAAAATATTTCAGCATTCATATCTGAATGACTGTTCCTTTTGATCAGATCAAAATATCTGATCAAAAGTTGATCTAAACTGTACTCATCTGTTTATATGTTGCTCTAAACAGCTCCCATCATATTCTTGTTAAGCACCTTTCATGTTAAAAAGAAAAATTGTTCTCTGATACATTTTTATTTCCTGAGAGCAACAAGCTTTATTCTTGTATTTATCCTAATTAAGCACAGTTGCCCTGACAGCCAGCAGTAGCATCTTTGTAAGTCACCTGAAATCACAATCAGGACTTCACTACTGGAAATCACAGACATTTCTTTAGTTCAGTGGAGTATCTTCGAGGAGCCTAGTGATGTTGGATTTGGCTAATTGTGAAGATCTATTCAGGTGACTCCAGATAGCTGTATGCTCTCAAACATTAAATGACTATAAAAATTAATATTATGCAATTAGAAATATTTGTTTGACCTGCTTGCCATTAGACTTCAAAAGATTTTCTAGAAATAATTTCAGGGTGTCTATAACACTTTACCTTCAAAAAAGCAGTATGATTTTGAATACAAAATTCTTTAATTCTTTAATTCAATTTACAAATTAATATAATATTGAGTCAAATGAATGATCTTCCAAACTCTATTTTCTGCCATGCTGTAATCTACTAGTTCCTAATACTGTGATACATGGCTCTTCATTGAATGGGATACCACCCTGTTAGGGAGATGGTTTAGTGGTGGACTTGGCAGTGCTAGATTAATGGTTGGACTTCATGATCTCGGAGATCTTTTCCAACCTGAACAATTCTATATCTCCATCTATGTTACCAAAGTAGACAGAAAAAAACCCCACTACCCTATTTGTGTATCTCTAATGACTATAAATAAAGCTGAGAAAATTATGTTGGACTAAGAATCTCAACTTTTAGACAGCTAATAGAAAACATAATGAAAACTCTTACCCTCTAATTGAGATGTTTAGGCTATCTGTGCTGGAAATAAGCAGTCACTGTCAGAGTCTTCAGAAGCAAATTTTATCCACCTATCTCAGATAGTTTTTTAGGATTGGATAAATCATCTTCATTAGTTATTCACTGTGTTTCATTCAAAAAAATGTAATGCTTTAATTTATACCAAATATCTAACTTTTAGATTACTAAAGTTAGATGAAATTAGTCCTACCAAAGCACTTCTACGTTTGTTAAAAGGGCAATCAATCAAACTTCAGACATTGATTTTCATAGTACTTTATTTAGCTTTCTTTTTAGTCTTGCAACATGCTTTTAGTGGTTTTTAGCCTAAATTTCTTACCTTCGTATAGATTAGATCATAATCACAATCAACCATAATAGTGAAATATGGGGAAAAGCATGCTCTCAAGTGGCTTGGCTATTTGGAGACTATGATAAATTTGGTTTACAAATGAAAACACTTTACAACTGAGGAAGGCATCCTTGCTGGTGCTAGTACTTAAAGAAAGCAACGGAATTTGTCCGCTGAATTGATTACAGAAACTAAATTTTGTTCCAATAAATACTCCAGGACCCAAACACAGAAACATAAAGAGATTTGCGCCATGTTAATGAAAGTATGGTCAATAAAACCACCTATTGTAACTGCTATTCTAAGCCTTATTATGGTGCAGAAAACTGTAAGTATTAGAAGTTAAAGCTACTACCCTTGATGGTGTCTAACACGCAGTATTTCCAGCAAACAGCAGAAGTTTAGAAAACAGATATCTTGTTTGGCTTGCAGAAGAGCATACGCTTTGATAACTCTGCTTTCCATAATCATGTACGTTCACAATAATGAATCTGTAACTTCAAGTCTTTACAAAAAGGACAAAGTTGATGTTCATGCTAGGATTTATTCTCAGTAAAAGATATAATACTGTGCGATTTTGCATAAAAACTCTGCACCTGCAAAACACAAAAGCACACCAACCTCATTGATTTCTACATATTTTAGCCTAATAGATACACAGTAATGTGTTTACAAGAAAATTACTGACACATGATGGATGGAGACATCTAGATAGTTTGGAGCACTGGTCAATGATGAATGGGATGCAATTTAAGAAGTCCAAGTGTCAGATTCTGCACCTGGGATGGAGTAATGCCAGGCACAAGTATAAACTGGGAGAGGAGGGGCTGCAGAGCAGCCCTGCAGAGAGGGATCTGGGGGTGCTGGCTGACAGCAGGATCAGGGTGAGTWAGCAGTGCGTGCCCAGGCAGCCAAGAGGGCAAACCCCATCCTGGGGTGCAYCAAACACAGCATCACMAGCTGGGCAAAAGGGGTGATTATCCCACTCTATTTAGCATTGGAGCAGCCTCACCAGGAGTGTTGTGTGCAGTTCTGGGCCCCATGGTTTAAGAAGGATGTAAAGGTGGGTGAAGGCATCCAGAGGAGGGCAACACAGCTGGTGAAAGGGCTGGAGGGAATGTCCTGTGAGGAGTGGCCAAGGACTTTGGGCTTATCAGGTTTGGAGAAAAGGAGACTGAGGGGTTGCTCATTGCTCTGTACAGCTTCCTGAGGAAGGGGAGAGGGAGGGGCTGCTCTCTTCTCCCTGGGAACCAGTGAGAGAATGCTTGAGAATGGTTCAAAGCTGCACCAGGGTAGAATCAGACTGGACATTAAGAAGCATTTCTTTACCATGAGTGTGGTCAAACACTGCAACAGTCTCTGATGAGAGATGATCAATGCCTGTCAGTGTTTAAGAGGCATTTGGACAATGCCCTTTATAACACATTTCAACTTTTAGTCTGCCCCAAAGTGGTCAGACAGCTGGACTAGATGATTGTTATAGATGTTGTACAACTGAAATTATTCTATTCTAGTCTAGTCTAGTCTAGTCTAGTCTATTCCATTCCATTCCATTCCATTCCATTCCATTCCATTCCATTCCATTCCATTCCATATATAATTACAAATTAGCATAGTGATATTAACAGAATGAAATCATGAAATTCAAGAAAAGAAATTATTTTCCATTTGGGGAATACTAAATAATCATTGCTGTATTCATTGTAATAAATATACCAAAAAACACTCTGACGTATGGCTTGAATGGATTTCTAAGAACTACGTCAACCATTTTTATGAGATCAGTGCAGAAATATTTTGAAAAATGCAGAGGTCACTCAGTTCACAAGGTCACACTCAATGTTCGTAAGAATTTCGCCTGACAAATGTCAAACATGAAATCTGTGAATAGCTTTATTTTGACAGTAGTAGACAGTGGTCATTATACATTCTCTACAATCTTGCAAGTCTGTCTTTAAAAGTATAAAAGATACTCTTAAATCAATAAGCTTCTTCATTTACTCCCCAAACAGAAAATCTAAAACAAAAGCTTAAACACCCATGCACTTAAAGAGCAATGTATTAATTTAAAATGCTTTTTTTTCCACATTGGAAGAGTTCCAAAAGGCTAGTTTTGATATCCATCATTGAAGAGCAGTAATATTGTGTCACACAATAAATTATGTATGAAAGAGCTTAGATTTATGTGGTATTATGTATTTTAGATTATTGTATTAAGGCTCTTATACCACTGATAGTTTATCTGAAGAGCTTTAAGATTTTGAGGTAGTGAGGTGACTTAACTCCTGGGATTTAGCAATGGCCTGAGTGACTCATTCAATCTTGTACTATTCTAAGTTTTGTTGAAAGTACTAGCTACTGTCATAATACCAACATAGCATTTTATTTTTTGCTGTTTATTTTTGGGACCATAAACAAGTGAATGGCATTTCTAATTAAGATTACTTTTATCTACTTGAAATGCTCTCAATTTATCAAGTTAATCAAAATCTGGTACAAGTCTCCTGTTCTGCACAAGAACCATTCTGCTGCATCTGATATGTATTTTTTTCTGTATTCAGCCCTGCTACTGGTACTTCAGTATTTTTCTTGGTCAATGAAACCCTTTCCTAGTCTGAGAATATATAAAGCATCTATGTAAATATCTTATGAACAATGAATTACAAATCATCTTGGGAAATATTTAGCTACTGGCTCAGTGGGTGTCATAAAAAAATAGTAGTAAATTGTTAACCTGCATGTTCAAAATGGGTGTGTATTTAAGTTGGCTTTTTGTCAGATTGTTTCTAGAACTGGTTCACAAAATTTGCAAACTCACTTTTCATAAATATGTTTCTACAATCTTTTCAGTAAGGCTATTTATTCAAATCATGTAAATGCTTAGTCTGCTAACCTCTGTGCATATCTGAAATAAACTGTGATTATAATTAAAAAGAATAATTTTTCTCTAAGGTATTTCAGCTTTAAATATACATACATGGATAAAAACTCAGGCCCTCACAGACTGACACAGACAAATTATTCCTAATCTCAAAGTAGCATGAACATGGACAGAAACCCCACCCCACATTGCTTTTTATGTTTCATGAGGAAAACTTCCACAAGGATAATAGTAATACTAAAAATTCATATGTAATCCGTATTTGACATAGTTGATATGTATTGAAGTTGATGGTTTTATTCCACATGTCCTGAAAGTTTCAATCACTGCTTAGTTAGACTAGATGGAGTAGGTGGTGTTTCTATTAAAACCACTATTATATACACTTTGTAGTTGCTATTTAAGTATATATAGCTTTAATGCAGTCTAATACATATATACGCCTATTAACTTTTAATAGTGATGACCCAAAGCAATCTGGCTGGGGCAGCTCAGACCTGACAAAAGGGTAATTCACTCTGTTGAGAGTAAGAGACAGCAGACAGACTCAGGCAGACAGAGAAGGAAATAGGGAAATGATGTAAGATCAGCAGCCTAACGTTTCTGCAGGAAGCATGAAAAGGGAGTAGTTTACCATGAGAGAAGATGTTTGGGCCAAACTTTTACAAGTGAAAAGGCACATAGAAGATGTCTAAGGGTTGTTGGAGACTGGAATCAGTCTGAGGAAAGTGGGGAGTTAGTCAGCCAGCTGATGATTGTTGATATGAGATGCCAAGGAAACTTTGTCTTTTTAGTCTACTGAAGGGAAAATTAAGGTAACCAGAGATAGATAGATAGATAGATAGATATAGATAAAAAACTGATATTTAAAGGTGAACTTAGTGAGAAAGGTATAGAAAAGCTCAGTGCCTTTAAGCTGAAAACATACACTCAGACTAGAGATGAGGTATATTTTTAATTGTGAGAAGATTTAACAACTTACATTTTATTGTAGATTCCATCAATGATGGAAAAGCAGTTAAGAGTTTATCTACATAGATGCAAACCTCCTCTTTTCACCTGCACCTAGAACCTGTAAGGTAGGTGGCTAATTCAGTAGAGAGACACAGAACGGTATGACATGTAGGTACAAACTGAAGTGGATGCAATATAGACTAACTTGCACTAGGAAGGTCCATTCTTAGTTTTGGTGTAAGGTCACATTAAGGTAGCTATAGAGCTTCAGGTTGAAAGCTGTCTGGTATTTAGTACCTTGAGAAAATAACAGAATGCATATCCAACTTCCTATGTACACCTGTTCTTGGGGAAATGCTGTAATGAAAACACAGATGACATCAATGGCCATCTAGTCCATGAAGTTGTGCTGTTTAGTAGATAAGCTCACATTAACATACATCCCTCTGGCCACTAAAATCTATTACTCTAGGTGAAAGCAAATGAAAAATAAGAGTGATTGAATAATGAGGAATGAACGAATTGTTATTATTTGAATCGCTACACCTGCTGTTCATTATCATATTTAAAATTATTTCCACCAGCAGAATGATCACCATGCCTTGCCTGAGCTGGTTGTTTGTTTCAGTCTTGCCATATTGTGATTTGTGTCTGCATGGAAATAAGCAAATCTGTTATTGTCACAGTTTGACAGTGTGTGACAAAATGAAATGCCGTAAGTTATTTATTCCTTATTCATTATTCTTAGATCCATCATGTTTATGAACATTTCTCTCTATAAATTTTAATTCATTTATTCATTTAAATGTGTCCCTCAAGAATTTTTTTAGGAATGAAAGAATGAAGATTATGTAAAGTTGAAGTAGCTCTCTCTGGAGAAGTTGGGCAAATGGGCAGAGGGCATTATAATGAACTTTAGCTGCATTAAGTATAATTCTTCATGGAACATATGGAGGTTTGTAAATATAATTCATACTTCTCTTTTCTGCATCATTCCATCTTTGATGCTATTAAATCAATCCTTATTCACCTTTATTGTAACAGTGATATACTTCCTTTAAAATAGTTTAAACAAAGTTTGTGTGTCTTATTTTAAGACTAGATAGAGAATGGCATGTATGCTATTGCACAGAACAAATGATTATTCAAGAATCATGACACTATGTTGTACTCTATTTGCTGGGAAGCATTTTGGAGGTAAGCATTGTTTGTGTAGATTTTCATTTGCTCTTGTGGGTGTTCTGAGATCTAAGCAGACTCATGGAAAACTGATTTGAGCACAAGTTGCTGTTTGTGTTGGTTTGAGAATTCTTTCCTTTCCCTTCCACTATAGTCCCACACTGTAGAAAACCCACAAATTCAAAGTTGCTGGACAACATCTGACTGTGCTCTGTATGTGTCAGTCTGTTTATTTTCTCTTGCTTTGCCTCCAACCCACCATGAATATGTAACTAAGTCATGGAATGTGAAACAACTTGAGGAGGAGAGTTTAACATCTGCCCACCACTGGACATATTTTGACCACTTTGGTGACTTAGTTGCTTAGAAAAAATTTATTCTGAAGGTTAAAAGTTCCTAAGTTATGTTTTGGAAAGAATTAACAGCTTCTACATCTTTCCCGTGACATTTTTTTTTTCTTATTAATGACCTGATACAAATCATGCTACTTTTTTTTTCATTTGAATCAGGACTTAAGGTGACCTATGGCAGCTTTGCTGATATTAATAACTTACTGTTATGCCTGATTTATTAGCAGAGAATACATAGCTAGTCAGTGGACCAAAGGCAAAAAACCCCAACGTTTAGTCCACCAGCATGGGGGTTTCAGCTGAGGGAACAAAGAAGAATTGTGCTGCTTTTTTAATGGGCAAGTAATTAACGAGTATTTTCAAGAACTGCAAGAGTTAGCTTTTCTTAATATCTCTCTCTACCGTGTCTGGTTGTGATGCACTTAATTTTCTTCATAGCAAGCTGTATAGTTTTGTGGTTTGTATTTGTGGCTAAAACAGTGTTGATAACAAACTAATACTTTGCCTATTGCTCAATAGCACTTGCACAGGTTCAAGTCTTTCTCTTTCTCCCACTCTACCCATCCTCACCTCCCAAGTAGGCTGAAGGTGGACAAAAAGCTGGGAAGCAGCACCACTGGGACAGTTGACTTGAATCAGCCAAATATAATGTCATGGTCAGCAATAGAACTGTATTCTATATTCTGTATTCAAGTGTAGAGGAAGAAGGGGATGAGGAGGTTTTTTACTTCCAAGGTGGCTATTGCTTGGAGACTGACTGGGGATTCATCTACTGGTGGGAGGTGGTGTACAATTTCTTTTAAAAAGGAGCATTATCTCCCCTTGATAATGCATAGGCTCTGGTAAGGAGACAGCAGGGAGTTAACAGTCCTAGGAATTAATAGTTCTAGTCAGTCTGAAGTTATCCCATTTTGAAGGCTTTTTTATTCTTTTAGTCTACCTTATGGATGCAAGCTGGACTCATAGGCATAGATATAGTCCTTTTGATGCTTTGCTTCTCTCAGTCTGGCCCAATGAATATTTAAATGGACTATGCAAAAAAGAACAAATTCAAGGTAAGTGTTTGTCTCTCCCAGTTTAATGATTCAGTTCCTGGTTTCTACAGTAAACCTGAAAAATAAGATATTAAAGTTTGAATACCTTAAAGTAGGAAAAATTGTATTCAGCTGTTATACAAATTGTAGCAGCTTTCCATGATGGAAGGTGGCAGACCTAAATGTAAAAAAAAAAAAAAAGAAGTGGAGGGGTAAAAACATCATCAAGATTTCTAAAATAAGAGAATGAAAGACAGAAGGATCTATTTCCAAGACTGAAGATTGTGAATTCTGAGTGGAAAGAGACATTTCCAGTGATAACAAATAAGGTATCTTAAGTGGAAGTTCAGGCTTTTTTTCCTGAATTCTCCTTTTCTTGCTGAAGGCAGTGTGTCAATCAGTTGGTAGTTATCAGGCAATTTATTAGGTCTCTGAATTTCCACATAGAAATGTGGATGCTTAGCTCGAGACTACATTCTATTTCATTGAACCCAAGCCTTGATTCATCCCACCATCGAACTTCAGAAAAGTAATTGAAACATTTTAAGTGGTAGTTTTACTATACTCCCTGCAGAGTGACTAGACAGGACACAGTCTCACTGGGAAAAGGACTGTACATGTAGGTTTGAATCATTCTGGATAACCATATATCTTTTGACTGATTTTAGAAGGAACCACGGGGTCCTCTGCTTGAAAGAAGTCTCTGGACTCAGAAAAAAGCTGTTCTGTGGACACAGATCCCTGACTTATTTTGTTATTTTGTTTAGAGAGGGATGACCTAAGATGGAGGACTATAAACCTCAAGTGTTGTAGTAAAAAGTGAGTGTAGGATTAATCCTTATATGTGTAAAAACTGGGAAACGAGATTCATAACCTAAATGGTTCTTTTCCTTCTTCATTTTCAAACCTTAATCCTGTTCCCACTGAAGGATAGAGTTTCACCAATAACGTTTCCATTACTTTAATTCACAAATTTACTTAGTGAAAAATAGCAGTTCCCAAAGGTATGAATCAGCAATTTTTCCTTATTTTGTCTGCGGGAGCTTGAAAAATCATCCTTAATTCCTCAACTTACCCAGTTCCTGCACAAAAATATAACTATGCCTTGTTAAGAAACTGTCTTCCTTGTAGCAGTTTTCATTCTTTAAATGAAAATGAAAACAAATGTAGTTTGGATGCCAGTAGTTTCCCTTGATTTCTTTCCCAGTGTGAGACACTGTCAAGTGCTGTAGCAATGTATGATGCTTCCTTGCTGTTGTTTTTCTGTAGGACCAAAAATCTTCCATAATTCATCCACTTACACCATTTTTAAGGTTAATCTTTTTCTAACGCAACATTCATTGATTTATTTAATTTTTTTTTTTGAGCATGCATAAAATACATTTAGAAATAATCCCTAAAGCTGGATCATATGGAAATATGTGGTTTAAGTCTTACATCTTATCTCTTTCTTTTTCACTAGTTTTTTTTTTTTTTAGGGTTTCTTCGTCTTACCTCTGAATGATGTTTAATTTTCAGAAGTGTAATTCACCTGCATCACATCTAGTGACCAATTTTTTCCTTCTCTCACCTTTCAGGCCCTTATGACCAGTCTCTCAAATACAACACCAGAGGGTCTTCTGCACTGCTGAAATTCTCACATTTGGCTTCTTAATGAGTGTATCTCATCCTGCAATAACAGGAACTGATGGAGACTACTTTAGTGCATGAAAGCAAGCTGGTTAATTAATGAGCAGATGGTGAAGTCAAACAGTGTCACGTGGAACCCGATCCTGAAAATCAGTAGCTTTTCCCCCATGGGAATAAGGTGTGGTTGAAAGCTTTACTCAGATGCAGAGATGGTGCACAGGCATTGCCCATGTGCAGGGCAGAAATTACCCTATTAGTCATTAGAATTCCAGGGACTGTGGATTAGTGAGATGGGAGAAAGGACATTTCACTCTCATATTTACATGAAAATAAGAGTAATTGAGGGAACTCTAGGAGAGGTCCTCACTTAAGCCGAAATGAAGCATTGACTGTGGCAAATGATGGCTTTGCCATAGTTGAATATAACCCTGAGTGTTATATATATCCAATTTACCCATGACTTCAAAGGCACACTTCAGAGTGAATAAACACCATCTATTTTTTTTTCAGAAATGGTCCCTGACCTATTATCTAGGGTTTGTATTTAATTTAATGCAGTCATTTTTAATGCATTTATCTAATGACTGAAGATAGAAAGTGCAGTCATTCTTATCCTTGATTCCCCATTGGTATGTTTCTCTTTTCCCACCCAAGAAAAATAATTTTAGAAAACTTATTCTAAGTATTCTAGAAGTGTTTCTTGTTTCAAATTGTCAAAATGCAATTTCCATAATAACACTTGTATTTTGTGTGGAAATCCAGTCTGATGTCATCCTGTGAGACAGACAGGTTAATTTGCAGTGTTTGTTTCAACCCCATTATCTGCAGAACCCCAGGCAAATAGTTTACAGTGTGGATAGTATCCCAGAGGCAAGCAAGGGCTGTCATGTCTGGTGATGTTTGACAGTTTGCAGATATTGCTCAGCAAGCAGGATCTTCTTCTTACAGCTAATAAGGCCAGAGTGTTCTCAGATTATCAGGTTCACACTTTATAATGATTTCTTCTCAGTTTTGCTATACCGCAATGGCAGGCTGGAAAGTTGTTTGATGAGCACCAGCTAAACATATGCAGCACAGCCATTTCTGACACATGCAATTTTAATGCATGCTGGCTACTCAGACTGACATAATCCAAAAAAGGCATCTATTTGGGGACTTCGTACTTTGGCTTTCGGTTAAGTGTGAAATGGAAGTTCTTCTATATGATGAAATATTGCTGTCTTGCACTGACATGGAGAGCCAAAGTGTCCTTGTAGTCAGTTCACCACATTTGTTAGCCGTCCTCTGCACTGAATTTCTGTGGAAACACACACGAGAAATGCATTGCTGACTCAGTGTGCCATTTTGCTTTCTGCTGCTAGGCCGCAACTAATATTCTGAGCCTGCCAAACACCTTTTCCTTGACTTCTTCCCTACTTATCAGTGACTCACAAATAATCTTTCATTTTCACTGTGCCAATCCCGGTAATGCCAGTGGTCCAAACGACCAATTAGTGACATGGTAGCAAAGGCACTTCGGCTTTTTTGGTTTAGAGCTGAGCTTAGTTTATATCTAGGCATGTTAAGAGCCTCATAATTAGATTTCTTTCTAAACTTATACGGGATTCTGTAAAAGATCCCAGAGGTTTGAGACCAAGCAATAATTGTGCTAGAATTGCAGCCGTGTCTTTAATCCTGCTTGGCTTTTAACTGCCATATTTTTTTTTTGTGCTGCTTCCTTATCTTTGCTTCCATTCATGGAGTTCTGGAACCTGAGGGCTGTGCTTTAGCTAAGATCATGATGCATCAGTTTCCACCATTTTGATGCACTCTGCCTTCCTACACAGTAAAAATTTGTAAGTGTAAGCATTTCCATTCCTCATGGGATGCCAGGGAAAGGAAATAGGCTGAGTGCAGCAGAATGCGATGAAAGGAGAAAAGGAGAGTGTTGTTGAGGTGAAACGGTTTTCTCCCTTCCTTGTCTCACCAACAGTTCTTCGTCATACATGTGATGTGCAGTTTCCTCCAGCCAGTTTGTCCAGAGATAGCTGTGCATCAATAACCTGTAAACGGCTGCTGTGTGTATAGGGAGACATTTCCATAAGGAATTGCTGAAATATGAGGCAAGAACACTGCCACAGGTGACAGCAACTCATGTCACAACATTCAAGAGGAGATGTGCTCTTGACACATGAGAGTGGTGAAGTGCTGAGGCATTACACTTTGCGGCCTGTCCAAGGACTAGTCAGGCTTCAGCTTGACCTATTTCACCCATGCTAAGAGCACATTGTGTAACAGCTGCTGCTGTGGCTACTGCAGCCTCAGGACTGAAGCAGCTTCCATCGTTCTCTTTCTTGCAGCTTGTAAGAGCTAATGGACTGAATCTATTGCCCTCCTGCAAAAAAGTGATATTCATTTCTATGCATGCATTTCTATGCATCTCATGTTCTATAGAAATCCAGACATAAACGTGCATAAAAGCCTCTGTCTACAAAATTTTACCTTTGGGAATGTAAAGTCATACATTTATAAAAGTTTAAGTAATCTTTAAATAATCCCCATTCACTAGAGAAAGTAAAACAAGGAAGGCAGCAATAAAATGTAAATCACATGTATTTTGAAATACAGTCATTGTATCTAGCTATGAAGAACAATAAATCACAATATACTTTATGTCTGAAGCTCAATAATAAAACCAAGCAAATAGTTTCTATCTCAGCAGTTTTGGAAGACAAAGAGAGATGGAAGATTTTGGGGACATTTAAGTAAATGGAATTTTTTCTAATTTTATTTAATAAAGTTGTTTCCCAAAAAAATTGTTCAATTAAACAAAAGCTGACCTTAAAATTTTGAAATAAAATAAAATAAACCCTCTAAAATTCTCTAATTTTCCAACTGGTTCATTATGCAGTGTGATACTTCTCTTAATTTGCCTCATAAGATTTAACATTTAGCTCCCAGACACAATTTTTTAATTCTGTAGAATTCTTGCTAAATAAACCAATTTTACCTTTCTGGGATTAAGGGTCCTGAAGGCAACTCACTGTCCTGCAGAACTAAAGTTGATAAGCAACTTCTAATCTATGCCGAGCCAGCCTTCATTTTCTTGATATCAAACATGGCTCCTTCCTTCTGCTTAGAGCTTCTCCAAGTTAGGCCATTCATAATTCTTTTTCTCACCACTGATAAATACCAGCAGGGAGCAAATCAAGTGCCAAAAAACCCCCCAACATATTTTGAAATCCTGAGCAGGATATTTCACATAGAGAAACTATAGCATAATTTGTATGCCTAAATACAGAAACAAACACTAGGGCAACATAGAGACCAGAGGCACTTAAGAGTCCTATAGAACTATTTAGATCTGTCACAGTGTGACACTGGCCAAACGCCAGGCACCCACGAAAAAGCCAGTCACGCACCCTCCCCTGCTCCACAGCTGGAGAGAGGAGAGAAAAAATTTTAACAAAGGGTTCATGACTTGAGATAAGGACCAGGAGAAAAGACTTAAAGGGCAAAACAAGGCTCAATAATATAAAGTGGATTTATTACTACCAAAATCAGAGCAGGAGAATGAGAAGTAAAATAAGCCCTTAAAAACACCCTTTTCTCTCTCCAACCCCTCCCTCCTTCCCACCAACGGCACAGGGAGATGGGGTGAGGGTTTTGGTCAGTTTGTTACCCGAGATTTTCTTTTTCTGCTCAGGGACAGACATAGTTTACCTGCTGCACTGTGGAGTCCCCTCCCACGGCAGACAGTTCTCTGTGAACTCCTCCAGTGTGGGTCCACTCTCATGAGCAGCAGCACTCCCAAAACTGCTGCAGCGTGAGTCCATCCCACGGGCAGACAGTCCTCCCAAAACTGCTGCGGCGTGGGTCACTCTGCCACGGGGTGCAGTCCTCCAAGGACAGGCTGCTCCAGCCTGGAACCAAGGCCTCTCTCTCCACGGGACTTCCTCTGGATCACAGTGTCCTGGTATCCACCCGCTCCGGCGTGGGCACCTCCCCAACGGGCTGCGAGTGAATCTCTGCATCCCCCGTGGGCCCCCATGGGCTGCAGGGGGACAACTGCCTCACCATGGTCCTCACCACGGGCTGCAGGGACATCTCGGCTCCGGCGCCTGGAGCACCTCCTCCGCCTCCTTCGGCACTGACGTTGGTGCCTCCATTGTTGTTCCTCTCACATATTCTCACTCCTACTCCTCTCTGACTGGAAAATTACAACTGCTCCAAACTTTGTTTTGGTTTCTTCTTAAATATGTTGTCACAGAGGTGTTACCACCATCTCTAATTGGCCCAGCCTTGGCCAGCAGCACATCCATCCTCAGAGCCATCAGGGATTGGCTCTGGTGGACAATGGTGGAAGCTTCTAGCAGCTTCTCACAGAAGCCTCCTCTGTGGCCCCCCCACTACCAAAAAACAGGCCCTGCAAAACCAACACATCACCATAAAATTCTGCCAAGGTATATAGCCGGGGAGATACATGCTGACTGAAAAAAAAGTGACAGACTATGGGAGTATATCCAGAAGAGGGCAAATTTCTGGTCTTCATTGACTGGTTCAAGTCTACTCCATTTATTGCTAAACAATCTCTGACTAATAAAGAAACAACCAATGCCTCTTTCATCAAACTCTGGCTTTGGAAATTTTCTCCTATGCCTCCTTTCTTCCACAAGGGTCTTCATCATATGATTTTCTGGTTGCTTTCTATCTTTGTTAGAAAAATTTCTTCCTTGTCTCCTGCCCAATGTTAAACCTGCAACACAGTCTGTAACGAGGGCACCAGAAAGGGACAATTATGCAGATTAGATTTATCCAGAAAACATACACTGACAAGATTTTTTAATCAACCTTCTTACAGATATGTCTTTTTGCATATTTAAGGCTTTTGTTACACATCTTAACTGATATTCTGAACTGAGAGGTCATATTTTGTTTCTTATAACCAGTTTCATTCACTATGTTCAGAATCATGAATTTCCAACACTGAGTTCCTGGTTCTCAGCATGACTGATTTACATCCTTGGTTCCAGGGTGTTTATTTTATTGCACTTGTGAAATTGTCTCCTGTTTACCAAATAATTAGTTTGCTTTTTATTTCCCCTCTGTTTAGCTCTTAATTCACCTTTGCATGTAAGTTTTATGAACATATCTTTGATAGACTTTTTTTTTACCTGTTTTTTATTTTTCACTGGGTCATTAACATTAACTTAAAACCTCACACAGAAATCTGCATGTATATAAATTACTTTGTCAGCATGAGGCTAATCTCTTACATATTTTGTATAATACATATCTCCCCTTGTCATGAGACTAAAGGAGACATGCTAAATAAGCACACTTGATAGTCCATTTTCACAATTCTTTTGAAAATATTTAAGATTGCATATTTTCAAGATAAAAATTAAATTTTAGAATAATGATGAATATGGAGATGAGTATGCATATAGCTGCGCATATATTTGCTCTATAAGGACACAGTGATTATTAATGGCTTTTTTTAATGCTGGATCACATCAACAGAATTTATATTTATGAGTTTTTATTAAAGATTGGAGGACCTACATTTACAACACTGGCTTATAAACTGAAATCTGACTTTCTGAAACATTTCACAGTGTCATTTCAAACCATCTAACCTCTTTCATCTTAAAATGCAAGAAGAGCTCTTATGTGCACTTGAAAATGATTTTGAAAGTGCGGTTAATGTAACCTGTCCTGACCAGTGGTTGTTAAGTGTCGTACAATATCACTCAGATGTTGTACCTCAATTCATGACAGAATATAAATGTGTAATCTGATAATATATCAGATGTGACACAAAAAAATGTATGTATTCTAAAAAGGAATACTTTTAAAATAAATACCAAGTATTAGTGGATTTTAAGAAGATATCACACAATACTACAGTGGTACCTGAAGTAAATGTTGCATTGTTAGTAGAATTAATAAAAATAATTCAAAGCTGTGCTAGAAACACTGTAACTGGGTTGTGAGCAGTTTATTGCTGTTGTATTTGTACAAAATATCATATGTGCCTATGAACAAATTATAAAAGTTTTTATGGACAATTCAACAAACACAACATAGATTGCAACCAGTACCAGAGGAGCTATTGTAATGAAATTAATGATTTTTTACCATCTCATACTAGTTTATGAAAATGCAATATCGAGAATGCTAACTTCCCACTCAAAAGCACTTGAGGGACTTCCACCGGTCTGACTCTAGGCTGGGGAACTTTCGTAACAGGGTTGTTCATCTGAAAAATGAGTTGTTCCCAAATTGTTCTTCTTCAGTTTCTGGTGTTCTCTGTATAAGGGTTACAGTGAAGAAGGAAACACATGCTTTGCTCAATAAAATTCAATTTCTTTCTCTTCTTGTTTTCTGTAGTTTCAGCTCTGAGACAAACAGTGAGTGTGGGAAGATTCAAGTTAGAAAACATAGACTTCAGATCTAAAAAATAAGGTTTGAAGCCAATATCACAAGGGAATTGTCCTGCCTTGGGTGGACTTCCAGTGTTCAGTTGTCAGGCATACCTTCAGACTGGTTGTTATTCTGTAAACATTCATACATGATTATCTCAACTCATGTGAGCTCTTCTGTGATGTTAATGGAAATTTTCACACAAACAGAGCAAACTGAACATGTGAAATCTGGCATTTTAGGTAATCACCACACTTAAAATAGAAAGGTTTTCTGTCCAACTAGACCAAGCCTGCTCAGAAGACATCAGGGGAATGTGAAGACCTCTGAGCTAACTTTAAATTAAAGTACTATCACCATAATAGCGTGAATTTCTGCACAGACTAATTTTCCTCCTCCTTGACTGAGCAAATTACCTTGAGTGTGCTCAGTGCATAAGCTAAATAGTTTAAAGCTTGTTCCTTTTTCTCATTATTGAACTATGGTCTTGAATACAGCTACATTCCAGTTAGAGAGGCAAAATAATATTTTGGTTATGAAAAATTTTCTGGGAACCTAAATGTTTTACAATTTTCTGTGCCATGTAAACCTCACTTCCATTTCAAATAACGTCAATCAGGCACGACAGTAGCTCTATAAATTTGGATACAGCTATTGACCAAAGAACTGGCAACAAATCATCCAGCTCAAACAGGATTTATGTAGGATCTTATACTGGTTAGTTACTTCTCTATAAGTAATTTTTCACTGCAAAGTTTCTGCATAGAAAACAACCAGTGAAGCAGTAAAAATCACAAGGAGAGGTTTGAATTTATAGCTTCCCTACTGTTACTGAGGCTGAGAAACTTTTATTATTACAAGAAAAGATGGCTTTTAAAATATTTTAAAGTCCCTTAGCTTGTTTGGGTTGCTATGAAATTATAGATACGGGATGAAGTAGATATTTCAGTGTGGGATTATCAGAAAAAAAATACTCTGAACCCTCATTTCTCAACAAGCATAGACATTCCCACCTGCCATCAAATCTCTTTTAGCTCATTCATCCCATTTTCTTTCATGCAAGTCGACCTTCTCTGGGGTTGTTCCTTCCTTTTGACAAATCTTAGTCACTCAGCATTTATCCCAGATGATCACCTCAGTTTCTTTGGAAAAACAGTGTTGGAAACATTATGAAGGGAAGAGTTCAGTTCCATAAATCGCTATTGCTAAAAACACGTCCTTGAAACAAGGACTTGTTTTCAAGTTGTGTGGTGCAGAAGAGAAAAACTGCTTGATTAATAAGGTCTAAGTCAGACCAGCATTAAAATCAAGTAACTCCACATAATTAACCAGCAATCAGTGAACTATGCATCCAGGATCAATATCAGCAACACAACTGAAAAAACCACACTAGGGAACACTTTAAAGAAGTTATCAAACACCTAAAAATTTTCTAAACACTCTTCCATCACTATTCCCACAAAGGTCTAACCTCACCACCACCTTATACATGTTGCATCCCCAGATGGCCTTTGCCCCTCACTTGTGGGCACCTGGATTTTAAGCATATACATCTTCCCTGGAAGCGCCCATTCCCCTATTTAAACGACTGTGTTCAAGATACGACTGCTCTATTGTTATGTGTACACTGTTCCCTCTGCTAATGCACATCATGGAGAAAGCTCTCTACATGTTGCCCCCGTGCTGTCCATCCTCTAGTTGGATGAATACAAGCTGCTTATGGTGTCTGGTGGGTGGCCTCCCTCCCACGCGTCACATTTTTTTATGCTTCTTGGATGCTTCTTTTAAACTTTTTGTTTTCCCAAGAGTCTCCCTGCCATGCAGTGCTTTAAAGATGGCTGTCTTAAAGAAACTTCTTTATTGGGAATTTCCGTGTGGCGTTACCAGGGTTTTTTTTGGAAAAGATCCTCTGCGTGGACAGTTTTGGACAGTCTATTCAGACAGCCCATTTATAATCACATTCCTGCCGTTATCTGTTCTGAACCACGTCGCCAAGAAGAGACCACGTGGATTCACTCACTCACAGTGTGGGAAAGGAGAAAAGGGAGTTCATTACTTAGAGAATAGATAGAGATGTTCAAAAGAGAGGCATGGACTGGCAGTTATTGAAAGATCATGATGAGTAGACTTTGAAGTGCTGTTTCCCCCTTTCCTTAAAAATGTGGGCCCAGTTTCCAGATTGTGGAAAGACATTCAGGTCTTAGGTGAGGACAGAAGCCTCATCTTTTACTTCTTCCCGCTCTTTTTTCCCACCATCTCAGATATTAGACAGCAAAGTATGAAGAACAACTGCAAAAGAACTTCTTTCCTTAGTGACCAGGCACTTACCACAGTCTTCATTAAGTATGAGGTTATTTCTCAGTCACTCTCCCTCGAGATAAAGGCCAACCAGCCTGGTGAAAGCCCACAGAAGGTAGAAGGCTGTCCTTATTCGTAGCTTTTACTAAGAGGTACACACCTGAACTAGAGGGACCTTCATTTTTTCCTAGTATGTCTGGGTCATGAGTACTGGTTTTGCATGGCCTGGTTTTTGATAGTGCAAGGGTCACAGAGGTGGCTTCTGTAAGAAGGTGCTAGAAGCTCCCACCATGTCTGGCAGAGCCAATCCCTGATGGCTCTGAAGATGGACGTGCTGCTGGCTAAGGCTGGGCCAATTTGAGATGGTGGTCATGCCTCTGTGATAAGATATTTAAGAAGAAATCAAAACAAAAGTTGTTGCGCAGTTGTAATTGTGACTAGAGAAGAGCGGAGTGAGAACGTATGAGGGGAGCAATGCAGACACCAAGGTCAGTGCAGAAGGAGGGGGAGGAGATGTTCCAGGTGCTGGAGCTGAGATTCCTCTTCAGTCTGTGGTGGAGATTGGAGATCATGGTGAAGCAGCTGCCCCCCTGCAGCCCATGGAGGTCCATGGGGTATGCAGAGATCTACCTGCAGCCCATGGAGGAGCCTACACCGGAGCAGGTGGATACCTAGAGGAGGCTGCGATCCTGTGGGAGAGCTATGGAGAGAGGAGCCCTGCTCCCAGCTTGGAGCAGCCTCTCCTTAAAGGACTGCACCCTGTGGAAGAGTGACCCATACTGCAGCAGTTTGAGGAGTGCTGTTGTCTGTGGGGTGCACTCATGCTGCAGCAGTTAGAGAGCCATTTGTGAGATAGACTCATGTCACAGAAGTTCATGGAGAGCTGTCCCCCATGGGAGGGACCCTACGGTGCAACAGGGGAACAACTCCTCTCCTTGAGCAGTGGGAGAAACCTTGGGTGATGACCTGACCATAACCCCCATTCCCTGTCTCCTTGTGCCACTGGTGTAGGAGGTAGAGCTGGGAAGGAGAGAGGGATGGGGGGAAGGTGTTTTTTTAAGGGCTTATTTTATTTCCCATTATCTTACTCTGATTTTGTTAGTAATAAATTCACTTTATATCTCTAAGTTGAGCCTGTTTTGCTCCTGATGGTACTTAATGATCTCTCTCTTAGTCCTTACCTTAACCCATGAACCCTTCATTACATTTTCTCCTGTCTGTCTAGCTACAGTGGGGAGCAAGTGAGCGGCTTTCGTGAGTGCCTGGCATCCAGCCAGTGTCAATCCACGACAGTCATATAAGTCGAGTATAATTTAACACAATTTATATTTCCCTTATAAGGCAATTTGTTAATAAACATATCTGAGAAAGAAGTTTTCTACATAATGAGATTGAGAGACACTTCAGTGTCTTACTAAAACTGAGGGGCCCCTGATCTTACATATATCAAACACAATCATTTTGCTTAATCACATAAACAATCATATTTCTGGGGACAAGGAAGGCCCCAGATTCTCCTAGGGATGACATTGCCACAGCCAAATCTCTGCAATGCAGGTCCGACTGATCCTTTCATTGTAGAGCTAGAGCTTAATAAATGTACCTGTGTAAAGGCAGAGATCTTTCGTGAATATCCCATTTCCAAATGAACATATCTAAATATTCCTCTTTTTTTCTTCAGTACAGCTTGCCGAGGCAACAAAATAATGCAAATTTGTTAGTAAATTTTAAGTCAGTTTTCAGCACTTGATGACAGACCATCAGCTCTCAGAGAGTCATCCTAACTTTTAGAAAGTATTATGCTGATTTTTCCTTGCACCAATAAAATATGTCATTATACAACTTCAAAACTATTACCAGAGTTTATTTCTTCTTGAGAAAGAAAAGATCTGACCTCTAGGGCAAGAGGAGGTACTGTTTTCAAACATTCACTCTTTTGTAAGTAGACCCACAGTCCAGTATTTTTGAATTTCATCATGACAGATTACATTAATAACTCATGTTGAAAGCTCCTTAACTAAGTATGCATTACTAGTAGAACTGCTATAGAAGACATTAGAAAGAAAACAATGTAAGTTATGTTGTGACACGATTTCTCTAATTAAATGCATTTTCAAGTGTGATTCTAACACATTCTGTTTTGTGTTTGCCTTTTTATGATTAATTAGGAATTGCAGATGAATTATGGGAGAAAAAAAAAAGAAAAGAAAATCACTGATGTTCTATTGATTTATGTCCCTGCCACTTTCCCCTCTATGATAGATAAAATAGCTTTTGATTTGGTCTATGTAAAATATTGTTAAACATTCCAAATGTTCAGCTTTAACACTGAGTAATAATTTGAAATTATTTTAGTTGAAAGAGTTGCAGAAATAAAAATTTTTAAAAGATAATTTAGGGATGAAGACAGCAATATATGAAAAATTACACTCCACTAAACTTGTCTTCAGTGTTTATATATCTCTGTGGAAGAATGAAATTGACCTGTTAGAAAGACTTAGAAATAAATGGTCCACTGCACTAAATCTAAAGTAAGACATGAGTTACAAAAAAAACCAGTATTCTACAGTACCAAATGTTAATGATGTGCTAGCATTTTCTGTATCCAATATATCACAGACTTTTATAAGAAAGAGTATGAACAAATTGTCAGCCTTGCACAGCAGATAAAGGTACTCAGAGAGATATTTCTGAAATGAAATTGTAGTAGGCTGTGAATGAGTGGTTGATAAAATAAATATAAGAAAAGATCATTAACTGATGACTTGAAATCTGCATGTTGTTATATAGGTAAAAGACCCATTGCCATGGACTGACTCACATACAGAATAATCAAGAACAAACAGAGGTTGTTGTCAGAGATGATAGTATCACAAAAAAGGCAGCTCAGCAAATTCCTTGCTTATTTTCTTTACTGGTGAAGCAATCTGGGGAGAATCCCACACCTGATGCACTTTTTTTTGTAACAAGTCAGAAGAGTTAAATTCGTTTGAAATAATTATGCAGAAATTATGAGACCAAACAGATTTTTGTGTAAGATCTTAGCAAATCAGCAGGATTGGATAATATGCATCAGGATGGTGTTGATATATGAAACTGTAGAGCAGTTGGCCAAGAGTGTAACCTGTCATCACGAGCAGCAACTGTGTCAGCATGTTGGTGAACTGCCAGTATAACTCCAAGCTGCAGAAAGTACTCTAGAGGAAATCGTAAACATTACATCCTGGTAACTGACTTCTGCCTCTGCTTAGATGATACAGTCTATTATAAAGAATATGGTAGCAGAATGCATGAATAAAATTGTGTCTGGGGAAAGGTGCAGCCCAGCTGAGTTAACAGAAAGGAATCCTGCCTCACTGATCTGCTGGAATTCTTCAAAGTATCACAGAATGTGAATAAAGACAAACCATGTACACAATCTATTTGGATTTTCAAAAACTCTTTGACAAGCTTATAGGCTAAAGGTTATTAAAAACTGTAAGGTGTCAAAAAGTTGGAGCACTTGTGAAGTTTATAAAAAAAAGGGACACAAAGTTTGGGATGATCAGCAAAGACCTAAAATTAGACATTTGACTAAGTGGATTGCAAGTGATTGGGCACCTGAGCTACCTCTGCCATAAATATGGAGAATTAGGCACCAAAGAATTTACATCTGCCAGTACAAAGAAACAATAAGAAAAGGGAAACTTACTGCTATACAGTGGGAGATAGGGTCTTCACCTGAAGGAGGAGAGACAAGTATTCATTTAGCAGAACACATTGTCCTGGTTTCATGTGGGATAGACAATTTCTTCTCAGTAGCTGGTATAGTGCTGTGCTTTTGGATTTAATGTGAGAATAATATTGATAATACACTGATGTTTTAGTTCTTGTTAAGTACTGCCTGAAATAAATCAAGGATTTTTCAGTTTATTACTAGTAATATCTTTTGCTTTATTTAAATTATTAAACTGTTCTTACCTTAATGCATGAGTTTTACATTTTTTTCAATTTTCCCAATTCCACTAAGGGAGAGGAGGGGTGGGGAGAAGTGACTGGCTGTTTGGTACTTTGCTGCCAGCAGGAGTTAAAGCATGGCATACATTCAGATTAAAATATTGGAGAAACATTGCTAGAGAGAGGAAATATAATTTGAGATATTTCTCATAATACAGTGAGAGTTCACAAAAACTAACTTCCAACAGGAACTCAACAGTGTTGCGGTGGCTCAGCCCACTCGCAGTGTGAATGACATCAAGTGGGTGGATTTCCCYGCCCACGACAGYGACCCTGAGGGYGGKCTCGAGGATTGAGGGCTCTGCCTCTTGGGTGTCACCCCTGCAGGCATCTCCTCCTCCGTTCTAGAAAMCTCTCTGTTTCTGTGCTCCCCGTTGGTTGGTTTGAAATAGTTCCTCCCTCTGTTACTTGTTATTGGYTRCYTGTCATCCCTYGTCKTTTCCCTATTGGTCTACCCCTTGGATCCACCCCAGAATTCTCGCAGTGTAAAAGCTGCCTGTAACCCCTCCCTGGGGCTTCTTCTGGTTGCTTCTCCCTTCGGCTAATAAACCGGACACTGTTGCACCAAAGAGGTCCTTCTCTCCTCCTTCGTCTCTGCCTGTTGCTTAGCAACATCTAGGACTGTGGCCTGCTCCCTCCAGAGCTGAGGGCAGAAAGCTCCCGAAGGAGCTTGTACCATCCCAGCTTGCACTGAGCGGTTCCCCCAGCTCAGACACCGACGCAAGTCGTCTGCCAGGCCTCCGGGCAGCCAAGCGGTCAGCGCGACAGGGTGGAGCGCAACGTGGGGCTCTCTGGACAAATAGCCAGAGAGTCCTGAAGACAGAGGTGTTCCAGTCGGCTGAATTTCAGCTGAGCTGTGGACTTGTGGATCTGTGCCATTGGGAATACCACCACCCCAAGTGCAGCACGCCGCTTTTTGTGCGGTGGTGCTCCTGGGGAAAGAGCCGGCAACCCTCCAGACCCCAGCGAGGATCGGCTCAAGGCGGAGGACCTACCCTGAGGGCTTCTGTTTCCCGGACCAGCTTGTTTTTTTGATAAGTATTTTTTGCTAAAGGAGTTCCACCTGGTCCCAGGACCCTTATTGTTCTGTTCTCCCTTTTGCTTCGGGGTAGGGTGGAGTTTTGGAGTGCGGATTTTTTCTCTTTCTTTCAAAAAAATGGGGTCCAAACTGTCCGCACCCCAGAGAGAAGTTTATCTCCAAGTTGTGGGCACCCTATTGGTGGGGGGAAAAAGTTTTCTAAGGGATTGTTAAAGAAATTTATTTGTTGGCTTTTCGTGACCTTCCCTCATGTATCCCCTAAGAGGGTAAAGGACATCAGGTTTTGGAACGAGGTGGGGGCACGAATGTCCTCACTTCAAGCCTCGGGGGACAGGGCTGCAAAGCAGTTCTTTCCACTTTTGCTTTTGATTTGTGAGGCGCTTAGCCCAGGAGGGAGGGAGACAAAGAGGACACCGAGTTCACCCCCAGTTCGCAACCCTAACCCTCCTTTCTCATCCCCAGCTCCTACTCCCACTTCCCCTAAATTGGAGAGACCGGGAGATGTAACCTGCCAAAAGGCACAGGAGAGCTGCCGTCCTCCTGACTCTCCTCAGTCTCCTCAATACCCTCATTGGGGTGGGAGTCGCGAACCCGTCTCGGACCTTTCCCTAAACCCTCTTCCCAACCCCTTTTCCTCAGTTTTAAGCCCTCGTGTTGCACCCCAAACTGGCGGCTGCCCTTGTCCTTGTCCTTCAAATTCCTGTCGTTTTCAAGATGGATGCCACCATGTGGCATCCCCCCCAGTTTCTTCCCCCCAGAATCCCTTTCTCCCTAATGCTCCCAACCCCTTCCTTCCTTTAGCTCCTCCTCTTCCTGCACCTAATCCCGCCTCCTTACGGTCTGCCCTTAATACCTTCCTTTCCTGTCCTAACTCCGCCCTTCCAGCTTTAACTTCCGGTTCCCACGGTCCCACATCCGGTTCCCACACTTAGCCAACCAGACGTGAGGAACTGGGGATCTGGAACCCAGGGATGCTCCCTTTGCGGCGCCTGTTACTTATAATCGGCAAGGTAACAATCCCTCATGGAAGCCCTTTGAGGCCAAAAGCCTCAAAGATTTGTGTAACACCCAAAAGGAGTATGGGAAGGAAAGTCCCTACTTTAAGACCATGCTGCATGCCACCTTTTCTACCACCACAATGGTCCCGCATGACATCAAGACAGTGTTTCAAAGCATGCTGTCTCCGTCAGAATATATTTGGTTTGATGATTGGAGACAGCTGTTAACAGACCTTCTCTCCATACTATTACAAGATCCAGTGAACACGGGCCTTACAATAGATGACCTTTTGGGTGAGGGAGCATTATCTAAACCACAGGACCAGGCCCGGGTCCTTCCAGAGGCCACATTAGATGCAGCCTGGGACGCCCCAGAGAGAGCATTCCTGCAAATGCCTTCCAAATCGGCAATTCCTTTAAATTACACACAAATCAAACAAGGTCCGAACGAGCCCTTCATGGATTTCGTTGACAGAATTCGTGTGGCGGTAGGGAAGCAGGTTGAAGATCTTACCTCCCGGCAGAGCATTATCACCAATATCGCGAAAGCGAATGCCAATGAAGCTTGTACTCGGGTGATAATGTCTCTGCCATACAGACCACCGCCTACACTGACCCAAATTATTCAGGCTTGCACGCGGTTAGTGCAAGTCAACCAACCAATTTCTAATTCGGTCTCTAAAAAACAGGGAGGAGTTATTGGTGGAGTAGAATGGGAAATGATAGCAGCAGGGGAAGTTTCCACTCTATTTTGTTATAAGTGTGGGGGGAAAGGACACACCTCACGGTACTGCAGGGCGCCTGCAAATATGATCCGACCACCTCCTAATAAACCGATTCTAAGTCTGTTTCCCCAGACCAACACCACCAGGGAAACTGAGTCAGCAGCGCGTCCCAGGTCCGCGCGGGGAAACAAATAGGACTGGGAAAAAGACCACCACAGAAACAGTTGAAAAAAGACCATGGAATCCTGGACAGAGACTGAGGGTGGCTTGCGGGTCGGCAGTTAATTTCACCAACTCGAACTGGACGGTCATCACAGCCATCTTTCTACCAACTGAGACTGGTAAACCAGACTTGTCTTCTGTGTTTGTCACTGGGGACATACAGCAGACGCCTGTCGGGATTGAGGTCTCCCCCGAGCTCACAACAGTGGGCTCGGACGGGGGCTTCGTCCTAGTGGCGCAGTGTGTCCATCCTCCCCACTTCCTACCAAAGGGCCAAGTCATCGCCCAGGCCATCCTGTTGCCAAGGCTTCTGTCCACAGACAGCCCTAGTGTCTGTTGGACAGAAGTTGTAGGAAGTGACAAGCCCCTGGTGCAATGTCAGCTGCGCCAGGGAGCACAGGGATTTAATGTTACAGGGATGATGGACACGGGCGCGGACGTGATGGTTATTCCCACCGAAAAATGGCCGTCACAATGGGAGCTGCAGCCGCAAGGCGTAGTCTCCGGAATTGGAGGGACACAATTGGCTCGTCAATCGAAAAAGGTTATTCAATTGGAAGGTCCAGACGGACGTGTAGCTTCTATCCGCCCGTTCGTGCTGGACACAAAATTTACCTTGTGGGGGCGAGACGCCATGTCCCAATGGGGCACTACCATCCATATTAGCCCTAAGCCTCGGGATTTTTAGGAGTGGCCACTGGTGAGGAGCGCGACACTCAGAAATTAAATTGGACAACAAATTCTCCTGTCTGGGTGGACCAGAGGCCATTGAGGAAAGATAAATTAAAAGCGCTCCACGCACTTGTGAAGGAGCAGTTGGAGATAGGAAACATTCAGCCTACCAACAGCCCTTGGAACTCTCCCGTGTTTGTTATTTGAAAACGGGGTAGAGACAAGTGGCGGCTCCTTCATGATCTGCGAAAAATAAATGAGGTGATCGAGGACATGGGGTCTCTCCAACCAGGCATGCCATCGCCCGCAATGCTCCCACAAAACTGGAAGATTGCAGTCCTGGATATTAAGGACTGCTTCTTCCAGATTCCCCTCCATCCCGAAGACGCGCCGCGGTTTGCCTTCTCGGTACCCTCCATCAACCGAGAAGCTCCCATGCAACGTTATCATTGGCAGGTTCTGCCTCAGGGCATGAAGAACAGCCCTACGATCTGCCAATGGTACATTGCAAAGGTCCTATCGCCCATCCGCGCCCAGGCAGGCAAAGCCATCATCCTGCATTATATGGATGATGTGCTTATCTGCTGCCCTAATGACAACCACTTGGAACAGACCCTACAATTGGTTACCAAGGCCCTCGAAGACCAGGGCTTTGAGCTCCAGGCAGAAAAAATACAGAGGACAAGCCCGTGGAAATATCTAGGGCTTAAAATTACAGAGACCACCATTTCACCAATGCCCATCACCATCAATGACAACCCCCGGAATCTACAGCAACTCCAACAGCTGTGCAGCAGCCTGAATTGGGTGAGGCCCTGGTTGGGTTTGACCACTGAGGACCTGGCCCCTCTTTTCAATCTTTTGAGGGGGGAGGGAGATTTACTGTCGCCCAGGTCCCTGACAGCAGAAGCTCGACAAGCGATTCAGAAGGCCGAGGAGGCGATTTCCAACAGGCAGGCCAATCGGTACATTCCTTACCTTCCTTTTCAACTTATCATCCTAGGTAAGGCGCCACACCTCCACAGCCTCATTTTCCAATGGGACGAGGCGCAGAAGGACTCCCTTGTTGTCATCGAGTGGGTGTTCCTTCCGCACCAGCCRTCCAAAAGTATTACCACGCCACAAGAAATCATGGCAAACCTCATCATCYGAGGTCGAGCCCGACTCCGCACCCTGGCAGGGTGTGATTTCTCATGCATATACCTGCCTATAATTTCGGACCAATTGGAACATCTAATTCAAAATAATGAAAGTCTACAATTTGCTTTGGATAGTTACGCTGGGCAACTTTCTAGTCACAGGCCTAAACACAAGTTCTTCAGTGAGACCTTTTATCTTATTCCTAAAGAGATTCGAAGTAGGAAACCCCTTCCAAATGCCTTAACCATCTCTACCGATGGCTCAGAGAGGTCTCACAAGTCTGTTATCACTTGGAGAGACCCCAAGACGCAGCAGTGGGAAGCTGACGTCGAGGTGGTCCCAGGATCACCCCAACTAGCAGAGCTTGCAGCTGTTGTTAGGGCATTTGAAAAATTTCCTGAACCCTTCAATTTGATCACGGATTCTGCGTACGTTGCCGGAGTAACTATGAGAGCGGAAGGGGCTCTCCTAAAAGAGGTGTCAAATAAAAAAATTTACTGTTTGCTCTTGAAGTTAGTAAAACTGATTTCCCACCGAGAGCAGCCATTCTACATTATGCATGTGAGATCGCACACAGAGCTGCCTGTTGCTGAGGGGGAGGTTGCTGAGGGCAACCAGAGAGCCGACATTTTGGCTTCTCCTGCGGAACTTGTGAAGCTCCCTTGGGTGTTTGAGCAGGCTAAGATCAGCCATGGTATGTTTCATCAGAATGCCGGCCCTGGTCCGCATGTTCCACCTTACGCGGGCCCAGGCGAAGGCCATCGTGGCAACATTTCCCAGCTGCCAAACATACCAGCTTCCATCTCTTGGCAGCGGGGTGAACCCGAGAGGCACTAACAGCGGGGAGGTGTGGCAGATGGACGTTACACACATTTCCGAATTTGGTAGACTGAAATACATCCATGTATGTATAGATACCTTCTCCGGGGCCATTTTTGCCTCTGCCCATGCCGGTGAAAAGGCCAAAGACGTTGAAAAACATCTCGTTCAGGTCTTCACCGTGCTGGGTATACCCCAAGAGATCAAAACCGACAATGGACCTGCCTATACTTCCAAGGACTTCGCGAACTTCTGCCAACGGTGGGGAATTCGCCATTCCACCGGCATTCCCCACTCCCCAACYGGGCAAGCTGTTGTAGAAAGGGCTCATCAGACACTTAAGAGGGTCCTCCTACAACAGAGCTCCACCGTTAAGACAAACTCACCCATATTCAGGCTAGCAAGGGCCCTATTTACCATCAACTTTCTGAATGGGTCCTTTGAGGAACCAGAGCCACCTATCTTCAGACACTTCATGAACTCTGGTAAACAAAAGCTGAAAGAAAACCCTGAAGTTTTGATTAAGGACCCAGAGACGCAGCAAGTTCAGGGGCCCTACCGTTTAATCACTTGGGGTCGGGGGTATGCAAGTGTATCCACCCCTCAGGGGCTAAGGTGGATACCAGCAAAATGGGTGAAGCCCTATATTATTTCTCACACAACATCACCTAAAAATGCCAGGGCGGTAGTGTGGAGGCACAGGCGCCGGAAGAACCCCCCTAACCTGCTTCCTAAATATTATTCTCTGTTATAAAGTCGTTTTCTCTGAGTTTTTATGGCTCTTAATGTTTGTATGTTTCGTTTATATCTAGACATGGCCCACCTACCAGCACCTGATCACTGCTCTATCCTGATGATCTGCTTGGCTCTTCTCTCCTGCATCTTCCTAAGCGCGGCGTGGATCGTACCCCAACCGAGGTCCAATGTCTGGGCACCCCTAGCACGCTTGATGGGGCAAGACCACATATGCCTCAGCACCTCGACTCCAGGTGACCCAATGTCAACTTGCCTAGTGGGGATCCCTTTGAATTCTTCTGCGTTTCCCCCTCGCCTGCTCTCCCTTAAGGAAGAACGTAATCGGGGGGTCCATCGGGCAAAGAGGTCTTTTATATTGAGAAAAGTTGAGGTCCCCGTACCAGTCAAAGTAACAATTCTGTTACTTTGGAGGGATTGGGTTGTTTACCTCCCTAAGTTGCCAGAGGAACCTGCTGAGTTCCAGCTTTTAGGTTCTTCCAATGCCATTTATTGTGTCCAATTTGTTTTTGATCCCCCTATGCAGAAGAATTCATACCATCATTTTGCCCAGCATAAGGTAGAATATCAGGCCGAAAAGTGGTGCCGCCACATTGCGCACATCAAAATGGCATCCACGTTGGACAGCTCCCCATGCCAGCTTCCAAAGGGGCTGTTCCTTATTTGTGGCAGTCATGCTTGGGCAGGGATCCCCTCTCGCCTTCTCAGAGGGCCATGCACTTTAGGGCAGCTGACCTTGTTTACACCCAACAGGACCCAAATTATGAATTGGTCCAACAGAACACAATCAACACGTTCAAAAAGGGACCTTAATGAATTGGACAAAGATTGTGATTCGGAAATTTTCCATTGGTCTCACCAAAAACATTCCGCCGTATCTCTTTTCCTGCCCTGGGTGGCTGCGGCGAAGGCTCTAGGGGAATTGGGCACCCTAGAGCGTTGGGTAGTTAAGCAAGCGAATTTGACATCAACTGCCATAAGTGCCCTCCTTGAGGACAAGGGTATAACTAGGAAGGCGACGTTGCAAAACAGAGCAGCAATTGACTACCTGCTGCTGCTCCACAATCATGAATGTCAAGAGTTCGAGGGATTATGCTGCTTCAATTTGACATTGCAAGCCCCAGACGTCCGCCGCGCCATCCAGGGAATGCAGGATTTGGTCCATCAAATAAAAGAAGAGCCTAAGGCCTGGCTAGAGGACTACCTCTCAGGATGGGGACTTTTGGGCTGGTGGGCCTCTCTGGTCAAAGACATTTTCTTTGTGCTTCTCCTTTTGTTGATCTTTGTTCTTGCGTTTGCGATTATTCGGAAAGTTGTTATTAATTATTTTTTGAATTTATTAAGTATAAACGGGGGAGATGTTGCGGTGGCTCAGCCCACTCGCAGTGTGAATGACATCAAGTGGGTGGATTTCCCTGCCCACGACAGTGACCCTGAGGGYGGTCTCGAGGATTGAGGGCTCTGCCYCTTGGGTGTCACYCCTGCAGGCATCTCCTCCTCCGTTCTAGAAAMCTCTCTGTTTCTGTGCTCCCCGTTGGTTGGTTKGAAATAGTTCCTCCCTCTGTTACTTGTTATTGGCTGCTTGTCATCCCTTGTCGTTTCCCTATTGGTCTACCCCTTGGATCCACCCCAGAATTCTCGCAGTGTAAAAGCTGCCTGTAACCCCTCCCTGGGGCTTCTTCTGGTTGCTTCTCCCTTCGGCTAATAAACCGGACACTGTTGCACCAAAGAGGTCCTTCTCTCCTCCTTCGTCTCTGCCTGTTGCTTAGCAACATCTAGGACTGTGGCCTGCTCCCTCCAGAGCTGAGGGCAGAAAGCTCCCGAAGGAGCTTGTACCATCCCAGCTTGCACTGAGCGGTTCCCCCAGCTCAGACACCGACGCAAGTCGTCTGCCAGGCCTCCGGGCAGCCAAGCGGTCAGTGCGACACAACAGTAACATTTTAGCCAAAATAAAAATAAAGGTTTTTGCGGATTTGCTTGCGTACAGACAAATCATTCAGCAACTGAAAGATTGAAATAAGAGGCTAAAACACGGAAAGAAGAGGATCTACCTAAACTGTTTTCCTACTTTGAGTTTTAGTAATATAACTACCTGCTGTATAAAGAAAAGGGATGAGTTTTTATTGAGATTTTAAGTTTTTTTATGCCGGATGGATTTAAGTGTGATTGATATGTTTGCAAACCAGAGCCCAAACGCCTTAGCTACAGGAGTCAACAAAAGAAGAATCTGCAGATATTTGGAGCCAACTTCAGAAACATTCATAAACTTGATGTCAGAGGCAGGGACAGAACACATCTCTACCTGGAAGCCTACAACTTAAAAATAGTTTATTTCCCAACTAATATTCCCTGTTTCAGCCACTATCTACTGTACTTTTTCTTAATAATTTACATGGAAATCCTGCAGAAAAAAAGGCTTTCTTTAGTTTTATAAAATGCTCCATTCAGTTTCAAATTCGAATTATGTCAAGCACAAAGTTAAAAAAGCTAAGCATATTAAGAAAGAAAAAGGCCTGTGTGCAGCACTTAAAGAAGGAAGACCCCATTAATTGTTCTCAAGGTAATATCAGAGACAGCCAAATAAAAGTTCTTCCTGGAGACTGAGCTACTGGCTTTGAACACTCATTCAAGTGAGAAACACTTTTGAATGCTTGTATTCAAAAACACCTTTTGAGTGCTCAGAAATAAGAGTTCACAGATATATCTGTGAAACAAAGCCAGGGAGAACATTCAGAAATGGAATTCAAGAATTCACACTCAATGGTTCACAAGGCTTATGCATTAATCCGTTCCTTGGTACGCTACACACTTCAGCTAGCTCTCACCAAGACAAGTTTGCTGTAGTAGATATCAGATCTAAGCATTTTAAGCCATGGCATTTCAGAATCCAGCTTGCTTCTCCTTCTTTATTAGTAGAAGAGGTGCATTCCGTGTTTTCATAGGATTTGAAGATATGCTTAAAAGGGAGTATGTTGGAAACAGGATCATAATTTTACAAGGCACACATAGATAAAGGTTGATCAAGTACTTTTCCTTGAGGCAGAAACATGTCTTGGAGTAACTTCTAAGTGGTAAGTGCCAAGATCTATACTCTTTGAGTGTGTCTGGAAGTGCAGGTAAGGCCTGGCTTTTAATGGGATGTATAGTAGACATTGAAGAGAGCTATCCAGACCTAGTCTGAAAAAAGATGACACCTTACTTAAATCACAGAGATCCCAGATTCCATGCTAATGTCAGGAAACATGATCTCTACCCCATATTTTACTGCAAGTGGGGTGATATTGCCAGGGTTTTTGAATTAAGTGGAACTGATGGTTCAGGATTCAGACTGAGATACTATCCCAAAACTTTAATGATCCATAGCAAAACTGTCTTTAGAGGAATGATGTTATACATGCCTTCAAAAATCATCCTTGTCCTACATCGTGTAGTATTTTTAAATACCAGTGTGACCTTAGTGTCCTGTGCCCATTCATTGCTGCTTAGTAGACTGCTTTATGCAAGGTAAGTAAATTAGGCTTTTTTTTTTCCTCAGACATTGACTGAGATGACTAGCAAGTGTGTACAAATCATGACTGTATAGCGTAGGTTCATTAGCTTCTTAAACTCCTGGCAACTTCTACCTCAGTAGTTATTTAACACAAACATAAAAAGCTCAATAAATTACTGTTAAGACATGGATATATTCACCACTGTCCATCATAAGACAAATTGCATAAACCAGCTAAAAATCCTGAAGAGTAATTACTTGACAGCTGATTGGCTGAATCTCTTATGACTAAAAACTAATCTGACATTTCTTATGTTACCTGTGAGTAATCAAACAGTAGAGTAAGATGATGCTGTCCTTAGGACACTGTGACCATGTGAGTGACAAATGCTCCATTCAGCACACGCATGCAGGGCTTGACATTTTCCCAGCGCCAGTAATTGTCTATAATTTTTCTTTTAAGCTTTAACAGCTCCTTAAATATGTCAGGACTAGACATGCTTACCCTGAGCGAACATTTCTCTGAATTGATGGATGTAAAACATGCACAACACACTGACACTTGAAACTTTGCAGATTTCCTAAAGCAACAAAAACGTTAAAGGTAGGGCAAAGTTGATTAAGTGCGAAAGCATTAAACTTTTAATGGTGTCTCATTGATACCCTACATAATTGTTGCTATATTCAGTGGCTGTCTCTGTAAGCACTCCTTCATTATTCAGCAGGCCAAGGCACTTTGTGAATGCCATCAAAATCAATTACAGTTTGGCTACTTTGGGGGTCCAATGAGGCAAAGAATTAACCTCCAACTAATTTCCAAAGTCATTTACTCACTGATAGCTTAACACATTTACTACCACAGGCACTCTATGTTGTGGAACATTTAAAAAAACAGAGTATGAAATGAGGTATGTGAAGAAAATAATCCGAAGAGTAATAGGGAAACTGTTGGGGTAACTGTTAGAATGTGAACATTCCAAATAAATGTTGCAGATTGATGATTTTAGGGCAAGAGTTTATACATGAGAATTAATCTGCCAGACACCTTTTCATTCCTTTTTAAAAAGTCGGCACACTAGTTGTCCTAGCTGAAAATATTCATAATTACTTAGAAGACATGGTCATCCAGTTATCTAATTGAATCCAGTACTGTTGAATATTGTTACGGGACTAATTAAAGTTATAGCATGGAAGGAGAGAGATTGTGAATTAGAGAATTGCTTAGAAGATGTTTGCTTCCACTAAGCTTCAAAGGGCTTTCTTAGGCAATCATTTAATTCATCTTAATGTGAGCATCTTAGAGAAAGGGCAAAATGATAATCCAAAAAGGCAATCTTCTTTTTCCTCCCTGAAGAATCTGACTATACAATCTGTGGAACATCTATGACATTTAGACAAATGACTGTAATACTCTTAGGAAACATTTTTTCATTAAATACACACCTGAACTCAGAGGTTTACTGCTTCTCTGAGAGAATAAAAGTATGGAACAAGTGTCTAGGTTTAAGCTTCATAGATTGACTTTAAACACCAGACAAATTCAGTGGAAAGACACTGCATATATGGCCTATATTTTCAAAGAAATGCAAGTTATTCCTACTCATACACGAGCACTTTTCCTATATTGACTCTGGCAATAACATTGGTAAAGACTGCATGTCAGCAGTATTATCTAAGCTATGAAAGTGGGCGTTAACCTTCTCCACAGAAAGTGACAAAGGACAGGATGGGAACAGTTTCCACAAATGTCTGTGTAGTAAAAATGCACCTGCTATTTTGTGGTCAGCAATGACTGCAGGAAAACATGAGTTTTCATACAGTGGACAATGTTGCCACAGCCACTAGCCTAAGACCCCTTCTCAGTAGCCACTGTCTGCACCATGAAAAAAAATACAAAGATCCTATAGTCTGTCATCACTCTCAGAATCACTTTACCGAGGCTCTCTGGTGCTCCCATGATGATCTTCCTGGTGGAACCATCCTGACTGTCAAACACAACAGAGGTCATATATGTGTTTCAGCACAAATTTTTGTTGAAACACAAAGAGGTGGTATCTAAAGCATTTCTGGGTGCAGAACTAGATGGAGGCTGGTTGTTTCAGATTCAACACAACTATGCCATATTTCAGCACATGCAAATCCTTTGCAATGCACTATGTACAAATTACTGTGCAATCAGGTTCCCACAAACTGGCAGCCCCTTGCAACTCCTGAAAAGCACAATGGTCTTCAGAAGGAATGACGTGCCCAAATGTTCCAGTGCTTCTGCACATATGAAAGCACATCTATACTCCATTGGATAGGGTTTAGGAATATTAGAGTCAGAGAAAATATTATTTCATAATACTGCTCATCCATGTCATCCATCACCATGGAATCTTCATGAACACTAAGTCAGTCTGACTATGTGTGATGCCTGCATGTTTCAGAATGCCAGTAACTTCCCCTTTGAACAATCTGTCACCTATGTTCAACTTCATGATACAAGCATCAGCAACACGCTGATGTTATCTACCATTCTTCCCTTGCTGTGCTGACTTATGCAGTACAGAGCCTCTGAATATATTCTTCACTCCTGCTAGACATCCACTGGCTTTTCCTTCCACATGCTGAAACATCACAGTTTCTTATCATCAGCTATAATCTTAATGGAAGAGTGATGTCAACCACACATTTGGAAATGCATCATTTTTACAATATACAGAGATGACAAAACAAATAAAAATGTTTGTTACGAGTAGTAAATACAAAATCAATTGGGTTGTGGAAAAACAAACCTTTTTTTTTTAATAAAGCAATATTTTGTATTTTTTTTCCTTGGAAATAAGTAAAATATGTCTATATTTATTTGTGTGCTCGGCAGCCACATTATGTGGATAGCAAGTGTATATACAAATAAATAATTAGAGACAGACTTGGTCTAATAGATTTTCTAACCATAGTAAAAAGCTTTGATTTCAGCTTCATCAGAAGACTTATAGAACTGAAACCTTTTAAGGAAAAAGCCACAAAATTGTTAAATAGAATATAATTGCACCATTTAGACTTGAATTATTTTTGTTTGCTTTGTATCATTGTGACAGAAGTTTTGATAGTGCTTTAACCAGGAATTAAGCATCCTTATGGCCTTCAGAGGTTTTGAAAGGGTTGACATGCATGATATATGTTTTACAAAGTTTGTATGGACAAACATATACTTCAAAATAATAAAATAGAGTTTTTAACATCAGTTTCAGCTAGATAAGCAACCTTGATTTTCATTGCACTCAAAGGTAAAAGCACTCACTGCTTACATTGATGAACATAAATTCAATACCACAATAAAATAAATGACAGATGCTGGAAACATGTCTGGCTTTAAAACATATGGTCCAAATACACAGAAGCACTTGATGTGGTTAAAGTAGGATGTGGTGGAAATTGCAGTGTGATTTCCATATTTATATTTAATAAATTATAATTAATAATTATACAATTATATAATTGCATTTTATAATAGTACACACCCAGACACACCCACACCCATATAGATATATAAAAGCTGTATCATCAATAGGGAAGTACATGATCAGAGAATGAGAAAGACTACATAATTTCTTAAAAAGGGCAGTCAGTTCTGAAAGGAGTTCCTGCTTCTTGGCCTGCTAAAGCATTTTGTATTAAACCTGCATTTAACAGCATTCATAAACTAGGCATTGACTGTTCTTTCCCAGATGAGTGATTTCATCATTCATGCAGACTCAATTTCATTTTTTCTGTCTCTGCGAAGTTTGAATATTTAGGTTCATCCTTTTTAGAGTAGAATGGATGTTATCTTTTTCTCTAGTGTAGCAGATTGGATCTCTTTATTTTTTTCTTCCTTTTCTTTTTGGAAGTCAGAATTTAGTTTTCTGTACTTCAAAGACTTTCCCTAAGTGGATGACTTATGTGTTTAAATCCAGAAGACGCTACAGGCTAAGAATCTCAGTCTCCAATAAGTTTGCAAACCTGCTAGAAGCCAACTTGTAGAAACACACCACTTTACTGTCTCTCTTCCTACTCAGCTTGCTCATGTCTTTGAACCCCAGTTCTACATGTCCAGCTCTCTCCTCCAATTACATCAGGATCTCAGTGTTCCAACTTTCAATGACAAACAAATTCTGCTCCTGAAGATGACTGAATAAGGTTATCTTTGGGAACAACCAGCATTACCAGACTTAAGTGCTTTTGTGGAGCTGAGAAAAAAAAGAGAAATTTTATTGCTGTTTGTGCTGGAGGTCAGTAAGTGAAACAAAATCACATGCAGCTGTACAGAATCCTTTTGGAAAAAAAAATTTGGTGAATAATGTGGTATATTTCATGAAAACCTTCCCAAGAGTACCACTGCTCCTTTTCCCTGAAGGCAGGATGGAGGCTTGTTAATTGAACTCAATCTGTTTAGTTTATCCAAGAGAAGGTTAAAAGGAGACTTGATTATGCTATTTAAGTAACTGTATAGGAAAGACGTTTCTGGTGGTAAATGCCTTTTTAATCTAACAGGAAAAGGTGTAATGAGATCCAGTGGTCAATAGATGAGGCTAGACAAATTTGAACTAGAAATAGAGCAGAAATTTTAATAGTGAGAGTAATTAATCACTGGGAAAACTCAGCAAGGGATGAGGTGGGTTCTTTATCATGTGAAGAACTAAGATTGGATAACTTTCTTAAAAATACGGTGTAAGTCAAACAGAGATTATTGATACAGAAATTGCTATACTGCAGCACCTTGCCCCGCAGCTCCTTGCCCCGCATCATTTAAGAGGTCAGACTAGATCATCATTGTGATACCTTTTATACTTAAAATACATGAATCAATAGATCAGAGAAGTTATCTGTTACATCTGTTACTTCAGACCTCTCACTCCATACACTCGCTATTTACATGATCTAAAGGTGGCAGCCAGGACAGAAACTACTGCCTAAACTCAAAAGATGTATATCTCACAGAGCAGGAGGCTTTGTGAAAGTACAGCTGTAAAGGTACTGAACCTTGTCCATCCACAGGCTTAAAAAATATTTTGACAGATACTTACAATCTCTGAATCTTCCAATTCAGGTAAAAGTATTAAGGCTTACATTGTTTTAAAATTTAAGCTGAAGTATCTGCCAACTCCAATCTTTTTTCTCACTGTTAAGAAGACAAAACATACACAGAATGATGACAATCCATATGTGGGCTAGAACAAAAGCACAGACTACCTTATCGGTACATCTCCAGAAATGCAGAGAATACTCTATTAGCACATCTTCATTTAGACAATCTACAGGGAGGCTGAAAATATCCTGACCTCTGCAGAAGATGTAGCTGTTGCTGTATTAAACAGAAAGGGATATTACTAACAAGATACATTAATATTAGGTGGTGTGATATGGCTTCTGGAAATAACCGTTTCTTATTTCATTAGTCCAGAAAAAGCTAGATGAATTCTTCCAGCCACTCTTCAAACCTGATAAAAAGAACATATTTAAAATATGTTAATCTTTTTCCATTAGCAAATACTGAGTCCAGGGATTTATGTGAAAAGAAATTTAAGGGGATAGAGGACAGATGAATAAAGAGAAACAATAATATTGGAAAAGGGCAATTTCTACATTAGCAATGTATATATAACATAAGATCCTACTAGGATCCTACTAGGTGTCTTGATGAGCGTCTCTCCTTGTTGTTCATACCTATTAAAGCTGTGCAGTTTGGGATACCTGCTTCCTTTTCCTCTTAGCTCAGATTAGTTTTCTTAGCTGAGCCATCCCGTAGAGTTATGTTGTTTCAGGAGCAAGAAGAGATGAGAACTGCACACATGCAGGTCTAGCGTTTCAAGTCTCTTCACCAATGGTGCAATTCTTTGTTCATACAGCCCACCTGCCTCCATACTGTTTATCCCTGTTCATTGTCTTCTTGCTGCTGGCACTTTCAGAAAGAGATCAGCACTATGTAAAATGTACAACAGCAAATGAATGTGCTGCTCAGACCAAGAGAAAAAAATGTTATCACTTGGGAGTTCAAAACCACCCCTTGACACAGAGCTATGGGTTATCGTATTACTGAAATGCCCATGTGACTCTCAGCTCTCTGCTTTTCACCAGCATGAGAGCAGTTCAGTCGATTATGGCATCTGGCCATTTGGGGTTCTCATGCTGCTGAGAGCTGATTCCATCATTTGTTCACGGGCATGGGTTGTTTAAGAGTTTTTATAGGCTAAAGAGCTTACACTCAAATGTTATTTCATTAAAAGGGACTAAGAATTGCAGAACTGTATATTGCAGTGTATCTCTGAACAGCTTTACAGTGTTATATGGGCAAGATGGATATTTAAAGTAAGGTGCTTTACTATTACAAGAAAAATCATGACATTCTTAATATCTGCACAGTTCTAAACTGTAATTTCACTTGCTCTGTAGAAGTGTCATATCCAGATGATTATGCTTCCCATGTGTTTATAGTCTAGCTTTTTACTTTGCTGACAAGCACGTAGATCTTCTGGCTCTTGATAGGAAAATAATGAGGATGTGAAATAGATTTCATTCCTTCTTGTGAATTATCTATACAACAATTATTTATTAAAATCCATTTAAAGAAGATATCATTAGTAGCAGCACACATTCAGGACCCAGCTTGATTTTTAAATTCTCATGTGAGTGACATGACCAATTATTTGACAAACACATACATGTCTTCTGGTCTTCATTTTTACAAAGTTTATTTTTTATGGAGTGTATGTGCATCAGTGAAACAAAAATCCCACAGAATTCCACAAGGTTGCTTCAACAGAGGATGTCTCTAATCTAACAAACTGCAGAGACAGCAATTTGATTATGTGAAAACTCCCTGCTGCATTTCGAAATTCTGATTTGAGGGATACCAGGATCTGCAGCCCAGCTTTTATGTCATCAACCGTTTTCTGTGGCTGAGAAGCTTTTCTTGGATAGTAGATGTGCATCAAACAATGAGTAGACGGCCCTGTGTGCCTTGAATAGTCAGTGATATAATAAATTTCCTGTGCAACATAGCTTTTCAGGGCCTGATTGGACCATTTTGCTGCAATAATCCTTTACACAAAACAATCTGAGAAACTACTTTTTTTTCCTTTAAGAAGTAAAGGTAGCTATTTGCCACCTAAAAACTGAAGAGCTTTTTTTTCCAGCATCCTTGAGTGTTACTGATGAAGAATTTTTTTTGCTGCTAGATGATATTGAAGGATGCATTCATTATTCCTATAATTTTATCAGATTTATAATGGCAGAAATCAAGAACAGGATCTAATATTTATTATCCTTTCAATGCTTTCTAGTTACTTCTTACTTCTTTTTGAATTAAAGCCAATCGCAATTGAAGGGTTTAATTCATGATTTAGTCAAAGCACCAGACAGTGATATTTTCAGCACAGAAACACCTGGTTTTGAAAATTTTTAAAGTGTGCAAATAGCTTTCACTGAATAAGGGTGAGTAACAGGACATTAAAATATTTATACAGATAATGGAAAAATGTTACAGAAAGTAAGACAAAGCTCAGAATATTTCTATTATAGTAAAGCAGTAACTTCTAGACATATACGGTTTTTTAAGATAAACTTATAATGTTTGGATTCTCACCTTATAACTTTCTTTTTCACTTTTAAGACAGTCTCTCCGGTGTTGGTGTAATTTTATTAGCCATCATTTGGAGCATGGCAGACAGCCAGAGAAGCACTCAATACCATTTCCTGTTCACCTGACTACCCCCTTGCAAAATGAAGAGATGATATATATTAAGCTAGAAAATTAATCATCCATAGAATCTGTTTGCTCTGAATTTGCATGTTACTCTATACCTCCAAATGGTAAACAAAAATATCTTTGGGACTGCTGTGTTTTGGATGCTGTCCGTCTGTATCTTTGAAATTGGCAATCTCTCTCTCTTTTGCCTTTGCAATCATTTCATTTTTAAGACATTAACTTTCCTTCTTAAGGATAATTTACTTCAAAACAATCTTCTATTCTGAGCAACACAATATTCTTTCTTACCTTAATTAGTAGCATTCTTAAAGTACTATTGTTTCAAAAACATTATTTATAATGCCTGTGGTTATATGTGAATGGTAGTAATAACACTGCAAGCACTGATACATAGTGTCTTCTGGATCGTTAAAACTACAGAATGATAAATATTCATTGCTTTGGATATTTATTACAGTAACACATATGGTACTGGCTTCAAACAAAGCTTGATTTCCAGTGAACATCAGAATTTTTGCTGGAAAGGATTTATGTCAGTGTCTTTCTGGACTAAGCTACTTACTATTTGAAGTAACCTTCTCATTTTTCTTCTAGTTTTTCTTTTTGTACTTATTAATGTTTCATATACAGCTGATAAAAGCTTCATTTTTTACACTATCACTGTTTAACTAGTAAAAGGTGTTATTCTAACAACATATTCCTGGAACATCTTTAAGTGTGCAGTCAGCTGACTGTGCTTCATCCTTGCAGAGATTTCATACTGACATGCTCTTCAGGGACAAACTGTCTTCTACAGGATTCCTGCAGGCCTTGACCAAGGCACATAATTTCTCAGTTCTCTTTCTGTAAAGTTCTCATAGTAATGCTGTTTTTTCTTAGTCTGCTGAAGGTCTTTGCGACAACATTTGCATTCACATTATTTACTGCTATCATGCTCAGTATGAGCAGGACTTGGTTTTGACTGATGCCTCAAAGGGCGATAAATGAACAAGAATAACCCTACATGAAGATAAATGTAGACAGATAGGCTAAAATTATTTAGCTGCTGTCACGGTCTGGACAAACTTAGGAGGAAGACTCAAAGAGCTTCCTCTGCAAAAGATAGGGTTCAAAACTCCCTTCCCCTCCCCTTAAGAATTTCTTGGAGGAAAGTGAAAAAAACCCCCCTGTTTATTTAGCAAAACGCAGCTGCTGGGGGGGTGCACGCAGGCACCAGGGGAAGGGAAAAGAAATAAAAATAGAAATGAATAATGTTAGATAATAAACCTCTCGCGAGGAGGATAACCTGAATGAATCAAAGTCCTGAGTCCTTGGCAGGTGTGGTCTTCTGCTCTGTCTCTAGCTAGCTGCTTGAGTACGGAGTAGACCCTCTCCAGGCCCAGGGTGTAGGCCCCGAAGAGATGGTATATAGAACAGAGCCCAGTTGTCTGTTGTACAGTTCCAAAGGAAGAAGAAAAAGAAAATACAGTCCCAGGAAAAAAACTCTCTTCTTCCCTTGCCTCAAGCAGAGGAGGGAAAAACGCCAAAGCAAGTTTTAACTTCGTCCGAATATCCCTCAGCTGAGTAAAAACCGGCAAAAGCTCACAAGAAAAAAAGAAAGGTAAAGGTAAAAAAAAGTGTCCCTTCACCTTCAACTATAGAATGCGACTGCCCAGATGTTCTCTCCTCAGAACCATAACACAGAGAGCTGATAAAGGTGAAAGAATGTAAATATCCTTCGAAGAAAACCAAAACATAGCTCCTGGCTTCTCGAGCCTGCCTAAAGACACAGAGTTAATACTTTTCCTTAAGCAGGTGATTGGGATATATAGAATCATAAAGTCACTCCAGGACATTCCAACCCTTATCCCATATCGTTGGCTTAATGCCCAAACTGACAGATATCTAACTCTACACATACACCATTATACATACATATATATATACATACATATATACAGCTATATACAAATAATGACAGTGACATTCAGCAAACAGTAGTATTTACACGTAGTTCTCACCCAACATTAGATCTCCCTGTGGCACACAACCTGTTGTTCCATCTCTCTGCATCACCCACCATGTATGACCTGGTCCTTGAGCAAAGACAGCCCCACGGATGGGTTTKTCTGTACTCGAGGCAGAAGTGATCCAAACAGTCTTTCCTAACAGTCCTCTAACCTGTACTGCTGGTACCTTATCTCCATCTACTGTATGCAGAGATTCAGATTGGGCAGGGCCTGCTCAGTTGGTGGAACCTCGGGTGTTAACTAACCAGGCAGCCTTTGCTAAGTGCTGCTCCCAGTTTTTGAAAGATCCCCCACCCAGTGCCTTCAAGGTGGTTTTTAGCAATCCATTGCACCACTCCACTTTGCCTGCTGCTGGTGCATGGTAAGGGATATGATACACCCACTCAATGCCATGTTCCATAGCCCAAGTGTTTATAAGGTTGTTCTTGAAATGAGTCCCATTGTCAGACTCTGTTCCCTCGGGGGTACCCTGCCTCCAAAGGACTTGCTTTTCCAGGCCCAGGATGGTGTTCCGGGCAGTAGCATGAGGCACAGGGTAGATCTCCAACCATCCCGTGGTGGCTTCTACCATTGTGAGTACATAGCGCTTACCTTGGCGTGTTTGAGGCAATGTGATGTAATCAATCTGCCAGGCCTCCCCATACTTGTATTTGGACCACTGCCCACCATACCAGAGGGGTTTTATCCGCTTGGCCTGCTTGATCACAGCGCATGTCTCGCAATCATGGATAACCTGAGAAATACTATCCATGGTTAGATCCACCCCTCGGTCTTGTGCCCACTTATAGGTGGCATCTCTGCCTTGATGGCCTGAGGCATCATGGGCCCATCGAGCTAGGAACAACTCTCCCTTATGTTGTCAATCTAAATCTATCTTTGACACCTCTATCCTTGCAGCCTGATAGACCTGCTCGTTGTTTCCGTGCTCCTCATTAGCCCTACTCTTAGGGACATGGGCATCTACATGGCGGATCTTCACAGGTAGCTTTTCTACCCGGGCAGCGATGTCTTTCCACTCTTCAGCAGCCCAGATTGGTTTTCCCCTACGCTGCCAATTCCACTTTTCCAGCCAACCCCACAGAGCATTGGCTACCATCCATGAATCAGTGTAGAGGTAGAGCTTTGGCCACTTCTCTCTTTCAGCAATGTCCAAGGCTAACTGAATGGCTGTGAGTTCAGCAAGTTGGCTAGATCCACCTTCTCCCTCCTTAGCTTCTGCAACCTGTCGTGTGGGGCTCCATACGACTGCTTTCCACTTTCGCTTCATCCCTACGATGCGACAGGAACTGTCAGTGAAAAGAGTGTAGCGCGTTTCTTCTGCTGGCAGTTGGTTGTATGGTGGAGCTTCCTCAGCACGTGTCACCTGTTCTTGCTCCTCTTCATCAGTGAGACCAAAGTTTTCACCTTCGGGCCAATTTGTGATTATTTCCAAGATCCCAGGGTGATTCAGTTTTCCAATACAGGCACGTTGTGTGATGAGAGCAATCCACTTGCTCCATGTGGCATTGGTGGCGTGGTGGGTAGAGGGAACCTTTGCTTTGAACATCCACCCCAGCACCGGTAGTTGGGGTGCTAGGAGAAGTTGTACTTCAGTGCCTATTACCTCTGAGGTGTGGATGCTGAAAAGCTTTCAGCAGAGAAATTCTCTAGCATTTTTGCATCCTGTGAGAAGCTGTCCTTTCTCACAGAAGCTATGTAAACAGCAGAGATGTTTTTCTAACGGGACTTCTTATCGTGCACCTGTGAGTTGTTGTGTAGTATTGTTATGATATGTCTAGAGAAATATTTTCAATAAGGCATTGCAGCACCCAGGCCAATCATCCTGAGAGGTGGATGGCCAAAGGGCCAATGACCTTATGACATTCAAGCACATTAAGGTATAAAAAGGTCTTTATATTAATAAATAATGCCACATTTCACCGACTCTTGAATCGTGCTATTGTGTCGTGATTTGCCTCTGACCCCGAGACAACAGCGATACTGAGGCAGCTTGGACTCCTTCATAGGCTGCCAAGATTTCCTTCTCTGTTGGAGTGTAGTCGGCTTCGGACCCTCTGTAGCTTGGGCTCCAGAATCCCAGTGGTCGTCCTCGAGTCTCACCAGGCACCTTTTGCCAAAGGCTCCAGGATGGACCATGGCTCCCGGCTGCAGAGTAGAGCACATTCTTCACTTCTGGTCCTGTCCTGACTGGGCCAAGGGCTACTGCACGAGCAATTTCCTGTTTGATCTGGGCAAAGGCTTGTTGCTGTTCAGGGCCCCAATGAAAGTCGCTCTTTTTGTGGGTAACCAGGTAGAGAGGGCTTACAATCTGACTGTACTCAGGAATATGCATTCTCCAAAAGCCCATGGCGCCTAGGAAAGCTTGCGTTTCCTTCTTGTTGGTTGGCGAAGACATGGCTGTGATCTTATTGATGATCTCGGTGGGAATTTGACGTCGTCCGTCTTGCCACTTTACTCCCAGGAACTGGATCTCTCGAGCAGGTCCCTTGACTTTGCTCTTCTTGATGGCAAAACTGGCTTCCAGGAGAATCTGGATGATTTTGTCTCCTTTCTTGAACACTTCTGCTGCCGTGTTCCCCCACACAATGATGTCGTTGATGTACTGCAGATATTCTGGAGCATCAACCTTTTCCAGTGCAGTCTGGATCAGCCCATGGCAGATGGTGGGACTGTGCTTCCACCCCTGGGGCAGTCGGTTCCAGGTGTATTGCACGCCTCTCCAGGTGAAGGCAAACTGAGGCCTGCACTCTGCTGCCAAAGGAATGGAGAAAAATGCATTGGCAATGTTGATAGTGGCATACCACTTCGCTGCCTTGGACTCCAGCTCGTACTGGAGCTCCAACATGTCTGGCACAGCAGCACTCAACAGCGGAGTCACTTCATTCAAGGCACAATAGTCCACAGTCAATCTCCATTCTCCTTCAGATTTGTGCACAGGCCAAATGGGACTGTTGAAGGGTGAGTGGGTTTTGCTGACTACCCCTTGGCTCTCCAGCTCACGGATCATCTTGTGGATGGGAATCACAGCATCTCAAGCTGTCCAGTACTGTCAGCGATGCACTGTGGAAGTGGCAATTGGTACTCATTGTTCTTCCCCCTTTAGAAGGCCTACTGCAGATGGGTTCTCTGATAGTCCAGGCAAAGTATTCAATTGCTTAATGCCCTCTGTCTCTACAGCAGCTATCCGAAATGCCCACCTGAGTCCTTTTGCGTCTTTGAAATACCCACTTCGGAGGAAGTCTATGCCTAGAATGCATGGGGCCTCTGGGCCAGTCACAATGGGATGTCTTTCCCAGTCTCTTCAGTCAGGCTCACCTCAGCTTCCACCAGGGTCAAATCCTGTGATCCCCTTGTCATGTCAGCAATAGAGACATGTTCTGCCCCCACATATCACCTTGGGATTAGTGTGCACTGCGCACCAGTGTCAACCAAAGCCTCATATTTTTGTGGTTCTGATGTGCCAGGCCAATGAATCCATACAGTCCAAAAAAAACGGTTATCCCTAGCCTCTACCTGGCTAGAGGCAGGGCCCATCTAGTCCTTGTTAGAAGCTACTTCCTTTCTGGTGGAACTTCCTTTTTGAGTCTTGCTGTCCTTTAATTCACGCACTCGTCGCGCCAGAGCAGCGGTAGGTCATCCATGCCACCTCCTCATGTTTTGTCCACAATCACACAAGAAGAACCACAGCTCACCTTGTGAGGTGTATGCTTTCTCTCTAGGTGGGAAATGTCTGCGTCTGGTAAAAGAACCTCTGGTCTGTACCGCTGAGATTTGGAAAAGATCCTCTTTAATCTCCTCCTTGAGTTCCTTGAAATTACCCTCTATTTTATCCTCCATTTTCTTGTGATTCCCCTCCATCTTATCTTCCACTTTATTGTGATTCTCCTTGAGTTCCTTAAGATTACCCTCTAGCTTATCTTCCACTTTCTTGTAATTCTCCTCCATCTTATCTTCCACTTTCTGCAAATGTGTTTCCACAGCTGAAATTCTTGCATGTGTTGGGCCATGCACGGCATCTTCATATGCTCGGAGCCTCTTCGACATATAATGTACGGTCCCATCCAGCTCCATTGCTGCTAAAGCAGAAGAGTATTCTTGTGGCCCAAGCTGTACGAGTCTTAGCCACATCACTGGTGTAACTCTTATCAAGTCTGGGTTCCTATTTGCATTTATTGGATCACGTGTGAAGATAATCTCTACTGTCGCCAGTTCTCTCAAGCGTTGAATTGCTTGTTCTGTGGTCTTCCATGGGGTTTGCTGCAAATAGAGATCATCTTCGCACCGTATCTTTCACTCACACTTATCAAGAGCCATATTCAGAGACTGAGAGGGTCAGGCGGCACTACCATCTCTTGGTCGATAGCCACATCACTTGACAGGGATCCCAAATGCCTCGCTGCAGTGCCATCCAAAATTGTAGTATTGCCTGCAGCGTCCTAAATACGGACTAACCAACTTAATATAGATTCATCAGGCCGTCGGGTGTAATCCTTTCTTAGGCCACGAAGGTCCTTTAGGGACATGGACTCAATAACGATTTCTGGTTCTGAGCCAGTTGCTGGTTTTGAGGCCAAGGCCCCAATTATCATCCTTCACTGGGTGATCAGTTTTGGTTTTGTGCTTTCTTCTCATAATAGGAGCAACTGTCATTGGCTTAGGCCCTGCATCTGGTTTGGCTACAGCCTGAGTAACTGGGGTGTCTGCTGATTTATCTGCCTACCCCTCTGCCTTTATTTCCATATCTGGGTCAGGTGTCTCATCAGCCCCTTTGGACATCTCAGGTGTGATTTTAGAGGAGTAAAACATATAGAGTAAACCCACAAAATTAAGCACCATGAAAACCAGGAAAGCAGTTTCTTTAACATTCAGAGGAAACTGAACATTCTCAAAAGGTGATGTATCAAATTCAAAGGGGAAGAAGGAGGGGAAAGGCTGGGAAAACCCATCTCCTCCTACAAATTTGGTGTAATTACTGTAAGACCCCCTGAACAGGCAACTGAGACAAAAACATGTAATCAACAAACCATACACATCTTGAATAACTCCCAGTACCTCTACGAACTTTTTATAAATCAGTATCACTGAGCAAAGAAGCATAGCAATCTTGGTTGCTATCTCTGTTTTGATAAAGATAAATACCAAGAACAAAACTGGAGCTATCTGTGGGTAGGCAAACAGGCCTGAAGACCAGAAAAGCATTAGTGCCTTAAGCAGATCTAGAGAACAGAGAGACATCAATACCTTAAACCACACAGTAACTACTTTACCCCAATACACAGTAATTAAAACCAAATTGTAATCAGCACAGCTTTTTTCACTTTCCCAGCCAACGCACCAAATACGTTTGTCACGGTCTGGACAAACTTAGGAGGAAGACTTCCTCTGCAAAAGATAGGGTTCAAAACTCCCTTCCCCTCCCCTTAAGAATTTCTTGGAGGAAAGTGAAAAAAACCCCCCTGTTTATTTAGCAAAACCCAGCTGCTGGGGGGGGGGGGTGCACGCAGGCACCAGGGGAAGGGAAAAGAAATAAAAATAGAAATGAATAATGTTAGATAATAAACCTCTCGTGAGGAGGATAACCTGAATGAATCAAAGTCCTGAGTCCTTGGCAGGTGTGGTCTTTTGTAAAATTCTGGATAAATACAGGACATCATTAAGGAAAATTACTTCTACTCGTGTTTGAGTTCCTGCCTTTTTGCCCTGTGTTTTGAACTTCCCCATTAGTTATGGTCAGCAGGTGAAAACACATCCATGGGGTGCAATATCTACTCCACAGATCCTGTCAGCTGTCCTCAGCAAACTCTGTGCCAAAACCACCATCTCGCACATGAAAGAAAGTGCATGCATTAGAAGAAAGGTAAAGTGTTTAGAAGGGAAAGAAACTGTCCGTGTAGCTGCAAAGAGACATTGGACGGAGAAGGTTATCCACACATAAGGCAGGAGAGAGGTTTAAATTAGTTTCTTTCACTGGGAAGTTTCTGAGACTGGTTCTTCATTTCTGTGTTTCATCCGCTAGAGGTTTATGTCTTGGAGAAAGGTAGATGCACACTGCCCTGTATTGTGGAGGATGAAAAAGCATTTGTTTGAGACTAGAATTAAACCTTTCACTTTGTTCTGCCAAATTTCCAATTTCAGCTGTTTTAGAGGCAGGCTCTCATACTGGTGAGCATTGAAGTAAAGACGTGATTCCTATTTACAGCATGCTCCCTCTGGACATTGGCTTGATAATTTACATCACTGTCAAATTTTGTGCATGCCCTACAATTCCCAGAATATATAATTCTCTCCCTTGAATAATGATAACATTGCCTGAATATAAACTGGCTGCTTTAGCTAAAAGTTGTCACTCCCTTAAATGGATCCAGGAGCATTTTTCAGAAGAGATTACAGGGAGACGTGTCCATTTATATCTTTTGCATCCCTTATTATTAATTTATTTTAATTTCACTTTGTTCATTTACGTAGCAAAGCACAAGGTACAGTAATTTTATCACCTAATTCTTTGTGATTAAAAAAATTCTAGATATATTTAGGATACAATTTTGTATTTATTTGTGTGTTTTAACAGGTGGTACAATTTTTGATGGAAAGAAACAGAATATAAAGTTTCAAGACCAACTCCCAGTGCTTTCTGCCTATCAGGTAAATATGTACTTGCCTTTTCTAGAAAAAAAGCCTCTGATTGTGACCAGTGTTTTTTGTTTTTTGCAAACCTTAAAGTGAATACAAAAGGAAATACTCATATTTATCTACAGAAACAGAAGTATAACTGACATTTGGAATACCTTCCATAAAGTGTCTCTGTAAGTCACAAAGAAAATCAAACAAAACATGTACCATTTAACCTTCCAGGCACTACAATTCTTGAGTAAGTTGGTAGCTCTTCACAAGTATTGTGCCTTATGAAACTGTACATTTTTCTATAAAAGCCTTCTTTAAACATAAAATTAAAGGTCTGTAACTAGCATTCTGGTATTCTGAGGGACAAAAAACATTTTGGAGTAAGGCGATGCACTCAGACTGTACATTTAAGACAGGGACAGACTGTAAGAGTTCTGTAAGTAGCTTCCTGCAGATATTGTGATTCATGTTCCAGTTCAATAGAAAATTATTCAAAATGGTAGATATATGAAAAATTCCAAGGCATTTTTGGTGTTTTCCAGAACAGTAAGAAAGAAGGAAGGAAGAAAAAAGTGTAAGTAAACATTAATCTAAGCAAAAAAGCCAAAATCACTTGGATGAAAATTACTTGGGGTGACCTCCAGTTCAGCACATAATTAATGTGTCATCAAAGTATGAGGCTTTTTCTCAATTGTCTTATGTAAAAGTAGAACAAATGCTTTTGCCTGTATGCATCAAGTTGGCATAGGAGGGCCTACAGACAGTGGGTACATTAATAAATTACCGTAATATTTTCCTATTTTCCTCAGTCTATTTTAGTGCACCACGGACAATATATGTCATTATCACAGCACCAATGTATCAGTTATGTCTTTATGGCATGTGCCTGCTTCCCCAGAATGCCACCTATCCAATGAGTACCTCTGAGCTGTGTGTGAGAAGCTGAGCTATAGCATAGTCCCTTCTATCCTGGAAAGCCCTCCACTTTGGGAAAATAAGGCAACCATCCAAACAGTTGAATAGATTGAGTGCTGAGGTGGAATATTAAGGAAGATCAGATCTGTTGATCTTTCTGAATGCCTACATTGATACAATGTCCTGTGTGGAAATGAGCTCATCTAAATTTGTTGATCTAAAATCAGGCATCTAGGCTAAGGTGATTCTGCAGAAGACAGGGGATGTATTCTCACACAACCTACACTGATCTCAAGTTCAATTTCACTTTAGGCATGCAATTAAGTCCCCTTCCAGGCATTATTTCCATATGTATGAAATGGTTGCATATCCCTTGTTTATGTCAGTTCACATCAGTGCCACTACTGCCTAATATTCGGGTCTATTTGGGTCATTAATTTTTTCATTTCTTAAGTATGAGCTGGAAAGCTCTCCAGAAGTTGATTTTGGTGAAAACACAGAACTTTTAGTGAAAATACCTCTAGTGGTGCTCTGGTTCTGGCCAGGACAGAGTTAATTTTTTTTAGGAGCTGGGAAGGTGTTTTGCTTAAGGGGTGTGGCTCAGAAGTTATTCTATTCCATCTCACATCATTGCCAGGGGTGGGAGAAAGGAGGGGAGCATTCCTTCTGGTGGGGAGAAAACATGGTGAGGAAGAGCCAATTGGCATTTGTTGCAGGTTTTCTGTGTGAATTGGTTCGTCTTATACCCTTTGTTATTAATTTGTTGCTATTGTTTTTCATTTTCTTATCTCATTGCTGTTTCCAGTAAATTGTTCTTATCTCAACCCATGATCTTTGCCTTTTGTGCTTCCAGTTGGAGCAGGAGAGGGATTTAGTGGCAGCGTGGTTTTAGTGGGACTACTAAATTGGAAAATACCATTTGTAAACCATGACAAGCAGATATAGTAACATACGACCAAAAATATATAAGAACAAACCTTTTCAGTTTTTTAGAAGTGAGCTTATTCCTAGCCTCCTTCAGTAAATTCCTTATCCATTTACTGACAGTCCTTTAAATTGTGTTAGATGTCCTTTCAAAAGGTTCTTATGTAATTCCAGTTTAAATGTAGGACAAGGTATAATAAATATGAGTGCCAAATAATAAATTGTGAAGACAGAAAGAAGGAAGAAGGTTATTGTGACTGGAGGTGGCTGTGCATACATCTGGGAACTGTTCAAGCACGTTGTTACAGCTGACATCACTAGATGGCAATGTTACATATGTTACATACATAATGCTTTCCATTAGAATGTAAGTTAAGTGTTCAGTCCCTGAAGAAATGCTATATGGTTGCTACTGTTGTTGGGCAATTGTATTTGAAAAGTACCCAAGTTTACTTTTTTCCCATTTTAATATCTGTATTTGGTAACAAGAAACAAACATGATTTGTCAGCTCATATTTCTGGAGAAACACACATTTGACTGTTTTCTAGGCTTCGTTTCATTCCATAGAGGTGGAGGGCATGAAGGAAGCACACCCAGGTAAATTTCTGCTTAGCTGGATAAACTGGCTTATGAGAATTCTGCTACCACATCACAGGGGAGCAATAAGGGTATCAGAAGTGAGATACTCTTTTAAAACCAACAGCGATACTCTTTTGAAAACAACAGCATTACTTACCTCCTTATCTCTCAACCTGTCATTTACCTGTGAATGAGACCAGATTCCTCCCAGCTGTCTAAGGCATTGCCTGAAGCACTGTTACTGCAAAATCACCCTCACCATTCTCTCTGTGGTAAACAGAAAGTGAGGTACCTCCAGAGAGTGAATCACATCACAGATAGGCTCTCAAATTGCCTCTGTCTGCTCTTTGGCTATACAAAGATTTTCTGAAGAGGCTGCTCCTAACTGAAGCATTTCATAGCGGTACACAAGGGCAGTTCTAAGCTGTAATAACTACATTTGTGCAGAAGTCTATACATTTAAAAATTATTTAATTTTCAATTCAATTTTGATTACAAATGAGCTTTTTAGTGATAAATGGAATGAAGATTGGGAGATTATGGGAAGAAGAAGGAATGCAATGCTCTGCAGAAAAGACAAGATGGAAGACCACTGAGAAAACAAAAAGCTGAAGTAGCCTGAAGTCTGTGAATAAATACAAGAAGCAGAAGGCAAACCACTGCAGTGAGTCTGGCAGTGTTCTGTGTTTGAGCTCTTCCTTTGCTCTAAGCAATAATGATTATTTCTTTACTTTAGTCTGAGTTTTTCAAAAGCCAGAAGAAAACAGACAGGAAAAAGAAGAAGTTAAACACAAAAAGCATATGCATTTGAGCTTATGGGGAAGGATAGATCACTGTAGCACTAGTATCAGAATTACAACATTCTAAATACGAAGAAGGAATAAATAGAAGCAAATATATTCCATAATTGAATAACTGAACTCAATTTCCTCCTAGAGGAAAGATGGATGGCTGTATCTCTTAGCTGAGCTAACTACATGTCTTGTGCAGCTAGTACAATTTCAGGGTCATGCTGGCCAGGTGTTGGCAACTTGGAGAACATCTTTTACATGTATTAGACAGCTGTAGCTTGCAAGCAGATTTTCTACTGCCAAAGGATTGGATCTGGGTCCTGTGACAGCAGAAACCAGACTAGTGCAAAGCCTGAGAGTATTTGAGTTCCTTAGAGATGAAAAGGCAGGGAATATTGTCATCTGGATAGATGTAGTATCATGAGTAAAACAAGGACATCTGAATCTAGTTCCTTCTCCCTTGACCATGTGGATGAATAATTTTCTGTGAGTAATTTACCTGCTCCTTTTGTTATGTAGTTAGCCTTCACTTAAATTATAAAATTAAGCCATTAATCCATTGCTTAGTTCTGCCTAATGTTAAGGCCACGTGACATGATGGGCAATACTCAGATCCCATCAGCTTGGAAATTTAGAATATCACTGGCCTTACACGATCAAGCTGTAAGTTATTGTTCATCTATTGACTGAGTGTCCACTCAGTGATATATTAAAGAAGTAAATTAGGTGTTTCCATAATGGACTCCAAATGGACATAAGAAACTTCACATTTGGAACAACTTAATATTACACTTATAGACCAATGCAGTGACTTTGGTAGCACATTATTTTCAAGGTGTGTTTCTGTCATTATAATGAAATGAATATAGGAAAAGAGCAGAGATGTTTAAAGGACTGATGTAAAATTTTAGCCTAGTGGTATTCCAGTGGGTGGTAATATTCACATCATGTCTTAAAGCCTATGTGTTTCTATATAATGTCTGAAAAATAAGCTTTAAAGAACCCATGCTTTCGAGTAATGGTAAGACAAGATACCCTGTTTAGTTTTTGTCAGATTATGACTAAGTAAAAATGGAGGTAGACACATTACAAACACTGGAGACCATGACAGCTTCGTAAATAAGTCTAAAGGGTCAATCAAATGACTACTACATTTTGCCTTTATACAGCAAAACATGAATTTAAGGTATATGATAGCTTGTACATAAGCACTCTCATGAAAAAAAAGCTCTGCCTATACATGAAATTAATAAGAAAACAATGCACCATTTTTATTTAATGCTGTAATTTAGTAGGTGCTTGAAGTTGTTGCAACTGAGTTTTGAAATCATGGTTTCATATCTGGAATATTTTAATGGCCTCATGATATAAATTAGCTTAGGAGGATTCCTAAAAACAATTTAATTTTTTTCTTGCTGTTTTGCATTTTATATCTCCACTTAATGATTGAAATGAGCTTGTTACAGTGTTAAATAAGCGCTAAAGTTCAGTCTGCTGGAACTTCCATTTGTTCTCTGAGTACTGTTGCTCTAGCATTCTGCAAAGCTCACTGTAACAGCTCAAGTTTTCCATGTTTGGCTTTTTTCCTCCTCTCATATGTTTGGAAGTTTATAGAAAAAAATGTTTTAAAAGAGGAAGACAGTAAAGTTTAAAACTTTAAAAGTTTAAACACAGCAGGACTGAAAAATGGCAAAGATTCACTGCAAACATTTCAGTTATTTCAGAAAAACTATAGGTGGTATCTATGTGTCTGAATGCATGGACAAATATCAATACACATTTACTATATGTATGTTGTTCTAAAAGTCTCCTTTTTGCAGATTACAACGATCTTTATGATTCTGAGTGACTGCTTTAGAATGTTAAGAGTGACAAACTTCACAGTGGCAGTTACCTAGTTGAGCATGATAATACCTCTATCCACAGCTAATTGCACTTTAACTGCAAACTGGTACAGAGATATCTTATTTCAGCAGCAAATCCTACTTTTCAGGCATTCTACCTGTCCTCTCGGAGACTTTTAGGCTCCAGCCCTGCTGTACAGTCCCACTGCTCATGTCTGGCTTGCTGCCAAACACAAATAGTTCTTCTGACTACAAGAGCAAAAGCTTAAACTAAAGGGCTAAATTCTTCTTTGGCTAATGCTGTGTGCAAATATGCTTAGCTGCATATATTGTCAGCATCTCTCTGTGTCATGTGAAAGGGGAGATTTCCTCAAACATTTTGTGTTTGATAAGTCTGTCAGTGTCCCAGAAAAGCCAAGAATCAGTCTGTCAGCATCCTGTTACGGAGACTCTCCTCTGAGCAATCTGCTGGATCAGAGAGCAGTTTGACTGACTTGTTCAGGGACACACACCAACAGAGTAAGAGAGACCCCCTCCTGGCTCTCCACACTTTTATTCGAGTATGTTACCTGCTGCCAGCGACTGCCAGGGCCCTTGAAGGACTCACACTAATAATTTACAGAGTAACGCTCTTTATTAATAAAATTGTGACAGGTTAAGGTTCAAAGATTGCTAGTGATAGTATCTAACTGCAAAAACATATTCAAAGCAATATACAGACAAGTTTTAATCACTAATCATTCAGTACACATAGAGTATGGTTCTTATCCAATAGGCATCTCTATGGGGAAGATGGGTTCAGCCTCTCAACCAATCCCAGAAGTTGTGATAAAGTCTTCTGTTACTACTCTCCTTTCTTAACTTACTTTTATACTATTTCTTTATGTTTAGGTGGAGCTTGAGTGACTCTAGTCATACACCATGCTCAGTGCACAGTAATTGCACTTTGGAGCTGGGTGACTATGGGATGGAGGTGTGCATCTGTCTTACATCTGAAGTGACCTTGGGATGAAGGTGTGCATCAGTCTTACATCTGAGGAGACTGATTTTGCCACAGTTGCTGGTTAAACAGACCGACGTCTCCTATCTCCCTTGACTGAGAGCTGTTATAATTTATACAACGAAACTTTGTATCTATTTTGACCTTATGCAAAACCCCCTATATTTTTAACAAGTTTATTCTGAAGATTTTTTCCTTTTTTAACAAATGTTTCTCTGCTTCATTTCCTACCAAAAGTCAAACTTTGGTATAAATTTACAAACGTTTGAGTCTGCTTAGGTTTACCTATATGTACTATTGAATAAATAATCAGTAACACAGTCTGAGGTAAATCTTTTCATGTCAGGTGATATCCAATGCACAAAAGAAAGTGGAAGCTCAGGATCTGAATGCAGCATGCTAAAATTATTCTTTTTATCCATTTTTTTGTTATTCAGAGAATGGACAGCTTGAACTCTGGCTACAGTGAAGTGGCATTTGGTCTCTCTACTTGGCAGCTGACAACTGCACTGCAGTGATGAAGATAGCTTTGAGATCACATTGAAAGAGGCGCATATAATTTTATATTTGAATCAATTTATTTGAATCAAAGTGCATCTAAGGGGAAGTGAACAATCTAAATTAAAAAAGTAGAATAAAAGTGTTACAGAGGTTGTTACAAAAGAGACCTTTTTCTAGGAGAAGTGAGAAATTTCATCGAAAATCCAAGCTGTCAGACTTAATGAAAATTTTGAATATGTTTCTGGACAAAGACCACAAACATACTAAATAGTATGCTGTCTTGAGTTTCATGAAGTTCACGGGATCAGCCCAAGGAGACACATTTTATTGATGGTTTCCAAGACACATGCCAATGTTCCTGCTGTTGATAGAAGCTACTAGTCATAAAAACTGAAAAGAAAGTGTTATGGCTTACAAATCATTGAAAAAATCTGCCCTACACCAAGAAGCTGGAGCCCATATAAGCAAGTAAGTAAAGGATCAAGTTCTTCAAGTGAATGCTTCAGAATTAGAATGCAAAGTTCATTTTATAGAGACAACTATAACTAGATGTCTTTCTCTTCAGAGTTTCCTGCTTGAATCCAAGGTGATGTCTATTACTTGTTACTGTTCTTTCAATACTTAATTTTTATATTTTTGTATGAAGTCATTTTCAGAAATACGATCTGTACTTATCATTACCATCTGATTTGACATCTCTTACAATGTCAGTTAGTTAATGTTATTGTGAAACTTGGAATGGAGACTACTTGGATGACTGGAAGCTACATTAAATTCAATTGGAGTTAAATAGGCTATTAATCAACACTTGGTGATTACTCAGCCTGAAGTTCTCCTTAGTGAATAGTTTTGAAAAATATTATGGTGGTACAAATAGAAGATATTTCACTATTAAAGTAACCTTGATAATATTGGTACGATTTTGTTATTGCTATTATTTTTCCAATATTAGTTCAAGGTTCTTTATAAGCAAGTCATATAAGGACATTTCATTCATGGTCCTGAGCCAAATTCTGTCTTTTGGTTTTCATAAAGGCTCCCACTACAGGTTTTCTTACCTGTAGTTAATAGAAGAGTATAGGCTTTTATGGATTTTGTGGTTATATTTTCTAATTTTTAATGTTCTGTATTACCGTATCCAGAGACAGCCAGTACAGAAAACTGCAGCTAGAGCCTCAGTGAGTTTTGAATTTATATTTCCTGCATGTGGGAACCCCTTTATTGAGGTAAGCATGTTTTAAGATTATTTTTAAATATTTTTGTTGTCTTCAGACATTTTACTAGCTATATATATAGTGTGTGTATATATATATATCTAAAAAGGATTTTTACCTGAGTGTAAAAAGAACCTGGAAGTATTAAACTGTGGCTATTCTGACTTTTGTAATAAGCTATCCTAAGCGTGACAAAAAATGTGATTGTAGTATTGGCTTTTGGACTCTGTAACAAAGAATTTTGTCATATGTTTGCTCAGTGGGGTCTTGGTTCCTCATTTTTAAGCTCTAGCTGTAACTGCAATACAAATATTAAATAATAAATATTCCTATATTGCCTTTTCACAGTTTCATAAAGGAAAACATGTCATGGTAAAAGAAGTCTATTCATCTTGGAATGCTGTTCAACTGAAAACTTATTTTAAAATTAAAAGTTTGCTACAGTATCATCTATTTAGCATTTTTTCCTTATTGTCTTATTGTACTATATGTTGAGGAGATTAAAAGTCAACTGGAATCCAGTGTTTTTAAAAGCTGCCTGGTGTTTCAAGTTATTCTTACCCCTCGCCCACCAAAGAATACAAACTAATATGCTGAAAGCCTATTAAATTTATTACCTTCTTGCTGAAAACCCATCTTTAAAAAACATTTTTTTTCTTGCAGACTTTTCATTTAGGAGTCGGAAAATTGTGGTTGGTGCAAAATACCAAAGTTTTATTAACTTTGAGTGGGATTTGACTTATATATTAAAACCTGTAGGTGCATATGTTTGCTTATAAATGTCTACATGTGAGATATATGACTTGTGTACTCCTTTTTCTTTGCTCCTCGATGCCATAGAGTTTAATTTGGAGATATGACTTGCTGGTCAGGTGAAATTGCTGCTGGTATGGGCATAATGGAGAAATGTAGAAATTAAAGGAATGTTTATGTTCAAAAATAAATATTTGCTGAATGTATGAAACTCAGTGATAAGCAGAAGTTTAAACTTTAGAAGTGTCTGAATCATACTTTAGTGGTGAATCTTTATAATTACAGTGTGGCTTTGATTTTTAAGTCTTTCTTTTGATCTTGTTCCTACATAATAAGACTTCTACTTTTCTAGGAAATATTCCCAGAAAATTCATGAAAATTTTATTAAACATGATTCCAAATATTTTAGACCACATTATGCTGGTTTTTTTCAGGATCTATCTATATTTTTAATCTGGTTTCATTTTTTTGTTGCTGTTGGTACATACACTGAAAATGTGGCGGTGAGAGTACACAAAAATTATTCTAGTTGGTCAGATCAAACCCCTCCAAACAAAGCTACTATTTAGTACTTTGTTAAAAGCAAACAAGCAAACAAACAAACAAATCCCCAAACTATGAGAAACAGGCAAAATATTAATAACTCTTTTATATCAACTCCCATTTTCTGGCAATCAGGTAGTCAGGGATTTCCAGAGATAGATTTTCTTCTCCTGGAGTGTGTTAAATATTCACTGGTGGTTCTAAGGGTTCCATCAGGACCCTACCATTAATGCAGAAAAAATATTATTACATTCAGTGTCTGTTCTTCTAGAAGGTATCTCAGGATGTGAACTTCAGTCAGACTTCACAAATTAATTTAAAAAATCCCATGGCATTTATTTGTATTCAATTCTGAAAGTGTTAGGTATTTCTGCAAGTTTCTTGATATTACTGAAGCCAAGGAAATGAAAGTAAACACCTTTCAGAATAAAATGCTCAGTGTATTTTCATTTGAGTAAGTGTCTAAAGGCAAAAAGTTGTCATTTGGTGGCAAGACACAAAAAGCTAAGACAACCACTTAACAAGAAAAGATGTCGTATCTTGTGAGATCCAATCTAAGCAGAGATGGCACTCTAAAGACTGCTTACCTACTCTTCTTTTATTTCTTGCCAAAGCACAAAGCCACGTTTCTCTGCTTCTCTTTAGTATCTCTGCTTTTCATTAATATATTGTGGCCTTATCAACTTCTAAGCAACACTGAGAAAAGATAAATTGAAGAAAATACATTTGGTAATTGTCGCAAGCGTCCGAAGAAATACAACATAGAGTCCAGAGAGAATAAAGCGATGCCAGCTTTAATAAATTAATTATAATTATACAGGGGCTTATATCTCTTAGCTTACTTGAAGTTTATAGAAGTGTCAAGAGTCTATTGGACCCTTGGTCAGCCACCTACCAAGTTCATTGGTTAGTTCTAACAACACCTATTCCAAAATATTTATCTAAGCAAGAATGATAACAAAGCGCAGCTGCACAAAACTTAGTTAATTTACAAAAGCTCCTAGGATTGTTCATAATAGTTTTGCTTGGGAAAAGAGAGACGTCTCACAAAAATGCTGAGAGAGTTAGAAGGCCTCTCTGCCAACAGCTTTTCAGCAGCCACAGGTAATTAAGGAAATTACTCTGAAAAAGCAATATGAAAATAATTGTGAGAAGTTATACGTATGTGTTTTTGTGGATACTAGTCTTCATTAAATAATAATTCCCACTTTTCATTTTGTACTAAAAAGGCAATTTATTTATGATATCTAAATGAGAAAATGACATTCACATGAATAAAGCATTTTATTGTTTTTCTGTTTGAATTGAAAGGGAAAATAATGGTAAAAAGACGATTGCCATCAATTGCCAATTTTTATCATAGATGAAATTGATGATTGCAAGTTGCAAATGCTTTGAGTAAAAAGTAAATAGGATATTGGCTTTTTATCATCCTGGTTGGGTGACAGGTGCCTTGCATAGTGAAAGACAGATGAGCTTTTCTAACTGAAAAATTCTCCCTTTCCGCTCAGCCGCCTTCAATCTTTTATTACTGAAATATGACCATGTATGTTTACTTTCAGAACTGTTTTCAACAGTTCTCAAGGTCTCCTGAGCAATCTCTGGCTAAGACAATGTAAACTAATACAATACAACTGAGTATCACTCCTTCATTGACAATGAATGATGGTGTTAAATACTACACGTTAAAATCCCAGATTTGGTGTCATCTGTGTTTGCATCACAGCCTGATCTATTAGTCTGCATGTAGGTAAGCAATCCACTCAATTATATGTAGGAATAAGCATTACTACTATTATTATTATTATTATAATACCAATAATCTGGCATAATGCCCACCTAGAGTTTGTGGGCAAGTATATTCTGTCATGAATGGCAGGTACAGCTGAGAAATTGGTTGTGCTTTACACTGAAATAGCTTTCAGAGCAGAGGAAGGGTGGAACAGAAATCTCATCTGAACTCAGTGGGTTTCTCATTGCAAAATAAGTCTGAATTATCTTATGAGCAGGAGAATTATGGCAATTTCATGTAGAAACAAAATCAGAAAGTGGTTTGGTTTCGGGGACCCCTAAAGGTCATCTAGTCCTACCTACCTGCCACGTGCAGGCACATCTTTCACTACATCAGCATGCATGAAGACCCATTCAACCTGACCTTGAACACTTCCAGTCTAGGGGCATACACAACTCCTTTGGACATCCTGTTCCAGTGTCTCACCACTTTTATAATAAAAAATGTCTGTCTTCTGTTCAATTTAAACCTACCGTTTTTCAGTTTAAAACCATTGCCCCTTGGCAGGTCCTGGTAAAATGTTCTCTCTCCTTCTTATAAGCCCCCTTTTTATATGGAAAGGCTGATCTAAGGTCTCCTTGGAGCCTTTTTTTTCTCTAGGCCGAACAATCCCAACTCAGCTTTTCTAAATAGGAGAGGTGCTCCAGCCTTCTGACCATTTCTGTGGCCCTTCTCTGGACCCACTCTAGCAGGTCCATCCATGTCTTTCAGGTACTGTGGATCCCAGAACTGGATGCTGTACTCTAGGTGCGTTCACTCTAACAAGAGTGAAGTAGTGGGGGAAATTCACACTACTGGACATGACTGATATGGCTGGCTTTCTGGTCTGAAAGCGCACATTGCCAGCTCATGTCCAAATTTTCATGCACCAGTATGCCCAAGTCCCTCTCCTCAGGATTGCGCTCAGCCCATTCATCCCCCAGTCTGTAATGATATTGGGGATTGCCCTGACTCCATTGCAGGACCTTGCACTTGGCCTTGTTGAACTTCATGAGGTTCATATGTGACCACTCCTCAAGGCTGCCAGGGTCCTTCTGGATGGCACCCCTTCCCTCCAGAATACCAACTATGCCATTCAGCTTTGTGTCATCTGCAAACCTGCTGACTCAGTCCCATTATCTATGTTACAGATGAAGATATTGAATGATATTGATCCCAGTATGGACCCTTGAGGGACACCACTCATAACTGATTTCAACTTGGACATTGAGCCATTGACTACAACTCTTTGGGCACAGCCATCCGGTCGATTCCTTATTCATCTTACAGTCCATCCCTCAAACCTTTATATCTCTGGTTTAGCAGGATGGATGCTGTCAGGGATCATATAAAAGAACTTGCAGAAATGTAGGTAGATGACATCTGTAGTTCTTCCTTTTTCCACTGATGCAGTCACTTCATTGTAGAAGGCCACTAGGTTAGTCAGGTATTATTTGCCTTGGCTCTCTAACCACTTCCCTCTCTCTCATATGTTTCAATATAAGAAATCTGTTGCATGATCTTACCAGGCAAGGAGGTGAGGCTGATGCCAGTGTCATGTCCATGTCAGTAAAACTTGGACATACAATTTTTGATGCCATTAAAATATGACCTGTGTGGCTTAAAAAAACAGTAAGTGGGAGGAAACATGAGTGATTGTTAAAATTTTAGTTTACTTCACAATCTGTTTATAAATCTATTGCATTTTTAGCTTCAAGGAAAAAAGCCAGTGATACAGTGAATCTAAGTGACTTGAATAGCAGGTACTAATTAATTAGGAAGATGTTTTTCAGCATATGAGCCTTTGTTTCTGAGCATGTGAAAAAATATTTTATGCTGCTGCGTAAGTATATAGGGAGCAAAATGTGATTTTGTGATTGTGATTATGATGAATTTGGAAAACAAGATGCAGTCTTTGTCTTACTATGATGTTTTGCCGTTACTGTATTGCTTTGCTTCACTCAGCCTACCATGTAATAAGATGAACAGTTACATGGTAGTTGGTTGGTTGGTTGAAATCAGGCCAGATACCTTGAGAATATGAAATACTCTAGTGCTCAAGGCATTGTCTTATGAGGCAGGTAATATAAAAGATCTCAGAAGTATTACAGAACAGGCTTCTCACTTTTGTTGCCAAACAAAGCAGGATAATAACACGGAAGGGGTAACTATTGGTCACATTTGTGTTTACTAAATATGATTTAAGCCAGTTACATTCTAAAAGTAAAGATATATCTGCAATTTATGCTGTCAGCCCTAATAGTTGGGGGAATTTTTGTTTGTTTTATCTCTGCAATTAAGGGTTTATATTGCTAATACTGCTACTACTACTTCTAGTATTACAATTAGTAAGCTATGGGTTTTTGCTATCTACTGCCAGAAGAGAAAATATTTAGAAGATTTAAAAATAGCTATCAATACTTGCCTTCTACTTGTTAGTAGATGTGCCTAAATTGTAGTGGTAACATTTATTTGTTACAGGACTCAGAATCTAGACTGGTCAAGGCTAATCACCCACTTCAGTCATTAACTATGAATTACTTATATGTGAAAGAGATTAACAGAACCAAATCAACATGGACAGCACATGAAAGGGCATCTCATTGATTTCGAACTGCAGGATCAATTATTCAAATCTTGCTCTCATGAAAATCAAGGATGGGCTTTTTTCTGACTGTAGATGGAAATTGAAGTACATATTGTAACAATTCCATGTTTCTGTAGATTTTCTTTTGTGGATGTCACAGTTTCATAACTGCAGAATTCTGAGTTCCATATTTTTTATTACACATTAATTATTAATTTTCAGCTCTCAGAAGGGCATAAAAATACTAATTGTGTCTTTCTAAACTAGATCAAAAAGGACAGCTATTGCAAGTGTGTCTTCTTTTTTATCAGAAAATTGTTGTTAATCATCTGGGATAGAGTCCAAAATTTCTTCTTCCCAATTATAATGAAAGCTTATACAGCATGTTACACCTCATATTTACAGTAATCTTTATTATGTGAAAAACGGGGGTGCAATTTTAATAACCGTTAGAGAATACAAAAGACAATGGGCTAATATCTCTACTATTGTGTTTAGCTGTTCACACATAGATTAGTTTGGTATTCCACAGCCATCAACAGGTAAACTCACTTTGAAAATTTCATGAGATATTGATTTTATTTCTTTGACAAAAGATGTACTGAGAACACAGCACGTCACAAGAGGAATCTGTCCTTGTGACAACGATTGCAACAAGAATAGAAATCTAAACTTGCAGTCCACACCATTTTCTAAAGAATGTTCTGGTTTCACTACTTTTCACTCTTTACTTTCCCCTTTTACATAAAATCTTGTGTTGTAGCAAGCCAGGTCTTTTCTTAAGTCATCTAGATGAGCCATTTTCAGATGGGGGAATCCATGTGTGATCAGAGATGATCTGACCCTATTTTTCTTACTGAATGTGTTGAATAGGTTACTTCTCTGTCTCTCTGATTCTCCCCTTAGTCCATTTCTCCACTAAAGCACCATCCTAACTACTATAATGAATCATCATTAGACTGAAGATCAATGGATATGGCCAGTATTTATATAAACATACTCACACGTATATGTAAAAATATATGTATCGTTTATTCTTCTGCTTTATCTTCCATGTACTGCTTACATTCTCCATTTGGCACGTTCTCTGGATAAGCATACAGCACCCCATGAGTGATAGCACACTTCAAATAGGCTATGATAGTAACTGTTGTTTGCTTTAAAAGTGTGAACTTTCAGTTCTTTGGAGTTTCTTAATTTATAGCCAAAAGACAGGTTTTTTTCTTATTTTCAGATTTTGATGTGCACTGACCCTTGCAGAGGTGAAGATACAGTATCTGTTCTGGATCTGTTGCAATAACAGAATAGAAGGTTTAAAAGAGAGATTTTTTCACAGATGTTTCTCTTGGTATACTTTGATGTATGAGATGTTCATGGCTTCTTTTTCTTTTGTCAGTAGCTCTTTCAGTTGGATTGTCCTTTCCTCTTTCTTTCCACGTGACTGTCTCTTTCTACACACCTTTTGATTCCTTTTAGCCACTCATTAATTCAACTATGATTTTTCTGTCAAAAATTCATTTACTTTGTGCTTCTACCTTTTCTTTACTCATCTTAGGCTGCATCATCTTCCCTCTATAATTACAGAGGTATATTGTACAGCTCATTTTGCACAAGGTCAAAATGTTTTCTAAACCCCTTCCTAATTATTGCCATATTATTATCTTTGACATTTGTTGCCAAGCTGACTAATGTTTGGTTCTTCTCTCTATCTTGCATATCTCTAAATTTGTGTTCTGTTATCTATTTTCTAAAAACTGAGGTACACAGTCCAGTCACACATTGACCTTATTTAATATTTTAATTTAATAATCTCATCATTTCTTGTAAAGGGTCATGGACTTAATTACTATCTCCTCTAGTAATCCTGATTACTAATCTGAGCATTCTGAGGGCTTAAGGGAAAAACAGTCTTCTACAACTAATCTCATTGATGCTGGTTGGCTTTTGGATGCAAAAATGAAAGGAGGATTTGGGCAACTGTTTTCATAGATACTGTGTAATTCCAAGTGACCAAAGTTTAGCTATAGATTTTGTGATGATTTACTTAATTTTTCTTTATTTTCAGTATCCATTTGCCACGAAGTTTGGTAAAAAAAACATTTTTATGTTTATCAAGCACAGACTCATGGAATGCAAACAATATGCCCTGCTCAAGTTATAGCTGAATGAGAAGCAGGACTATTGTCAAATTTTCATTGATTATATGACAATAACATTTGCTTAGTAGCTACTCTGTACTACATGAAAAAGATAGATCAAGTGTTCTGGAATTATAATGATAAACCCATAAATGAACTCTGCAAGAAGACATGGATGAATGTGGAACAGGCCAATGAAAACACTGCAATCAGTCTTCGTGATACTTCATATTAAGCAGGTTGATAATTTGCTGTGACTTCTCACAGCTTCCTGTTATACAAACCTTGTGCTGTCAATATTGTACTTACATTGCTTTAGTTATTAAGCTTTGGAGGAAAACCTTCACTTAACGCAGGATACGATATGGACTTTTCCTTGTGTTTTAAACTATTTGTATCCTTGTTAATGTTTGAGTCAGGTGGTGTTGTAATTAAAGCGTTTAGGGTCAAGGAAGTTTAAGAGGAGTCTGATGAAAAAAAGGCACTATTTTCTCATTCATTTTCAGAAAAAGATTTCTCATGAGGAGGCCTTAGCTGGAGTTCTGTGTCCAGTCTGGGGCTCCCTGGTATGGCAGGGACATGGATGTATTGGAATCCAGCACAGGGCCATGAAGATGCTAAAGAGCTTGGAGCATTTGAGCTATGCAGAGAGGCTGAGAGAGTTGGGACTATTCAGCCTGCAGAAGAGAACGTTCAGGAGGATCGCTGGTGGTCTTGAGAAAGGAGCAAAGAAGACAGAGAAAGAACTCTTAATGGTGCCTTGTGAAATGCCAAGAGGCAGTGCCAAATGGAAATACAGGAAATTCCACTTAAATGCAAGTTTTTTATTTTGAGGATTATCATACACAGAACATGTTGTCCGGAGAGGCTATGTAGTCTTCATCCTTAAAGATACTGAATTATATCCTTTATGGACACAGACCTGAGCAACTCGCTGTTGGTGACACTACTTTGAACAGTGATGTTGGACTAGATGACCTGCTGAAGTTATTTCCAACAGGTCAGTCATTCTGCAATTATGCTGAGGTACTTCTAAATTGTTTTCTGCAGATTAAGTAAGGACACCTAATAAAGTATTCCATCTTATTATACTGATTGCCTTTTTTTATTAAATGTTACGTATACCCCTCCCAATCTTTTTTGCAAATTAAAATAGTAGGTGATTAACTAATTTTTTCTGAAAAAAAGTTCAGAAACATAATGAAAATGCTTTCATATAGCCCAAGAAACTTACCAATAATGACTAGTGGTATGTAGTAATACATAGTATATAATATAATTTTTATTATGTTCATTTTACAAATAAAGAATTTGAATAGGATAGACTTCAGTTTTAAATATGTCTATGTGATATTAATCTGTCATGTAGTCACCCTAATACTCAAAAAAAAAAATCAAGAAAATCTGTTTGATTTACTAATCCATGTGAAAAACAAGCCTATGGTCCTTAATTTACATTCTGTTCTCAAATATCCAGTTATTGTTTCAATTTTAATTGATGCTAATTATCTTCCTAGAGCATTTAGTTATTCTACAGGCTGTAATTTTCAATAGGATTTTCAGATTTCATTTGGATGTTGGACACCTAAGTGATTTAAGTATTGAGAAAACACAGTCTTTTGTTTCCTCATACATTATAGAAACACTGATGTTAGAAAAGCTTTTTATTTCCCACTACATAGTCTTACTTCAAATGTCAAGCTCCTAATGTAAATTAAGTCTTTCTATTAATTCAGGATGGAACAGGATAGTGAGTGGAAATAATGAGATTATAACAAATGACTAAAGTATATTCTGCTGCTACAAACCCTTATTTTTAAGTGTTTATCATACCTACAAAAACACAGGTTCAGGAAATGGACTTCTAAGTTTGGAATGTGTTGCCATCTTTTCAGCGAGGATTAAAATATAAATGGTATGGAGAACTGAAACATTTACCTGCGTTATACTTGATTAGAGCAGAATTTTATAACCAAGTGCTGGTGGAACGTTCAGAAAGATTAAATACACAGAAAAAAATAAGCAAAAGAAGTGGGAAGAGCTCGGGAGAAAACTGGGAAGTTTGTTTAACACTGTGTTTTAAATCTGAGTGTCTGTTGCAGTGAGCTCGGCTTGGTGGTAAAATGCCGCAACCTTCCCGAAAGTGCTCCTGCGTCCAGCGGTGCCTTGGCGCGGTGTGCAGTGACCGGTGAGATAGGGATGCCGCCTTCGCCTCTCAGGAGTCACCATGGTTTGCAGCAGGCACCCTATCCCACCAGCGCAGGTGGATGCGCAGGCACACTCGCACTTTCACGCCTTCAGCCGGGAGTAAAGAGTTGGGAGGGGCTCTTCTGAGGTAGCAGGTTTATTGCACGGGTCCAGGGATGAAGAGCAGAAGAGCACAGAATACAGGTGCGCACAGGATTATATACCAAAAAAAACAGGGGCGGAGAGAACATCAGGAACCAATAACACGAGGGTAAGAGGGAGGAGAGAAGGCGAGACTACAGTACATACAACCAATGAAGGTAGGTGAGGGAAGGAGCAGGGGAACAAGGCCAATGGAGCATCGACTGAGGGAGAACTCTCTAGAACATAACCATAAATGGAGACAAAGATTGACAGGAACAAACCAACCGAATAGGGGAGCACATAGCAGGGCCTGGATGGGAGACACCTTCCCTATCATCACATCCTAGGGGGAGACCTTGGACCTCGGAGCCTTTACTTATTATAACATCTGGGCTCTCTGACCCACTCTACCCAGGCTCTCTGGCCCACCACATCAGGGCCCTATGGCCCCATGGGCTCCTCGGTCACTTATGTGGCTGGCCCTACCTCTGCAGCATCTCTTGCTGTGGGCCCAGCCACCCCCACAAGTGTCAATCCTGTTTCTGTCACAAGAAGACATCTGGGGAGGGATATTGCAACATACCAAGACAACAAGAGCTCTCTGACTAGAGAGAAGGATTTTACAAATGTTATATATTACTATGATCAGTGTCTTACTAAAATGTATTGATTCTTAATAGTCCTTTAGGAAGGATTGTTAAGACACAATTTTTAATTTTTTTTTAATATGTGAGTTAACCCAGTTTGCTAGTTATTCCAGTTATTCCAATTTGTGCAAGGCTGGGTTATGCTAGTAAGGTGCAATTCTGAATAACAAAGGAAAGGGATAATAAAGGACTTAAAATGAGTTTTAAACTTAATGTTTGTGTTATTCTGGTCTGTTCCTTACTGTTGGCAGATTTAAAAAACACACAGACAAACAGCTAGAATATTGCTTTCAGCTTTTCTAGATGCTGTACTGCAACAGGAAGTGATGATGGGTGACGGTGGAAAAAAGGCCATGGCATACATGCCATCCTTTTACACCTGCAAGCACAGTACACATGAGGAGGAATTGTGGGATTAAGCTAAGCACTGGCCTTTTCATTTTTGTCAGTATTCTAAACAGAAATTGGTCACATCAATAAATAATAAATCTTTAATGAAGAAGGTGCTGTCGCAAAGTACTAATAAATGCTGCATTAACATTTTACACTGGAGTCTCCTATTTGGAGTGTTAAAGAGGTTAAATATAGCATTTTACATCATATTATTATGCATAATAATGAATCAGTATTTGGATGTTATATAGCAACTTGGAGCAATTTGTTGTCAATTATTAAATAAAAAGGAAATGAATATACTGCATTTTCCTTGATAAAACTATTAATTCTACTTGCTAATGCCTTTCCTTCTTCTTCAGGTCACAGACAGTACTTTTTAAAGTGATAAGTATGTATCCTTTTTATTCTATTTCAATTATATTTGATTAATATATTTATTGAGGATTAACCTTTCGTAGCATTAAAATTCAGAGTCTGGATGTAGCTGTTGCCTGCTTAGTTCAGTTGCAGCAATGCTGGCATTTCCTATTAACGTAAGGAGCTTAGGCATTCAATGTGGCTTAAATATAACAGCACTTTTGAAGTGTAAGACAAAAATTCTCTAAAATAATTCTAACCTCTCATGTGTTTAAAGAACCGTAGAGTCTTTCTGCATATGAATGTGACTGTAGTACTAAATGGTACTAAATTGTGCTAAATGGTACTAAAATGCTGGTACTGTGCATCCCAGCTGACATGACTTTCATAGCACCCTAAAAAGACCTGAATTGATTTGAAAGTCACAAATAAGGATTGTTGTGACTATGAAACCAGAGTCCAGGGAGCTTATTTGAGTCTACCTACACCATTAGGTCCCATGGAAAGAAGAGTGTACATAGGCTTCCTGGGTTTTGGCTCATGTTAAAATAATGATTATTATTTTTCGTTAATTATTAATGCTTGTGGAAAATAAATGACCACTAGAGGAAATGCTAGATGCCAGAACTATCCTTCACAATTTAATGCAGGAATGACTAAATTACTGTGTTGAGCTCTTCCGTTTTCTGTTTATTCCCAAGTTCTTGAATCTTGTGGTTTTGGCTGAAGACTCTTTCATAGAAAATTTAAATTAAAAATTAAAAAATTAAAAGTGAAGCCTCTGTAAGGTGGTCAGGATATTCTGCTGAGATGGAAGCTTTTGAAACCGTTTAGACTTAAAAAAGAGAAATTCATTCAAATTTTTCATTTCTGAGAGGAAGTAAGCACTTGCATATCATATAAATGTCATCACTTGCATGTTGAATAAATATAATTTTTTATAAAGGATCTGCTTTGGAACTAAATGTTTGAGTGAGTGAAGGCAATTCCATATCAGTCCAAGGTAAGTAAAAAACCCTAAGATTTTAATACAACCCTCTTCTAATCTCTTCTTGTGCCTTTTTTGTTTGGTTTGTTTGTTTTGTTTGTGGGGGTGTTTTTTGTTGTTTGTTTGTTTGTTTTTGTTGTTTAGGCATGTTCATCATCCATGAATCATTTTCCTAGGCATCTTCACTGTGGAAGGAATATGAGTATCTCAGGAGCAAATTGGAGTCTGGCACCATAAAATGGCATTGTCATGTCTGTTGTTTTGTGAATCTTACAAGTTTATTGTAATTTGAACTTACGGGCTGACCCAAAATGTTTCTTATATCCACAAGCTAAGAAAAATATACTTAGTCATATTGACAATCTCAAACTCAATCTATTTGCAAAATGCCTAGCTATGTTTCTAAGGTAAAACTTAGCAATATTAGAATGTCAGACGAAAACAGTGGAGGTTTCTCACAGATTTTTATTTTCCATTTTAAGGCATGGCCTTGCTCCTGCTGGTGTCAGTGGATGCACTGACTGTACCATTGTAGAAGTGATTGTCTCAACTATACAGTTGTAAACCCAACTCGAACTGTTTTGAGATCTTATGATATGCATGAATGGAGGCATTTAAATAAGAAGGAGTGGAATAAAATTTCTTGCTGAAGCTTTACAAAACAATTCTGGAATCCACAGGCTCAAGAGCCAGGAAAGCTAAGGCCATGAAAGCCTTGACCTTTAGGTATTTTCTGCAGTCATTGGTTCTTCCGCATTCAGATGAATGTAATACAATATCAGCTATGCTACTAATTTAACAGTGCTTTGGGGCCAAGCGGCGTGCTGCACCATTTATATATTACATTTTTATATATTTAATTTTCTTTGCCTCACCTCCCAAAAGACGGACCTTAACGAAATACCCCTTGGAAATACTTTCTGACATTTACTATCAGCCCAGCTAAAGCACCATATGAGATTCTTAGCTGCTAGCAATTAAACATTGTCAATAATTTTTGACTAGTGTTTGATCTCCTGTCTTGGCTTTGCTATATTTGTAGGTAGATACAATAGTTGCAGATACATGCTGTCTACTACAGTAGCCTACCTCTAAAGGGTACACAAATACCTAAAATCTCTGAACTTCTTTTTCACAGTCCTGAGTATTTCTATAGATATAGACATGTGAAGAAATCTTCCAAAGGCCCTGCTCAGCCTTTGTACATTTTCATTGGAGCAATTTTACTTAATGCAAGAGGAAGAATTTTTCTGAGTTTGTATTATGTTTATATGTTTCCATCAAATCATAGTATCAGAATGTTTAGAAATGTATTAACTGTATTCAATATATTTGTCATAGATGGCTCATTCCTCTTTTGAAATAAAGGAAGTTGTTGTATTTTGTGTAGCAGTGGCTTGAAAGATATTCTAAAATGTCTTAATATTTTTGCGTGCAGCTGTAGTCCAATATGTGTATGTTTAATCGAAATTTTCCCAAAGACTTGCAAAAAATATACGGTATAACATGCCAGAGCTAACGATTTTGGTCAAGAGTTTATTTTAGACTTACCTTTATAAAAAAGCTGTCCTTCTAACACAGATGAACATTTCCTTTGGGAAAATGATTGTGTTCATCCTTAAAATCTAGTTATCTTTCAGCTACCACTGGCACGGCCCTTCTATGTCTATACTATTGAAAAAATACATGTCAAAGTATATAGAAAAATCAGTACTGGAAAGCTGTCATTGTTTCTTTCCCAGTCTGAAATATCAGCATCATAAGTATATTAATGAATAGAAGTCTGAAGGTAAAACTTTCCCACTAAACACCTTGGTTGCTCTTTTACACATAAAAAAGAGCAGTTTCAAATGCCCATCAGTGTCATCTAATTCCACTTGCTTGGCCTTAACATCTTTGTTACAATCACTCTTAAATTTTATGAGAGTTGGAGTTCCACTGCATTGCAAAGTTTGTTTTCTGTCTTTAGAATAAGTTCAAGAGTTGAAGAGATTAATTTGAAATGTCCATTGATATGCTCATTATTTAATATATTTCATATTTAACATACCTCAACCTGCCAAAAGAAATCTCTCTCAACATGCCATTGTTTCACCTGCACAGTACATTTATCACAATGATATTTTCAGAAATGAATGCATAGCTTTTTCAGAACATGCTTCAGTGAATCTTCTGGTGGCACATTTTCCATATTATTTTACTGTTAGGAACACCCCAAGGCTAATCAATGCACTCTGAAACTTGTAAATTAGAAACCAGATAGAATTGTTGAGATAAACCGTCCTATTTTAATTTTTTTTTCCTTTTTAGACAGTAAATAATTGTCCTTTGGTACAATTTTATGGGGTTTTTTTCCCAACCTGTTAACTACACTCTAGAAATAATTGTGAAGATAAAAGAGAGGCAAAAAATGAAATGAGCACTCTGAATAATAGGAAATGTCTCATTTCCAAAGGTTCTCCAGAATTGTTCATCAGCTGTTTTTTTTCTACAATGTGCAGCAGAAATAAACTTCTGGCTTACTTTGGTGGAATAAAACATAGGTGTGGAGCCCTCTGCAGTCCAATATGCTGCTGAAAATGCTATTTAGGGCATTACATGTATAAGAGCCTAGAAATAACATCTGGCCAGTATGAATTATGATAAATTCTTTCAAGTTAATAAAATTATGACATTTTCCGTCAGCTGAAAGATTGTCTGCCAAAATTGATAGTAACAGGATCAGAATAGGGAGTTTTAAGAGCACACAGTCAAGAATAAAATAGTCAGTTTTTCCATATTTAGAGTCTAATACATACATTGCCTCAAAGGACATTGCTTTGACAAAATATTTAAATACTGAATAAAATACTTCTAAAAAAATTAGAAGACTAAATATTAACATGTGACTCAGAAAATGATTGAGTTTGGTGTCAGTTGGCAGACTACAAATGCATATAGTGTTATAAAATGAATGCATAACAAATCAGTGCACAGATGAGAGACATTCAGAATATGTTATACTACTACTGCATGTGTGGGTACAATTTTTGGTGAAAACATTTGGAGTTAGAGCAATAGAGGTCTTTTTAAAGCACCTAGTATTTATAACATTTTAATCTCTGCACTTCAAAGTCTCTGTGGCTGTAATGGGTTATGTGTACAAATCATAGCTCAGTACCTGAAATCCACTGTGTTTTCATATTAAGTACCTAGATGTTCAAGGGACAAAAGGTAAAAATAGAGACCAGATTTAGGACTCTATGGGACTTGGGCTCAAAAATTACATTATTCATACTACTGCTGTAATTGGTTCAAATTTAATGTCGTTTTCACAGGCTAAATAGATGTTACGCAAGCAGATGCATACTCAAGTTCATAAGCAGATTTGTGGTAATTTTTTTTTTTAAAATATTAATAGAACTTTCTCATGAGAGTGAAAAAGAAAGAGCAGGATGAAAGGTATGCCTACTCTTACATAATTGTAAAAGGAGAAAACTTAAATCAGATGCATGGGAATTTTTATCCTCAATCATTTCCGTATACACACAAAGCAAAAATAATGATCAATTTGTGAAAATTAACTAGTGAATTCACTATTCTGATGAAATGGAAGCTTGATCCTGTTTTTACTTTGTAACCAGATTGAAGTTACCAGTATGATGTCATTGAGCTTTGCACTGAGTTTTAATATTGTGTGAAGTCTTGATATGGAAAGTTTCTGTAAAATTAATATCTCAGTGTTATGAATGGGACGACTCTGGCTTAATTTGACATATAATTCACAGACATTAGCACAGTTGAAGAAGGCGGCCCCTGCATTAATGTATTAGCAGAATCCTCATGGACTTCGTTGTATTTTGGACATACAAAAAGTAGAACCTACATTTAGGTGTTAACTTAGTGGAAAGACGATCTCATGGGAAGCTGGAAATTAAATAAAATAATAATTCTAAGGTAAACCATGTGTAATTCCAATATAGTCTCTTTTGACAGGCATAGTATTAAGCTATACTTATATTTTATGTCATTAGACATTTTCCATTATAAAGCCATGGTTTCAACTACTTTTAACTTTTTCAAACTGTTGATCTTATTAAACTAACTTTCAGTGGAATGGATATTGTTCCTCAGACTTAGATTACTGAAAAATAAGTTTATTTGATTGTGCCACTCCTTTATGATTACTTCCATGAAGAAGCACTATCATTTCTAGATTTTGAAGTAGGTGTAATTTTTTTGTGATGACAGAAATAAAAATTTTGTAGATAAAGAGAAATCAATGCCAATTCACACAAGCTCTTAAGCTTTTAAGAATTTTTATTCTCTCATGCTGACTTCATATTTGGTTAGGCTGACAATTATTTTGAAGGATCCATGTGAACAAAATATGCTCAGATATTTCTGTCTTGAACAGTCACCTTTTACTGCTCATGAAAAATGATGTGCATGATTGTCAGCACTTAAATAAATGGTCTCAAACACTGCAAAGAAGGAAGTTCCCACAAGATAAGCTACCACAACTGGCACAGATGGCAAACAGGAAGGTGTTAATTTCAGGTCTACACAGAAGTGAAAGTTTTGGGATTAGCACAGTGTACAAGATTCCACTGTGCATACTGTGAGAAAAGTGGAGACACAACAAAAGGAAGATGCCAGACCTGGTAAAGCAGATCCGTGTAACCTATCTGGACAAAAATTCCCACCATGGCAAACTGTGGCAAAGGAAGCAACTGCTTACACATGCCATCCCAAGTTGTGGGAATGGCACGTATGCATCTGGATACCCAGGACCTGGACTGAATAAAAGTGGCACCTCCAGAAGAACGCTCTGGGGATCCCAACCACAGAAAAAAACATAAGGGCCAGTAGGATGCAGCAGGAACCCTTGTGGTGGTGACTGTAATATGTCTCTCTTTCTCCCTCCGCCCTTCCTATTTCTGCCTCTCTCTCTTATTTACTGTTAAACAAAATTCATACTATTGACTTTGGCATATGGTCTCATTTGTACCTTAATTCAGACAGAGGCATCTTTTAATAACTGGACATTAATATAATTTCAGGAGTGGGTTCCTAACATTATTCCAGTGATCATAACAATGATGTCTGCTTCTAGTAAGTAGTGAGCAGTTGTAAGTAATCAAAACTCCCACTGTCCAGCTGCCACCGTAGTGCTAGTAGAGGAACCTGAAAAGAAAGGTGCTTTTAACTCTAACCTTTAGGATGACAGGTGAAATGTGCGGGTAAGACCTCTGATTTGAGCAATTGAGAGAGATTGAGATCTTACCTTGAATCAAAAGGAGAAAGTGGATTTGGTGGCTGAGAACAATTGGAGAAGTGACAATGAAATACAGAATGGGACATTTCAGGAAAAAGGGGCAAAGCAAAACTGTGCCTGAGAAATCTGTGAGGCTGCAACTATGGCAAAAAAACCAGTAAGAAGTCACTCAGTAGTACAGTCCACAATCATTTCAGATGAGGATTCAGAATTGTCACATCTTAAAGAAAGACAACATACTAATGGATTAGTAAATCTGCTGGTAAAGCAGATATCTCACTTTCCTGTAAAATCTTCTCTGGATGGTGACAACATCACTGATGATGTTATAAAGTTAATAAAATAAGAAGGACCTAGAGTCTAAAGATTGTCAACTCACTACTAGGAAGAGGTCATACATTGTGTGTGATGAAAGCTATTTTCTTTTTCAATTTACACTGTTTCTTAAAAACTAGGAAGTTGCTTGGAAAATACTTAAAATATTCCAAATGTAAAGAAAAACCTCTGAAAAGTTAGGCAATTCTAGGGTTAAGGTTTCCATTGAATGTGTAAACAATTATAATGGACAATTTGCAATGAATGATTGGAAGTGCTTTGTGTTAAATGAGCAAGAGTTAGCCTTGAATATTACATATATAGACTGGTACAAATGAGTCACTTGGGCAAATCTATTGAAATTAAATAATTCTTAGCGGGAAAGAATATGGCTTATTTTTGTAAGCAATTTTTCTTCTCTGCTTATACTACAAAAGAAAATCTATAGCAATTATAGATACGTCAGGAATACGCTATATTGTATCTGAGGTTATTTAGGTATCTAGACGACCCTTGGGCTGCTTCCTTTTACTCCTTTCACTTTATTTTCCAAATTACTCTCAGTCTTTCTTGTAGCTACCTCTATTACATGTGCTATGTTGGTAAATTCATTAAAAATTATGAGTTGTTTTGATGACATGATAATGGTGGAATGTATTGAATACCTAATAATACCTTTGTTTTCTGTAGATTGATTTATCCTGGTCTTTGGGCTTTACCTTGTCCTAGTTTTTAGATTGGAGTGATTTCTTGCCCTGCTAATTTTTGAGTGCATTTCTTCTCTTATTTAAAGACACATTGAAGCATTTGAAAGTGACTGAGGTTTTCATATTCACAATGATACCCATCAAACTGGATAGTAGGAAGTTATTTCAGAAGTGCATTTAAAATTCTTTCCCTATGTGCTACAAAAATTGACAACATTGTACTTCAGAAACTTTTGGAAAGTGCATAAGAAAGAAAAATAAACTTAGGTTCCTTCACAAACATAAAATAAAAATAGGATAGAATAAACAGCCTCTGTAATGCTATTTTTACAGGAAATCTTTTTGATACCCAAACACAGGATTTCAGGTATTCAGATGTTTTCCTTACGCTCACAGCATTGGGCCATAGTATGTGGCATCTCTTCTTTATCTAAACAGAACATGAGTTAATGTGACAGATAATTGCAAAATAATGACAGCACACACTTCTGCTTCCCATATATCCTGTGTTCATGCTGATTGAAATAATTTTTCTTCCATTTCGTTGGACAGTTCAGTCATTTTAATCTGAAGATCAGAAAATGGAAGACAGGTTGGTGGATGTTAAAGTACCGTCACCTTCACGTCACTTTTACTTATCAAAGATCCTCTGTCAGACTGCTTTTTTCCAATCACCTTTTAGATCAATCCCCATTTATTTGCAGCTAGTCCACGAAAATTTAGACAAAAGAAGGACAGTCTTCAAGGACTTAAGGGTATTTTATTGAAGTAATTCCTTCCAACTGCCTCGTAATATCTTGTCATGAGCCACAACCCCTTTTTGCATATTTGACTATATCTTCATTTTTGCTCTCTTGTCATGCCTGTTCTCAAAGGTGTATTTTAAGAATCCATTCCAAAAGAGAGTAAAATAGACTTTTGCCTCATTCCCTTCCCAATTTAGTTAGCTTCATTACATTGTACCTTCTATATACTCTAGACATGAGTGTATTACTAATGGGATTCCAGATGATCTTTAATGTTAATGAGAAAATTGTCACTCTGGGGGATTCATTTATGGTCCTACTTGCTAAGCAAGATTGACATTCCCTGAGTCACTGCTTTCAGTACAGATATTTCATTGACAGGAGTAGCAGCCAGCTTATTTCTCACTACCCACCCATTTCTTAAAGTCTTTGGAAGAATTAGTGGCACATACCTTTCTTAAATGCTTTTTTTTTCGTACCACTGCTTATCACTTACAAACCACTGTTCTGGATTTGCTTTTTGGTGCTAATATAATACAGCAGTTTAAAAGAAAGTGTTATTTAGCCTGTACACTGTGGAGATCAAATATTTTTTCCTGGACCTTGATGCTGAGTGTGTATGTGTCTGTGTATATAAATAAAAGTATGTATTTCTAGAACTTGGACAATAGCTGCATAAAATTTAGCCTTTCCAGCAGATGCATGGTACTTCAATAGGAAAAAGCAGCATCAGCAGTATGCTCCTTCAATTCTCAGCATAAGTTGCTCACTGGCAAAATTGGAAGTTCTAATTAGAGATTGGAGCAATAGTAGAGATTTTTTGTTACTGTATATTTTGCCTTATTGCTGGAAGGCACGAGAGAAGTGTGACATAGTCGAGAGTAGGCTCTCGGACAGGCACTAGAAGTAGAACACAGTGATTATGTAGATGACTATGATTAGATATATTGCTAATAACACCTAAATAACAACTCTAACATCACTACAATGGATTATAATATAATAAGATTATTCCTTGTGTTGAGTCATGTGCTTCCTTGAGACCCTGTTGCCTACTAAACTTCTCATAAAACTCTAGGTGTGGCTTGGTCCACTTAGTCTCAGATTTGGTCAATGGTCTACATCTAAAAGGCTATAAAATAAGCAGATTTGTCCAGAAATATAGATTTATAGTCTTCGGCCTTGCATAATTCACAACTGCAAAGCAACAAAACACCCATGTAGCTAGTTCAGCACTTTATTTCTGTATGTGACCAGATATTAGCACTTTTACACACCCAAAAGAAAGCGTTCCCTGTCTTCATGCTGTGTGTACCCTGCAGACATCTCCAACAGAGTGCAGAGTGGGTGTGGGCATGTTGGTCTACAAAAAGCTGTCTGCAACCTCAGGAGACAAGTTGGCCCAGCTGGCCCAGTCTCCAGCAGTATTTTATACCCTTATGCACATGCACAAAAGTCAATCAAAACCAACTCAACTCCCCCATCTCTGGAATACATTAATTATGTAAACATCCAGACAGTTCCTCCTGCAATACCCACCCAGTATTCTTATCTTAGGACAAACTACGTTGCTCAGCAGAGAGGGCAGAAAGGGAGAGTGTGTAAGATGGACACACATGCAAAGACTCAACTACCTTTTGTCACTATCTCAAGAAGAAAAGATATGCAAGGGAGCAGCCTCTGACCTCCTGAAATGTACATTTCTTTTTTTTTCACCTCTTAAAGTTGCAACAAATAAAAGCTGTCAGGCTTTAACTCTGCTACCACTTATTTCTCCCAGATGTTATCCCTTCAAAGTTTTGTTTTCCTCTATATCTCTGTGTCCCTTTTGTTGTTCTTTCTCAGTTTCATAAAAAGTACATTTTTATGCAGTGTCTAATGTAATTAAACTTCTTTACACAACTTATTATTCCCTGGAAATCTTCCACAGGCTAATTCCATGAATCTTTTTTTCTTTACTGTGATGTCTGAAATCCTGATATTTTTTCCCCACCATTTTCTTACCCAGACACACTAAACCTCTTCATACTGCTCTGCGTGATATCACCAAAATGTGTACTACACGCCCTTGATCAAATTCTTAGCTGCCTCATGGTGTTGTCACTTCTTTCTATTTTAAGCATGAATTGAAAAATAAAAGATGACATGAGGACATCAGGTAATAAACAGATATATCAATATCTATTATGAAAATACAAAATCATTCAGCAGATTAGTAAATTCATCTCCTGACATTGGGGAAAATAATAGATGAAGGGTGTGTGTACACCGGCAGCTGATTCCAGGATCATTTCAGTTGTCTAGGAATGCTGGCTTCTTCTATAATCAATTGGGAAACATAAGCACCTCCAGAGGGAAATTCATCTGTCTGAAATGGAAGAAGTCTCTTTCTATGACTGGAAACTTAGATTAATCTTTCAGGATTTGAAGCGTAAAAGTAGGTTAAATTAATCATATACTCCAAAGGCAGGTGTAAATTGGAAATACAAAGAAGTAGGAAAGCATGAAGAACCAGAAGAGGTTTTGTTCTTGGGCAGTTAGGTAAATTGGTGATGGAAAGGCCAGCACTGCGTTGGTCTAGGAGTTCAATATTGGCCTGGTAACTCGTGTGGGTGAATGAACAAAGAGAAAAAAGAAAGTTGTGTGGAATTCCTTCCTTTCTGCTGCAGATAGGGAGAGACAAGAACAACCTATCTCAGGGTGTGATGCATTGTGAATACATGTGATGGAGTACTCAGCATTTTAAATAGTTACTCACAACCTACAGGAAAAGATGGTATACTGCCCTGTGCAAACACTTCTGAGAGAGACTCAAAGAGAAGCTTTCATCTTAACACAGAAACTTAAAGTGCTATAAAAATGGGAAATATTATCGTAACAGTGGCATATCATTCTAGATACAGGGTGTTCAACAGTGAGTTACATGGGAGTATAACCATCAGCACAGACCTAGAAAGTCTGGGCATGGAACAATGGAGTCCAGGCTGAAATCTGCATTGTGACAGCTAGAAAATGTCTGTTATACTAGGCAGTTGGATCCCACAGAAGTGAATAGAAAATTTTTCTGTAACTGTAGTGACCTTTTAGATTAGACCTATTTCCAGATACTGATGGCAGAGGACTGTCTGACAGAGGATTGTCTTCCATAAGCCTACTCCTCCCCTCCCTGATGTACTATAATTCTTTACATATATTGTAACTCTAGCTAGTCTCTCATGTATATTCAAAATATTCGTGTTATTCAATGTGACACAGTAGGACTGTCTGATATCAAAAAACCAAAAAGACCAACAAAAACATTCCCCATGAAGCAGAAAAATAAAATGCAAAACTTCGTAGTAATACTTCTTAATATACTGCAGAGACATAATCCGTCTAAAATAAAGATTAATTCAGAAAAAAAAAAACCAAACTGAAAACAAACCTAAACAAAAAACTCCTCAAAACAAAGTTTGAAAATAATCAATCCTTCATAAAATAAGAAAACTGGAAATCATGAAATTGAGAATTCTTAAAACTATAATTTAGCAAGAAATATTGCTATATACTCACATGGCAATACTAGAGGAACACATTGAGGCACTTAAGTGAGTTGGCAAATCTTGAGACGGTTTATGTTGAAATAGTTAAAAGAATGGGTAATTTTCACATCATACACAGCCTAATCTTTGCAAAAGATGTGATGATGAAAACAACATTGTAAATCTAATATATAATTAGAAATTTAAAGTTGTTAAAGTGATACTGTCTAGTAATTTTGTTCTTCCTTGGGATAAAATTTGGTTTCTATAAATAATCCATTTCTCCATGGATACTTGTTAAATGCCTTTCCATCACTTGACCATTTACAAGAAAATCTGCAACTGGAAATTAAACATTATGGTGAAGGGTCACAAACATGCATTACTATATCAAAAATATGAAGATCTTCATCTTGGGGAATTTGCATTTTAGGAAACCTATATACTTAAAATAAGGAATAAACAATGAAGGCATGATGCTGAACAAAGCTAATTATTCTGTATCCTGTGTTTATTTTGTTATAGCTGTTAAAAAATGCCCATGCAAATTCCATCTACACAACTGCGAGGACAGACTGAAATCTGTTTTGTTCACCATCTGAATTCTATTTGTTCAACACTTCACAGGAGGAAGTCTCTGAATAACAGACAACCTGTCTTACAAGCATGATTGTCCAAATAATCATTTGCCAGCCAAAATTGCACCGATCTATAGCATAACTTTCTCTTTCTGGCAACCCTAACTTAGTTTCACCCAGAGCTCCCTTTGGAGCCTCTTGCCTACCCTGGTAACTCCATCTGAAGCTCTAGCCTTTCTCTTTTGTCAATTCTAATCTTAATCACACAATTCTGCTTGCTCCATGAGTAAAATAAGCCCAGCTGTAGCAGGAGTGCTGCCAGAAATCTAGGGCAGCCAAAGCAACCCTTACATCAAGAAATTCATGGATATAAGGTTTCTAGGATTGCATATAGTGTGAATATCAGGGTTTTGGTTAGATTAGGAAAAGCAGAAAGCCAGGAGTTCAATTTGGGACTGATTTGAAAAGGCAAAGCCAAAGCAGTTCTGTCCAAGGAATCTCCAGTTTGGGAAAAGTCTAGGGTGTTTAGGAAGAAGCGCAGAGCTCCAGCGAGAGTAGAACTGAAAAAAGGCCCCCAGAATAACATGAGGAATAATAAATGATTCTTTTTTCCTAATAAAAATTTCACTATTGGAATATCCAGACCTACAGATCAGACATAGGTTAACATTTTAATTAATGCTAGGATCATGGCTAGGGTTCAGATTGTGAAAAAAAAGAAAGCCAAGAACCACAGTTGGATTTGATCTGGAAACAGCTACCAAAGGAAACCGTTGGCTACAAAAACATTACCCTCAAGAATTCTTCATCTATGAGAATTCAGGTGTGGCTTTTGTGAGGCTGAGCATGGTGTTAGAAGGAGAATTACACCTGAGAGGAAGAGCAAGCCCTGAGTTCCCATTGCTGTGGTACTGGAAGATTTCTACCAAAGGTGAAATAGGACTGCCAGACCTTTTTTCCCTGTAGACTAGTATTTGGAAGGTCTTGGTTTCCTTGATCTATGGCTCGTTTTATGGTTAGGATTACAGTAAACTCAGGTTTGGTTTGTAAGAAAGAACCCCAGCCATCCATCTGGACCCGGGCTGGAAAGAGGTTAAGAAATCAAACTGAAAGTTGACAGAATTTTATTCTCAGAAATTTTTCATCTCAGCAAAGACAATGGATGCTGTGTGCAAGGAGCAGATTAGGTTATATATAGGGTTAAGGTTATATATAGGGTTAAGGTTATATTTGAAAGAAAGAGAAAGACCATGTCTTCACTTTAAGGTGTCTGAGAAATTTCTTGCCAAAGACAAATTCTGTAAGGAAGAGTCATCTGCCTTAAGGTGAAGTCTCTTCAATATCTCTAGTTTCTGGGCTTTCTGAACCCATAGTTGTACTTGGAACGGGATTACAAATGTCTGCTCGGGGAAATTCAAGGCTACCCAAAGTTTTCACTTCAGATCAATTTTGCCTCAGGAACTAGTCTGGGATGTCATGTCTAAACTATGATTAGAGTCAGGGTTGGGGCTGAGAGAATGAGAAAGCCCAGAGCAGAAGTTGCAGAGGGTTGGAAAGCTGTGTTTGAAGAAAAAAAAGGACTGGAAACATAGAGCTCTTCTGTCTTCTCAACCCTAACTCTCATCTTCACCCAAGTGTTTGGCTGAGCCTTGCAAAACACACACAGGTCCTCACTAGCAGAGAGTTTGCCAGGGGAGAATTTCTTCTCTCAGACTCTCTCCAGCTCCTCTCAGACTTACTTTGCCGCCTTTCTCTTTCCTGCAGAACCTGCAGATTTTAGCAAATTGATATGTGGACCTGCTTTTTGTGACCCCTTGTTATTTCTGACCATATTTTTCTGTCTGTAGATACATGACTTCACTTTTACAAAATAATGGTAGGTCTCAAGATTCAAAACCAGCTGTATTTTTTATTATTTTTATTTTCCTCTTTTCATATATGCCAGTTCCTGCTGACTCTGGTGTCAGTTTGCAGCTGTCTTGTTTTCAGCTTTCTGTGAAACAGAACAAAATGTCAGCAGATAACCTGTCTTTCTTGATGTCATTTCATAATCAAAAAATTGCAAAATGTGGACCACTGTCTGAGTTCAGTGCTTTTCCTTATTAAAACACTTAATCATTCTTTCTAAAGAACTTATGCTATTTCTACTAACCCATTAAATTAGGTGAGATGAGGACAAGCATTTACTGTGTTTTACTGAAGACACTTTTACTGATGTCCATTAAACTATAGTGCAGCGTCAAACATTGCTATCTATCTGACATACACAATGGGGAAAAACAGAATTTCAGAAGCAGGGCAATAGTGAAAAGGATTTCTATGTTGTCTCACCGACTTATGTAGATTTTGTTTCAAGAATTATTCTATTTCAAAAATATCTATTGTAAATAGGTGTTACATATTTGCAGAGAACAGTATGAAACACCTCTTAAACTCTTTAGTTTTCTGTTACCTTTCTAATGAACTTTCAGGAAACTTTAGAGAAATCAAAATCCCACTTAATATGGAGACAACCTTTAAAACAATAATAGGATTTGGAATTATTTATCTTGGCTGCTATTTCTTAATGCCACAGTTACTCCTTTTAAGGTGTCTTCTACAGTGTCTGTGGTGCTTACAGGTCACATTTTCTCTCAGTTTTAGCAGTATTTTGATGAATATTTTATTATTTAACTGATATATCCATGATTCTTTTGCAGTTTTATCAGCCTTCCAGACTGTCTTCTATATTTAATTGATAAAGGATATACAATACCTAAACCCCTGAACAATGCCTATGTGCCTTTTTGGGGTTTGTGGGTTTTTTTTAAATATTAATAATTAAGAGCCAGATTTAGTTAAGTCTGGATTAAACTATGGGAAAAGGCCTTAGAGTGAAGATGTACCCAAGAAAGCTGTTTAAATATTGAAGGATTGTCTCCTCCAAGTTAAAGAGTGGTTTAACCTAACAAGCAGGAAGTCAGGCAAAAATGCTAGGAGGCCTGTGTGGATGAAGAAGGAACTCCTGGCAAAACTCAAACAAAGTTGGTAAAATCCAGAAGTTGGAAGCAAGAACAAGTAAGTTGGAAGGAATACAGAGACAATGAGCATGTAGAAGTGTGGTTAAGAAAGCCAAAGCCCAGCTGGAGCTGAATCTCATAAGGGATGTCAAAGTCACCAAGCAGGGCTTCTATGAGTACACAGGTGACAAAAAGAAGACAATGAAAATGTGGGCCCCCTGCTGAATGGGGCAGAGGCTGTGGTGGCATAGGACATTGAAAAGGCTGAGATACTGAATGCCTTCCTTGCCTCAGACTTTGCTAGCAAGGCCAACCTTCAGGAACCCCAGGCCTTAGAGACTGAGGGATAGGCTGGAGTAAGGAATATGTACCCTTGGGTGTAGAGGATTAGAGACTACCTGAACAAATTTGGCATACAGAAATCCATAAACCCTGATGCAATGCACCCAAAAGTGATGAGGGAGTTGGTTGATGTTATTGTGATGCCAATTTTGATAATCATTGATGAGTTGTGGTGACTGGAAGTGCCTAAGGAATGGAGAATGGGAAATGTCATGCTTATCTTCAAGAAAGGCAAGAAGGAGGATGTAGGGAATGGTGGGTTGGTCAGCCTCACCCTGATACCTGGGAATAGAGCAGCTAATCCTAGAAAAAATTTCCAGGCACATGACAGACAAGACAGTCAACAAGAGCAATCAGCATGGGTTCAACAAGGGGAAGACATTCTTGACCAACTTCATAAACTTTTGTGTGGTTTGGTAGATGAGGGAACAGCAGATAGTGTCTACCTAGTTTCAGTAAGGCTTTTGACACTGTCTTCTGAAACGTACTCATAGATGAGCTGATGAAGTATTGGCTGGACGAGCAGTCAGTGAAGTGGATACAGTAAACTGTATGACTGCTCACCACCCTCTGGACTCAGACATTCAACCAAAAGTCTATTTTGAGGCCAGTAACAGAGAGGGGTCAATGCTGATCCCATTTAGCACCTTATATAATGATCTAGACGATGAAGCAGAGTGTACCCTCAGCAAGTTTACTATTACAAACACCAGGGAGGAGTGGCTGGTAGAGCAGAGGGTTGTGCTGCCATCTGGAGAAACCTCAACATCCAGGAGAACTGGTCTGGTACAGGTACATCATGGAATTCAGTAAAGGGAAATACAAAATCCTGCACCAGGGAGGCGTAATTCCATACACCAGTATATGACTGTCCAGGAAAGCAGCCTTGCAGAAAAAGACCTGGTATGCGTGGTAGACCAAACTGAACATGAGCAAGCAATGTGTTCTTCGTGCAAAGAAGCCTAATGGTATCTTGGGCTGCCTTAGACAAAGTAGTGCCAGCAAGTTGAGGGAGGTGATCTTTCCTCTGTACTCAGAACTGATGAGGCTGCACTTGGAGTATTGTGTCCACTTCTGGACTCCCCAGTACAAGACAGATGTGGAACTACTGGACAAGGTCCAATAAAGGACCACTAAGAAGAATAAGGCACTGGAGCATCTCAGATCTGAGGAAAGCTGGGACTTTTGAGCCTGAAGAAGTCCTGGGGACATTCTCATCAATATACACAAATGTCTGGAGGCAAACTGTAAAGAAGCTGAAGCCATGCTCTTTTCAATGACAGAACAAGAGACACAGGCAGTTCCATCTGAACATCACAAAACACCTTTTTGCTGTGATGGTGACCAAGCACTGGCACAGGTTGCCCAGAAACGCTGTGTGGTCTGCATCTGTGAAGATATTCAAACACCAGGTCCTGAGCAACCAGCTCTTAATCACCATCAAAGTGTATTCACATATAAATTGTTCTCTCGGGTAGCTTTGGAAATTATTTTCTTCCTTACTTATTGGATTGGGAAGGAGGAATTCCACATGTGTGAATGTAATAATACTGATAAATGGACTACTCATAGTGTGCACATCATAAGACACCTATGAAGAGGGAAATTATGCTGGTAACCCCTGCTTCATGGTCCTATGTTTCATGTAGCAGAGTATACATACCTTATTTCTTGACATGGTCAGCTGTTCTAATGTTGTTTATCTCCCAATTTTAGATGTTGTTTACAAAATATGTCTCTTAATGAACATGAGCTGATCAAAAAGCAGTTAATTTCTCTAGTTTAAGGTTTGACGAGTATCATGTTATACTGGGTTGCGCCAACATTGCTCATAGCACAACGTCCCAGCTGTTAAAAAAGTAATTTAATAGAAGATTAATACTATATAACATTTGCTCTGTTGAGATATGGAATTTTAGCTTTAGGAAGATTTAGGAGTATGAACTGCTTGGTCACTATTATCTATTTGCACAGAAGTTAATTCTATTGTAAATACTCTAGGAGATCTCAGAAACGGTTTTCTACTCCTGCACTGGCTTTACGTGACGAGATTAAGGTGTCTACATTTGAACTAGCTGTCTAGACATTTTTGTTCAGTCACGGGATGACTGAATGCATTCATTTCTACGCATGTTTTGTTACATAGATAGAATCACAGATCTCTAAAATAAATGCAATAGTTTTATTCTAGATGTACTTAATTATCTACTTAAATTGTGTAGATGAGCAAAGTGCTTACTGAAATGTCACTTCAGTAACAATCTTACTATATGTTCAATAGAAATGGGTCTTTTTATTTTCACACATGCATATATAGATCTCTTATGGTTCTCCTAATGATTCTGTATAGTCTTTTCCATTTTTCCTCTTACATAGCAATAAATGTTACCAAAGGGTCCAAAGGGATCAAAATGCTTTAGAGTGTATCCATATAATTTTAATGAAGACTGGGCCTTATAAAAAAAGCTGTGTGCTTTTATCTGCTGTGGGTTTCGATAGTATTAGAAAGAAAGGTTGTTCAGCAAAAGGATCTAGTTATAAATGGCCCATTCTTTATATAAGTGGGCCATGACTCAGTAAAACCAACACATATCTTGTGTATGGTGTAATGAATGGCCTGTTGACTACAAACCAAAAAGAAAATAGGATGACTCCTGTATTTATAGAACCCATCATTATATTGTGTTCCCAGACTCTCTGTGAGGTCCAGGGAATTCCAATCCATTTCAGTGATTAAAAACATTTTCTCATATCTTCTTCGATTTAATGTTCATCTCTCTAATATCTTACAAACCTTTTTAAGAACTCAATATACATATTTCCCCTTGGTAAGGTTGTGTTCTTTTAGTATGGCCAGGATCTCCTTGAAAATTAAATTTTGGAGTTTTGTGGTCTCACCGAGTGACAAGCAGCATCTTTTCTCAGTTTAGTTCTGTGATAGTATATTTACTGCCATCTTTAACTTGGCTACAACTACTCTTTAGCCTATGTGTTACACACCTGGCTTATTTCATAATAGTACATATGTACATTAACCTGATGCTTTGTGAGCATTCAGGTTTCCTCAGCTGATTTACACAGGATTAATCACACAAGATTTTTCAGTAGATTCAAGAAAGGCTTTAGGACCTGAAATGGGTAACTCCCTAAGATCAGGAATGAAAACTAGAGTTCTATTTGGCACCTGAGACACCTACTTTTTTTGGGACAATTAGGCTCCTCAGAACAAAGATCTAAAAAGTGTAAAGACAGGGCACAGAATCAGCAACAGGACCTGTTACACCCAATGAGAACAGGTGCTTAACGGAGGTCTGGAGGCAAGTGCCTACACCCAGCTGGGTTTCAAACAGATTCAAAAAGTATTCCTTCCTTCTTTTAAAATTAGAGCTGATGATGGAACTTCTTGTAAACTATGGAATAGACTGGCAGAAAACAGAAGAACTGACTATTTTCAGTCCTATGAGGATTCAAACTGTCTTCCACAATTCAAAAGGGATGTGAATTTAAGGGGCAGTAGAGAATACTGTTTCACCATCGTTTCAAAGCAGTGCTATCAGGTAAAAATAAATGTAATGTATTAGTTTAGCTGCTGATAGTGAAAATATGGTCATGATTCTACATCTCAGGGTCTTCTGCACTGAGCTGAAATGAAGAAAACTGACAGATGTGGTTGATTTTTTTTTCAATGGAAAAGAACTGTAAATAATGACTGCAGAAAGACTTGGAAGTTTTAGGTTCTGGTGATGTTTATTGCATGATAGAGTTCTGATGATTTTTTTGAAAATGAAAGAGGTGACTTTACACTCATTTGAATAAAATTGATGTCCCAGTCTACTGCAATCCATAAATGATGATACTGAGTTAAATGAGTTAAATATAACTTTGTTATACTTAGCTGTGAAATACATCACTTAGCTCCATGAAATAATTTAGATCATGAACCTCATTTATTTTTGAATGATCCAATTACTAATAAGGAAGACACATGCAGAAAAAAGACAGGAAGATACTGAACATTTCATCAGATCCTTAAACATATAATATGGTTCAGTCTTGCCAAAGTCGATGAAGCTAGAGTTCAAAACTTTTACTGTTCTGATAAATAGGATTTTTGCAGTCAAAGATAGAGGTTTTTGCAAAACTAAAAATGTATGTCTTTAAGAGGTCATTGGCTTTCAGTTGAAAGACCAGATTGTAGGATCTCAGTATATATTTTGAATTAATCTTTCATGCTTCAGCTATGTTATTGGAATTGGAATAATATATCAGTCTACAACACTGAACTTCTTTTTAAAAATGTGTGTAAATAATCTTGTGTGAATTTACTGATGGAAAACTTACTTATGTGACTAAAACAACACAAAAGCAAGACAATAATGTTAACCTGTGAGATCTGCACAATAGAATATCTATGCAATATCTATAACTTTTTTGCTGGAATTTATAGGATTGACTCACATCCTGTGCTCTACCAGTTGCTTTTGAACTTTGAAGCACTTAATGCTCTGTATGGTTAAATGTCTTCATAGTCAAAACTTGGTTACTAGGAAACAAAATCTCTTATGAAGTAGTTTACAGATTTCAAAGTATGTGAGAACTACTTTGTTACATTTTTTTCACATACTTTGCTTTATATGCTGATTGTATTACTCTGTTAGCTGCTTTCTAATGACCTCAATTTTGCTCCCAAATAATATTGACTTAAAAAATACAGTAAAATTAATTTCTTCTTTGCAATTGAAATTCATCTGTCTAATTTCTCCTATCTAATTTAAATAAAAATGTGCAAACTTCAGGGAAATTAGATTTTTAAAAAACAAGATGCAATTTAGATAATTGCCTCCATTTTATTATGTGTATATTTGTGTACGTTTACAGTAATACATCTGTAGAGTGACAGTGAATGGCTTAACTGAGGTATGACTTCTTGTTAAAGTTTCATTTATTAAAATGAGAATCTAATAGAGATTTGTTTGTACCATAGACTAATAGGAGCTAATCCATCCTGTGTATGCTTCAGCAACAGCTGTGTCCTCTTCACAGATATTTTTACACCATCCAGTATCAGAGTGTTTCTTTAGTCTCAGCAGCAATCACTGCTCATGTAGAGGAATCAGATGGAAATCTGATTTGTCAGGACTTGTCTTTGGTGTTTCACGGAATACAAATCTCAAGCGGCCAAGCCCTCTCCCTTTACATTAATACAAACAAGGCTGGACCCTGAATTCCTTATTTATCATGTTTGCAGGAAGTTCTGTAAAAGGGCATTTTTCTCCTAGTTTCATGACACTTTTAGTTTCTAATAAAAGATAGGCAAAAATATAAAATGGGATGTGTAAGGTATCTTCTGAAAGAGCATCACTTTCTTCATTGATTACATGAAAGATTGAAGCATCATCCAGATTGGAAGGGATCTCAGGAGGTCTCTAGGGCAGCATCCTTCACAAAGGGAGGTCAGACCAAGCTGTTCAGGGCTTTAGCTAGTCTGTTTTTCGTAGCCATGAAGGATGAAGGCTTCACAACTCGGCAACATATTCCACTGCCTGGCCATCATTACAGTGAAAATGGTTCTTCCCACACCAGTTCAGAACTTTCTCTGTTGTTGTTGGTGCCCCCTGCTTCTCATATTCCCACCATGCCCTCCTGCAAAGTCCCTGGCTTTGTCTTCCTGCAAATCACCAGGATTATTGAAAGAGTGCTGTTAAGTTTCCCTTCAAGCCACCTCTTCTCTAGGCTGAATAAGCCCAGTTTCCCTAGTCTTTCATCACAGAACAAGTGCTCCTGCCTCTGATCAGCTTTGTGACCCGGTTGATTAGTTGGGAAGCCCACCTGGACACTAGATGTGTACTGAAGATGTGGTTTCATGAGCATTGTGTTGAAGGGGGAAATCACTTCCCTTATCTATTGGTTATTTGGCAGCACAGTAATCTGCTGATACTTTCTAAAGCTCTTTTGATATGCTCTCTCTCTCGGGTTCAGGAAAGGAGATACGGATTGTAACACAGATTGCTAAGGCATTAGGTAGACTTTGAAAGCCCTTGCTACAGGACTCCCTAAGGATAGACTTCTATTTGCTATTTTTAATGCACTATGTTTTTTCTGTTTGTTGCCTTCTAAATTCATCTTAGGCTGGAACATTGAAATTGGCATAATACCGTTTGGGTGGGCAGTATGCCACACTAACAGATGGCTATGCTAGTGGACAAGTTATGTGCATCCCTTTTGATTACGATGGGCAGGAATCTTGAAACAGCCATCACTGTGGAGCTTCTGAGCCTGTTGTAACAGTCTTAAGTCATCACTGCTGCTGCTCAGAGATACAACTCTGAATATCCCAGAATAGCTTGTGTCTCCATGTAAAGTGTTTCTGCTCCAGTGGATCAGATTAATTTTGAGCTGGAATAATAATATTTAAAAATCTAAGTTCACTTCCCTCAGGTTTTCATGGCTACCATTTCCTGTGACCTGTATCTCCTGTGTCTCACAAAAATCCTTATTTTTCTTCTTTTTCAGAAAAGCAGTCTTCTCCTTAGTTCAGCAATATTTTTGACAGGCACATTTGCCCAAGTAGAGAGGCAGACAAGTAGTTAAATAAATTGATCCTCTGTTTGAAAAATCTGAGAGCACAGTTCTTTATATGAGTGGCTTAAAACTTCTGGTATGCTTCCCCTAAATAGTTTTAGTACTTTGACTCCTAAATTGTACCTTCTCTTCCTATTTTAATGACAACCAATAAAAATGGGTTTTTTAAATCAAGATCTGTTACACAGGAAATTTATTTTTGCTCATAATTTTGGATGAGAAAATTATTGTCTATAGTGATTATGTCTCTATTCAGAGATTTATGCTTTATGTGGGGACAGTATCTTCTGAATTATTTTAAAACAGGAGAGCTAACCTTGCACTGTCAAAATAAACTACTTTTTAAAAAACCAGTCTGTTACGAAGGTGTACTGCACCTTGATGGTGATTTTTATTTTGTGGTTTTAGACTTTTATCTCCCTTTTAGCATAATCTCTACCAGATATTTTATTTTTATAAATATAAAACTTAAATTAAAAAATAGTTTGGAATATCTTCTGAAATTATATGATGAAAAATGTAATGAAACCAGATTTTGCATCTGATAGCAAATGATAAGAATTATGTTAATATTGATTGCATTATCTTAATCTCTACATCCACTGTCTTTCTTAGATAACATGATGATATGAATAAGTATATTATTCTGATAGAGCAGAAAAGTGTGGGACAGTATTGTGTTCTGTATTACTGCTGTATTTCAGAGCTTTTCTCTAGCGGAGGAAGCTAGCCAGTAAGCAGTGAGGAAGGATCATCTTTTGGAAGCTGATTACTACTGCATTGTCAATATGCAGCAAAGTGGCATATATCACTGTCAATATTGGACTGAGAATGATCAGAACTCCATGAAAATGAACGTATGAAAAAGGATTTGAGCTCTTCAGTCTAGAAAAAAGAAGGCTGAGAGGACCTATAGAAGCCATCTTCAAATACAAAACAAGGAGGAAGCAAGAAAAGGAATAATCCATCCTTCTTATTCTCTGCAGATATAGTGACGAGTAACAGGCTTTAATTGAAGAAAGGAGGAGGTAAGGGATATATCAGGTTGAAGTATTTAAAAGCTGAGAAGGGTTGAGCACAGGGACAGGTTATCTGAGTAAGTAGTGCAGCATCTGTAACCGGCAGGTTGTAAGAACTGGTTACCTTAATAAAATAGAAGGTATGCCAAGTCCTCAGTTGGGGATGGATTACTTTATCTGTCAAGATTTCTTCCAACCTGTTTATTCTACTATTATTAAATGCCTTGATATCATATAAAGTTCCACGCTTTTCTTTTTTAGCTTGCAATGTTATCCTTTATGGAATGAGAATCCCTAATTAAAAGAAAAGATATTCTACATGGATCAAAATATATGTAAACATTTGAAGCATTTAAACACAAAAAGCTCTAATTAATGTCCTATTTTTGTTCACAGGTGCTCAGAAAGGGAGGAGCCTAGAGCCGTGTGGTTGTGGTTTGATTGCTATTCTATGCCAAACATATCATCACTGGGGAGTCCTGGCTTCAGGGGGAAGAAAAAGATGAATGCACACCAGAAGTGGGCCATTTTACTCCATTTCTTCCCCAGGGAAGTTAGCAGTGACCAATACTGCAGACTCTGTCCCCCTTCTGCCACTGCCTGTGCCTTCCCACCCCTCAGGAGAATGCAATTCCAAGGAGCAAACACAGGCAAGATGTGCGCACTGAGCTGAAAGGAGATGAGTTGAGCCAAGCCCAGCCAAGCCCAGCCGAGTACTGCGGACCACAGCCAAGCCCAGTGGAGTGAGTGGTCTGGGAACTGGCAGCATGGTGCAGTGCAGGCAGTCTGGCTTTTGGGGGACTTGTCTGACATTGTTTTTCGTTGTCTTGGGAGGCCACGTGGTGCTAGCTGTGGAAACGTCCACCATCTTGTCTTTGTCTCAGGAATAACTGTGTCACTGCCAGACTGCGGAAACATCTGCCATCTTGTCTTTGTCTCAGCGGCCATCCAGAACTGAGTTGAAGTGGTGAGCACCTTTTCTATGTAAATCACCCTCTTTTTTGCATACTTTTGTTATTAATATTGTTGCTGTTACTGTTCATTTCTTATTCCATTGCTGTTTGTTTTCAGTAAATTGTTATCTCTACCCATAGTTTCTGCCACCAGAGAGGGTATAGGAAAGAGGAGCAGTTTATTTGGAGTTTAATTCCCATCTGGTTTTAAACAACCATGTGCAAATCAAAGACTGAAAGAATCATTTGTCATTTTGCTCCTTCACACAGCAAAATCATAAGGATATTTTCAAATGTCAAAATATACTGAGCATGTMAGAGTGCTGAATTCAAGGTATGGATTGGAAAGGATTAATTAACAGATTTCTAACACCGCAAAAATTTTATTAAAGCTAGGTTACATTTTCCAGGAGGAGTCCTGATCTTAAAACATTTTCTACCCTGGATGCATGGGACTGCAAATGGCTGAAGTCCTTATTTCCTTGAAGGAAGTCCAAAGAAAGTAGAAGATGAGAGAATGCAGCAATTACAGAATCAAGCATTTTTATTTCTTCAATTAAAACGAATGCAGTTAAAATAAACTTCAGTTAAAAAAAAATACATTTGTAGTCTATGCATGTGTTACACCCCGGTTACTCAAACCTGGGACTGAACCAAGATTCTTTTTCTCTGGGTAGGCGCAAAGAGAAAATTCAACCAATATTTCCCAAGAGGTAAAAAACACACAAAAGTTTACTGGCAGAACTATAGAAAATTAGAGAACATTTGAAAAAGAATAAATGGTACACAAAATCACTTTTCCCAGCATAAACTTAGCTCATTAAACATAGAAAAATCTTACCACCCATTTGATGTTATTTTCTGTGAGAGAAAAGTTAGAAAAAGAACAAAGAGAGGAAAACAGGAAGATAGGACAGATATAGAAAAACAGGCATAGCTACCAACTCCTGGGTTCCAAAGATGTAATTCTCCAAGATGGAGGTAGGTGAAAGACAGAGGTAGCCACATGATGGGGCTTCTTAAACCCTTGGCTCCATCCCTGGGCCTGCCTCCCAGGTGGGACCTCCAGTCTGTCGTCCAAACAGGAATGGGTAAGGTGACACCAAGGGGCTGTCTCCAGTGTCCCTTGATTGACGGGGCTGGGGGCGCACGGGAGCCGGGCGCTGCCCCACCAAGGTGGAGCCTGATCTGCCCCCTTCCCCACAATTCCAAGCTCCTCAAGATGTCTCGAACCAGACTACATCCTGTCTCTGACAGCATGTTGTAACAGCAAACATTTTTCTGAAGAACTAACTTCCTAATGAGAAGCAAAAGGAATATTGAATCTATAGAATATAGTATGTATAGTATAATATAGTATTTCTTACCATTTTAATGTGTAGCAACTGTCAAAGCAATCCATGTAATTATATAGCTATTATAGGCTTCTTGCATCAAGAGTTTCTCAGTCTTACTGTCAGCTGTTACTTCACTATAAAAAGCTTCTGTACTGTCTCTGGTAGAAGCAAAGTTGGCTCTGAATGAGTTTAATTATCCTTTTTCTGACTAGTAGGATTCAGGAGTTGTTACTAAAGATTGTCAGAGGTATGCTGGCAAGCCACAGTGTGTAATGAGATCTGTCAGAGCATTTCCTCCACAACCTTTCTCAGGCTCTTGGAAATCCAGTAAAGAAAATTGTGGTGGCAAACATCGAGCGAGCATCTGACAGTGAAATCTAGACTGAGTGCTAACTGTGGGACACAGCCTATAATAATCATGCCGTAAGTATGTACGTCTGTACTCCCTGGTTGAATGTGAGCGGCAAACAGGACCCTGGGCTGTGGACTATAAAAGCCAAAAGTAGAGAAGACGCAGCCTGCAACCATATGCAAACTGCTTTCTGGAGCATATTTTCTTATTCTTCTCCTAGTATTGTCAGTTCAGATTTCTTTTCAGAAATAGTATTCAGGGCTACAGATGTCATTTTTCTGGGCCTCTGTAAAGTTTTTGACACAGTCCTCCATGACATTGTTCTCTCTAAACTGGAGAGAGATGGATTCAATAGGTGGACTACTAGATAAGAAAATGGTTGGAAGTCACATCCAGTGGTCAATGGCTGAGATCCTGATGGATGTCAGTGACAAGTGGTGTCACAAGTGGTCAAGGGAGGGATGCTGCCCCTCTGCTCTGCTCTGGTGAGACCCCACCTGGAGTACTGCATCCAGCTCTGGGGCCCCATCACAGGAAGGACATCAACCTGTTGGAGCAAGTCCAGGGGAGGCCACCATGATGGTCAGAGAGTTGGAGCATCTGTCTCATGGAGAAAGACTGGGAGAATTGGGATTGTTTAGCCTGGAAGAGAGTAGGCTTTGGCATCACCTAATTGTGGCCTTCCAGTATCTGAAGGGAGCCTATAAGAAGGATGGAGCCAGACTTTTTACAAGGGCATGTAGTTACAGGACAAGGGGAAATGGTTTTGAATGGAAAGAGAGTAGGTTTAGATTAGGTATTAGAAAGGAATTATTTACTGTGTGTGTAGTGAGGCATTGGAAGAGGTTACTTAGAGAAACTAGGGATGCCCCCTCCCTGGCTGTGTTCAAGGCCAGGTTGGATGGAATTCCGAGCAACCTGGTATAGTGGAAGGTGTCCCTGTCCATGGCAGCAGTGCTGGAACCAGATGATGTTTAAGGCCCCTTCCAAGCAAAGCTGTTTTATGATTCTATGATTCAAAGCCGGATATTTATGGTTTTATTATATTGAATTTCACAAAGAATAAGACTGACAGCTAATATGGGCTATTTTTGGTCAGAAATGTACTAAGCTAGCTAAGCTGTCGGGCTGCAGTCATGCCTGACAGACGAATGAATGAAATTATATCATCCTAAAGAGTTTCTCAGTAGGGTGTTACCAAGATGATAATCAGATTTAATTATATTGGCTGATGCACTTACATTCTTAGAGCGTGAAAACATTTTTGTGTCTGCTCTATTTGAAGTGCTACTTTCTACACACCAAAATGATCAGCTTTTGAAATTTGCTGGTCTGATGGTAGAAAAAATGGATTTTCGGTGATAATAAGGAAGAGGTTTGGATCTGAGAGTGTATACATCAGTAATGACCCCACACTTACACAAACAGGTGGTAAATTGTCATCTTCTCAAATCCTCCATTTTGCCATATGTGTGTTCAGTAGTATTTCATTTTGGGAAGAGGGACATGTAGGAGGTTATTACAATTTTCATACTATTAGAGAGTATTTAGAATTTCGTAGGTTAAATCTGCTTTTTTCAAATCTTTTAGAAAGTATTTTTACTTCTGCGTTTCAGTTCAATGTTTTTAATGCTAACAAATCCTGCCTGTATTACTGTAAAAGCACTGAGGTCAGTGTTAAGTATAATTCTTGTCAAAGAACTGGATTCTATCCTAAATTAAATTTTATTTTTTTTTAATTTTTCCCCTTTGTAATACTGAAATATTTGAAATGGGGCCATATGAATAACACAGAGAAAATTATGCATAATATGTAGTGAATAATCCTGGTAACACATGTTTTTCAAATACAGTCATTCTCAAGTATATTAAGACATGCTCAGGGAGAATTTTAATCATAGCATTGATAATTTGGAAGAGAAGCAGAAGCAGAAAATACCTAAAATAAGGAAACTTAATTTCTCCCCTCCACACTTTTAATCATTGAGTCGTGCAGTAGAAACAACGCTGGCAAATTAATTGACTGCTGAGAACAGAAAATAAAACAAATAATAAATATTAATTACTCTGTTTGTTATTATTTTATTTCCTCAAATAGACCCTATATTTTCAATCAGATTGTTTAGAAAATTCAATAATTTGTCTTTGGAAAAGTCTATATATAACTACATGTGGCTAAAAATCTAGGTAGATTTCCATCTAAGTAGGAAATGTAGGTAGGTGTCTGTGAACACAGATTTTTTACCCATAAAACTATTCAGTGACACCTTCTGTCATTTGATCATGCATAATTTTGGTTTATGTGGATGTGCTCTGAGACATATACATAGACGATGAAGGAAAATGCTTCTTCTCAGAGCCAAAGACTGGAAGAGCCTGACAAGACTAGAGTACTTAAACAAAGAGATTCGACATACACCCTGTAATACCACATGCCACAGACCCCCAAACCATTTCTAATACCTTCCAATAAACTTTAAAATACTAATGTGTTATTTGCAAGGACTGGGCAGAAGCAATACTGCTGTAATTAATGGAAAAGTACAAGTGTGAAACTTGCTGTTCCAGAAATTTAGCTTTCAAGGAACAAAAAAGACCTAATAGCAGTCTTCTGGAGAAATGGAAAGGGAAGACAATAGAAAGTTTTCTTTTAAAGCTGTGCAAAAAGAAAACCCCAAACAAAACAACAAGTCACTGCTCTAAATACAGATTAAAGAGAAATAATATTCAGTTTATTTTTATTTCACTGATTTCTGACCAGTAAAAGACTGCTTTGAACATTTCATATGCTGCCTGAATCTTGTTTTATCAACTGCAGAGTTAGATATTGATCAGTCTTTGCAAAAGTCAGCTGCGCTAAGAATTGGTCTTTCAAGAAATGGCTGTATTAGAATTCCCTTGGGGATGAAATAGAGGCTATCTCTTCATAAAGGAAAGACTGACAGTCTTACCTGAATCTCCAGACATTCTCTGCTGTTTAGCCAGAAATTACATGGAGAAGTTTACTTTTGAGAAAGGCATCAACTCCCTGTCTATGGACTTATTTTCTATTTAGTTGGACAAATTCAGCTAATTTACAAAAAAACCCCAAAGCTTCTGCAAGAAGGCAAAAAGTCTTACTTATTTTCTATACCATACAGAAGGTTAAACTTAAATCTGAATGAAACACATCTAGCTGTCTTCTACCACATATTGAATGATGTGTTTGTAGTGTGTACAAAGTGTAAAAACTCTGCTAGACAGACTACAAAGCCTTTGTTTAAAGCAAAAGAAAACAAACTAAATTATTTGTTTTTCTGCTAGAGTATATATTCCTAAAAATGTCTTGATGATGTTTTCAGTATAGCACTGTATATATGTTGTATCCTTATATATATGCTGTAGCACCATAGGCTTAGTTATAGTTGATTGTGAAGCAGCAAATAACCTGTTATTTTTCAAAGATGAAGGCTTCTTGAGGAAGGAATAAATTAGAAATAAATTACAGAACTGGCTTTTGGGAGTGTAGATATGCCAAATTGCAATGATAAGACCATACTCAATGAACACACTAGTAAACAAGAGACAGTGAATTCAACAACAAAAAGGATATGAGCTCTAGATTTTAAAGGGACAAAAAGGCATATTTCAGTTGAAAATTTTTATTCCTCGAGGGTCTCTAAAAAAATTAATCAAGAGATTTATTACACTGAAAGATGGTGCTGCCTTTTGAATCTATCTTACGTGTTCCACTTTGGAAAAGCAAAGTTAGCTGTCTGGGCTACAAAAATTATATTAAATACACACCTGCTGTGTTTATCAGCAAAGCTGTTGACTTTCAAACCCCCACTACCACCATTTCCTTACCTAGATGATATTGTTCAGGAAAGCAATTACAAATAAACATAGGCAGATGTGAGCAGCCTGGCAACTTTGATTGTGACTCAGGAGTTCACAATAATCCTGGACTGTATGTCTGTATGTTTGTGAATACCAGACAGAATATATCCAGTGCTGAAATGCTCTATTACCTCCCAATTTTACCCTGGCAGAAGGGTTATTTCCTTATAAAGCATGTAACAGTGTCAGCATTGACGACAAAATGAAGGAAGTAAGCAAATCAAGCCATACTGCATGAGCACAGTGTATGTTTTGACACAATCTCTAAACATACATTTGTTGTGGACTTTACTGTCTCTTATGTTTTTTCTAGTCTGTGCTTGAGCTAGGTAATAAAAGTCTTGTTGCTCTGTTTCTTGAATTGACATTTTTCATTCCTGTATTCATTTTTAGTTTTCCTACCCAGCTTTAATAAGAATTGATGAGATATTGAAATCACAGTTCCAAACTGTGTTTTTTGCCAATGTTATTAGCAAAAAGATTGCAGCAGAAAATTCAGAACCACTAGTTACAATGCAAAATTTGATGTATTCTGCATACATCCACTGAGGAAGAAGACTTGGCATTTTCTAAATCTCCTAATTTCTGGAACAAACAAGTGGACAGAATTTATAACGACAACACTACAAAATTCTAAAAACTCTGAAAAAACAATCAAAATACATTTCATTCTGGACATAGATTCTACCTTAAGTAAGTGTGGTTTTTTTCATGGTTACCTTTCTCATCCAGGACTGAATATATACCGCAGTGTCCTAGTTTCAGCTGGGGTAGAGTGAATTTTCTAACTAGTATGTGGTACAGTGTTGTGTTTTGGATTTGGATTTTCCCTTTGTTTTCTGTCCTATGAAACTCTCTTCATCTCAACACATGAGTTTTACTTTTTTTCCAATTCTCTTCCCTATCCCACTGGGGGAAAGTGAGCAAACAGCTGTGCGATGTTTAGCTGCTTGCCAGGTTAAACCACAACACGCAGTCAGTCAATACATAAACAAGAATTCAAGAAAGAAATTTCTATGACTGCCTGACACCTGTGAAAAGAATAGATCTTTTCTTTTCCTATACATCCCTACTCCAGTTCTGACACTGGACCTTCAATATAGACTGTAAAGTTAATTCTTTCTTGCCTTACACAGGTCCAGAAATATAGACTGAACAGTAATTTCTTTCTTTCACTGTTTGTTGATGCTCGTGAGTGGCCCAGATGGTCATTCCCAATGTGCTCAACTTTATGAGTTCTATATTATGAAACTTTATGGTGTAAAGCAAAATTTATATAGGAACCTTATTTGTTTTTTATTGGCCTGTCTGTCATGAAAATCATTCATTTGGAGATTTAGTCTACCTCAGCATTGCTAAGGCCACTACTTGACCATCAAATTGTAATGGTGACCTGCAAGACAGCACAGTATCTTTGGATATTTTTAAATGAAACAACACTCTTAAGGTAATTAAGTGGAAGAATTGTGAAATTAATTTTTCTAATAAATTAAGTCAATGGAAATTATGTGTGCTTTCAAGTTTGGACTTTGACCTCCTGTATAACCAGTCACCTTATTAAGCAATCCTTTTAAAAAATCTGTGCACAATGAGTGCATTCACTACTGTATCAGCAGTAAGAAGACTCCAGATAAATGGCTTACACTCAAAGATCCCATTTGGCCTATTGAGGGAGAGTTCCTTCTTTGTAATAGAGAGTAGATAGTGATAGAGCATTAAATAACTTTAAAGCATTAAAAGGAGTTACCACATTTATGAAGGGAATTCAACTGCAGTGTAGTATGTGGCCATTCTGGAATATAAAGCATTTTCAGATATTTGCTTCATGCTTTCAGAATAACAGAAATATTAATTATACCAGGACTGCATCTGACTGTGCATCTCTCTCTCTGAAACATGCACAGTCTACTAATAAAAAATAAAATAAAAAAAAAAAATGGTAAAAAAGAAGAGGACAAGCATGTTGTCAGTGCTCAATATAGGAATTGTTTTCAGATACTGCAGTATATGAAAAAGAGAATGAGACTGACATAAGTAGTTCTTTGAATACTGTGAAACGTTTTAATTACAATTTTTGATTTTCCTGAATCATATTGTGACTTCATAGATCAAATGCCAAACCCACTGCAAGTTCACTTGAATGAATATATGCTGATTTTTGAGGTAAAAGATATCAGCATTTACCATTGCATTGCTAAACTACAGCTAATCTGTTATCCTGCCAGCAGCTGTTAGCAATTTAACAGATGTACCAATTGGAAAAACAATATAAAGAAAGAAATAACAAAACAGAGATACAACAAAGGTTAGTCCTTAGACCCTTCTTTACTGCCCTCAGTATTCAATCTTTGTCCTTCCTGCCACACACAGTCTATTATTAAACATTTCTTTTGCATTTGTATGTAATTGTTTATAATCAACATCCATAATTAGCATTTAATTTTTAATATAAATGCAATCTGTATTTTTTGATTTTTATTTCCCAAAACAATATTCTGTCTTGTTCTGTCTCAGAATTCAACAGCTACTAAATCTTCTTGCAAAAAAACCCCAAACCCAAAACCAAACCAAACCACAAAACTAATTTAAAAGATATTAGAACAATATTGAAGTGTGTCTACCATAAGTTAGTGTTTACATATGCAGAAAGTATAAATGCTGCATATGCACAAAATAACTTGTTATTTATGTTTTATGGATCACCCCCTTAGGCAACTTTTTGTTATGAAGACTAAAGTGAAAAAAGCTCTTTGAAAAATCAAATGATTGCTGATACTGGCGTTCTTTCCAGGGAAACTTCAACAGGCAAAGAGAGCTTCTTCACATGCTGAAAACACAAAAATAAAATATTGTCCAATTTTCCATAAAACCCTCCCAGATTAAAAAAAAATTATATCTGTAAATGTGTTTGTGTTATGTTTCTCCCCTTATCAAATGCAACAAACATTATTCAGCTACTGCTTTTATCTGTATTTTACTGTATTATTCTATACTTGATGTAATTTAATAATATTTCAATATCTCTAATAATATTTTTAAAGCCATCATAAGTTGATTTAAATGCAGAGATTATAGCTGCTTGCTTATATACATATTTTATGATATTTGATCCAAATAATTAATTATTTGAACTGCACAAGTAGTTGCTTGGTGACTTTCAGATTTATGTTAGCATTCTAAAAGTGAAGTATTCCTTGGCAACATCCATAGTCTGTATAAAATTGCTCCCTTTGCAAGTGGACCAAATGCTCTGTTCCATAGCTGTGCCAGTTACAGCAGAAGCTACTGTATGCTGAGGGAACATTGTCATTTGTATGATGTATGCGTACCTTGAGACGGCTCCTTAAGTCCCCCACAGAACAAGAATAGATAGTGATTTCTGTTGATCAGTTCACAATCCATAGTGAGCGGGCTGTTTTGGCTTTAAAACAACAGAGATTTTTGCAAAAAAACCCCTTTTGATTATAAAGAAGAATATTATAAAGGAAGAATAATCTTCACAAAGACACACAGCAGGAAAAACAGTAAAGAATTCCACTTAACCTTAAGGTTAAGGCTACTGGATATTTTCAGCAGAGATCATAGAAGGAATACATGGAGTTTTTTCTTTCACAATTTCTTTCTTCAGTCTCACCTTCTCTTTCCAAATTCCACAGAAGGTTCCTGCCTTTTCTCCTTCTGTGAATGTCTTGCAAAAGTATTTTCAGTCTTCTCCTCTAGATATTATTTGGGTCCAGGATTCTGTAATATTTTCCAAAACTCAAATTGATTTTACTTACCTGAGAACTTCCTACTCCATCTGTCCACCACGTAGGGTTACCTTCTATCCATTCTCCAAGACTTTCTTTGCTAATGATATTGCTCCTCTCAATAATGAGCATGTTGTGGTCAATGGAAAATTTGACTTGGAAGACAGGATATCTGTCGAGACAAGGCTGTTCACAAATGATTCACCACTTCTCCTTCAGCTACAGTTTGGGCAAGGAAGAAGTTTTCAGGACTGGTCATGAAAAATAATCAAGAAATAGCTCGGTCAGTTTCCAGAGTTGGAGTAGTTGCCAGCAGTCCTCCTCTCAATAAGGAGGTGGCTACCGGGTGGTGGAATAGACAATTGACTGCAGCAACAACGACAAAGACAGCACTTTCTTGGGCCAGGAGAAAATAACTTGCATTGCCTCATTTAAAACTTCCAAAATGTTAATATATGTAGTTCAAACATGGTATTACAAAGTTAAGTGTTTTCCTTCAGCACAGTGGAGGTAGGCTACACTTCAGAAAAATTGATGCCAGAAAAATGAGATTTTCAGCAACAAGTCCTCTTTTGTCTTTCAACCTTTGCCTGTTTGCTTGTTTGTTTTTTGACTTTTCAGTGCTTATTTATAAGGCAAACTCTCTTTGGTGTTGGGCTGTTAGATTAAGTGAAAAAATAAGTTCCTTATATGCTAATACCTACGTCCCTAGTCAACAAGAATGCATTTGGTCAGGAAGATAGATAATTAAATTACCCATCCCTCAACTAAACAAAGTTTTTCATCAAGTGAGCGTCTCAATAGCTTTTGAAATGTGTGGTGCATTGTCTCCTACTAAGTTGTCACTGTCTTTAATGAATTCTCATTCTGAAGTGACTTTCTGATGTAGTTAATTTAGCTTACTACTTAATATGGATTTATGAAGGATTGTTTATTGAAGACAGGAGAGCTTATCATAATAGTTTGACTCAGCATTAGTTATTTTCTTTTTAAAAGTTTTGGATGTTTTAATGTTAATCAGGGATGACAGATTACAACAATAGAAACTGAAATCTTCTGTTAAAAGAACAGTAACAATGGATGTCATTGCGTTCCTCATTCTTGACCAAAGATATCTGGGGACAAAATGCTAGATTAGAGTCCAACCTAGTTTACTGCAGCACATTCTGATGAGCAAGGTGAAGAAATTTTCTATTTCCGAAGTATTCTTTTAATATGAATATAGGGATATAATTGAGTGATTGATTTTTTAAAAGGCCAAAGATTGATAATATGTCTTGAAAAGTGATACATCAAAAAGAGTATGTAGGGTATTGAATCACAGTAAAGAAGATTATCCTCAAGATTATCCTGCGAGGTATTGAAAAGCGAATGAAGGACAACACAGTCACCAGTCACAGCCAGCATGGCTTCGTAAAGGGAAAGTTCTGCTTGTCAAACTTGATTTCCTTTTATGACAAGGTAACCCACCCAGCTGATCAAGGGAAGCCAGTTGATGTAATCTTTTTGGATTTCAATAAGGCTTCTGCTACTGTCTCTCACAGTATCCTTCTGGACAAAATGTCCAGCACACAGCTGGATGAACTCATCATGCAATGGGTGAACTGGCTCATGGGTCGGGTGCTATAGTGGGCTATAGTGAATGGGGTGACATTGGACTGGCGACCTGTCACTTGTTGTAAAACCCTCTCACCCTGGGAAGGCCACATGCACACGTGACATTCACATGAGAGGCAGCTGAGGAGGTGTCATAAACCATCGAAGACCCCTGAAGCACCCCCCAGACTCACTCCTGAGACCTTGCACTGGATGACTGCATATGATGCAAAGCGTTGCAACAGATCCAGAATCTGTTGCAAAAGATGGTGGAAAACTGTCCCCTGCCTCCCCCTCCCCCTGCCCAGGGAAGTACCTGGGCATTCCCACCTGGCCCAAACAAATATTAATCCATTGAACTCTGTGTTTTTGTGTGACCCTCACCACCAGGAAGACCAGAAGAGGATCAATGGGATGCCATCAGGATCACTGGTGTGGTGATATTTTCTGCTTACTCTGTCTCTGTAACTCTCTCTCCTCCTGCCCCTTCTCTTTCTATTTCTTTCTCTCTCTCTCTCTATACTTCACATTTACTGTTAAATAAAATCCATGCTACTGACTTCAGCATATGGTCTCGTTTGCACCTTAATTTGTGCAGAGGCATCTCTCTAACAACTTTAATAACTGGATCGTAACAGGTACCCTGTATCAGATGACAGTGTGTGTATAAAACCGTGCATAGGTGAAGGGAAGATTGGTCAAGTACCTGAAAGAGGATTATGCTGAGGGTCACAAAGCAGGCAAACCACAAATACCAGGCAAATCACATGGCTCAGCAAAGTCTCTGAGCTGAAATACCAGAGAAAGACAGGGAAAGTACTCCAGGGAAATGTCATATAAATTTGTACTGTTCCTGTTCTTTTCCAGAAGTCCATTTATGTCTACTGGGCTGCATCTGGACTGGACTGACTGAAGACTAAATAATGCACCACATAGACCCATGATCTGACCACTGGTGACCTATCTTCTTTTGTTTTGTATTTTTTGATATACTATAAATGCTGAGCTTTACCGAGTGTATGCCATGGAATAGTTAGTTTATTCTACCAATATGTTCAATTGCAAATAGATATGCCTCAAATGTTAGAAGAAAAAAAAGGAGTTTCCTGTCTGAAATTCTAGGCAGTGTTAGGTGTACTTCCTGAGAATCATACTAAACATAAGAGTTTTTTATGTATTGCTGTGTTTGGTTCAAGTGGCAAGGTTCTGATATCTGGGGGGTTCAGGAGTGGCTTTTGTGAGAAGACACCAGAAGTTGTCTGTGTGTTGGACAGAGCCATTTCCAGCTGGCTCCTAGATGGGCTTACCACTTGCCAAAGCTGAGCACATCAGTGACATAGGTAGCACTTCTGTGATAACACATTTAAGAAGGGTAAAATAACACTGTGCAACAGCAGCTGTAAGAAAGGAGTGAGAATATGTGAGAGAAACAGCTCTAAAGACATCAAGGCCAGTGAAGAAGAGGAAGGGGGAGGAGGTGCTCCAGAAACTGGAGAAGAGTTTCTCCCTGCAGCCTGTGGTGAAGACTATGCTGACACATGTTGACACCCTGCAGCTCATGGTAGTCCACAGTGGAAGAGATATCCACACTGTGGTATGTGGAAGACCTCATGCCAGAGCAGACCTGAATGAAGCTGCAGCCCATGGGAAGCCCGTGCTGGAGCAGGATCCTCAGAGGACCTGTGGCCGATGCAGAAAGAAGCCCATGAAGAAATAGGTGTTCTGTCAGTACCCTGTGGAGGTACCCTTGTGAGCATTCCATTCCTGCAAGACTGTATCCCAAGGAAAGGATCCATGCTGTACCAGTTAATGAAGAAAGGCAGCCTGTGGAAAGGACCCTTGTTTGAAGTCATAAATGACTGTACTCCATGTGAGGAACCCCAAGCTGGAGCACGGAAAAAGTACCAGGAGGAGGGAGTGTCAGAGGGAAGGTGTAATGATCTGACAACTCTCATTCCACATCCCACTGCTCTGCTCAGGTGGAAGAGGATATATAGAAAAGCTGTGAGAGAAGGAGTCACTGGGAAGAAAAGTGATGTGAGTCTAAGGAGTTTTTAGATTTGTTCTTATTGTCCTACTCTAATTAATTACCAATAAATTAAATTAATTTTTGTCAAGTCTGTTTTGCCTATGTTGATAATTGTTAAGTGGTCTTCATGTCTTTATCTCAACCAATAACCTTTTTGTTGTATTTTTATCTCCCCACTGACTTGTTGATGAAGGGGAAGTGATAAAGCAGCTTGGTGGGCACTTGGTCATCAGTCAAGGTCAAGTCACAACAACAAATGGTCATGATAAAAAATTGGAACATAAAAAAAAACTAACAAAAAGCGCCCTGGCCAACAGATGCAGAATTTCCTAAAAGTTATTTGTCAAAATGTATAATTGAAGAAGTATTTTATTTGGATTGTTAACTGGGCCTGCACATTACTTTTTCTGTTGTTTTTTTTTTTCTATAACTGCAATAAACCCTTTTTTAAAGCACAAAGTAATTTTATGCTGTAGATTATTTGCAGATACTCAGAATCTCACTTGTACATGTCAGTGGTCTGCAGGTACGGTGTATTCTCAAATCTCAGCAGAAGGTACCATAAGATTGATGACCAAGGCTTGAAGAAAACTAGCAGATGAGAAAAAAGTGGGCTGATTTCATTCAGCTGAGCTTCTCCACAATATTTTGTTAATTCATGTAAGTAACTACAGCCCTGTCAAGGTTGATTGTCAGGGGAAACTTGGACACTTTTGAGTTAGGAAATACAACATTCACAGCAATGGACTGTGCTCATCTTAAAGAATTAACAGTCTAACCAAACAAAATTGGTTTAGGTGTAAAAGCTGTTGAACAGACAGGTGGGAAAAAGTCAAATGCAAGTTCCAAAATTTACTTTGGAGTTAAAAAAAGAAAAGAATAAAGGAAATAAAACCAAAAGTAAATAAATTAGTAGGGAAAAATGTGGGCAAGAATTGTATATAGAAAGAATCTAAGATAAAATTTTGTGTAAGGTGTAAGGAAAAGGACTGAAAACAATATCAAATTAGAATAGGAAAAAGAAAGTCCAAAGGAGCTGGACATGGCTTTGCAGGATGTACTGAATGTTAAGTCTCTTCCTAGGTTTTTTTTTGGCAAAATTTTCCCTAAATGGAGGAAAGAAATTATCTGGCTTCTGGCTCCCTTTCCTTTGCTCTCAGGATTCCCAGTTACACAGTTCTGTTTCCAAACAAACAATAAGATAGAATACCTCTTGAAAGCCCCTGGTTTATCTTCTGCTTTTACAGAGGTAAAGGGTTAATTGATTTCAGACTTAGTAGATTTTCTATGTATCATTAATCTGGAGTTTGATATATATTGCCTTTTTAAAGTAATCAATAGTGACAGTCTTTTGTCATTTACCGATAAAACAACAGCATTCTGATTGCTTTTCTGAGTTTTTAATATGGAAGATACAGGTGGTCATACTGGGTAGATTTGAAAAGAGAGCAGAAAGGATTTTCTTAGTCATCATGACAAGTTCTTTCCTATTCTTACACAAACATGTCTTATGTACTTGTCCTGTCTCACTTTTAAACTAGTAAGATTTGTTCTTCCAGAACCTCACACTTTCTTCTAATCTCCAGCCTAAGTTTTCCCATTTATACCCATTTGTTCTTGTGTCAACCTTGTCTTTTAGTTTAAATAGCTTTCTCCTTCTTTAGCATTTATCTACCTCTGAAGTATTTATAGAGAGCAATGATATACCCTATCAGACTCCATTAAGTTATTTTAGTCTACTCTTACAAGATAAGCTCTTTTTTCCTTGATCATCTTAGCAGCCCTTCTCTGCAACTATTGCAGTTTAATTAATCTTTCTTAAACACAGGCTATCAGAACAGTGTATGCATTATTGCAGAGGAAGTCTTACCAGTGCCTCGTCTAATTGCACTAACACTTCCTTATCTCTAGCAGCAATACTTCCCTTCATACATTCTAGGATTTCATTTGCTTTATCATGATCACATGCTGTTTTATACCCATATTCTGACTGATTAACCTACAGCTGAAAATTACACATCTAATTATTTGTTCTCTGTACTTCCACATCTGTTTTAGATATAAGCAGAAACATAGATATAACAACAGAACAATGAAACGTAAACATTTTATGGAGAAACGTCCATATTGCATACTTCAATGCTCTGTCTCCCCCTGTATCTGTTGCAATTTCATGAAAAGTTTATTTTTTAACTCCACTTTCCACATTCTGAAACTTTTCCTCCGTCGTGCCCAATGTTCCCAAGGACGGTAAAACCTGAACGTTCAATGTTTTTGTGGTGACTAGAGAAAAAGATTACTTGTAGAGTTTCATTGAAAACATGTTTGCATATGACAATAAGGTTGTAGTTGAAGAAATTATTCAAATATATGCTCAGTATAAAAAGAAATTATTTGTCTTGTGGCCTCATTTGTCCATGAAACAGAGTGCAGAACCAATGAATTACTATCATGTACACGTCCTGATTTGGGACAGGACAGGGTTAATTTTTGCAGTAACCAGGACAGCACAGCAAGGAACCTGATGTTATTCTATGCCACTCCATGTCACTTCCGGGGGCGGGGAAAGGAGCCCCTTTCTGATCGTGTAGCATGGTGCAGTGGGGTGTTGTCGAGGGGCCCACGTGCTATACTGGTGAGCACTTGCATGTGAATTGTTCACTTCTCTCGTGCACTGTTATTAATATCATTGCTGTTACTGTTCCTTTCTTATATCACTGTTTCCGGTAAATTGTTTTTATCTTGACCCATGATCTTAACCTTTTGTGGCTCTAATTCTCCTCTCCATCCTGCTGCCAGGGGAGAGATAAGGGACGGGGGGAGTGAGTAAGCGGTGCATGGTTTGGAGTTTTTCAGTGGGAACACTTCTGGGAGACGAGACAAGCCTTAATAGATTAGTAGAAGACACTTGCTCACTTTTTCTCACTGGTGGTTCATGAAAGGTGTTCTGGGACAGGAAGAAGAAGGAATGATGTGTGGCATGGGCTTCCCGTGAAAAGCACCTGATCAGGATACCGATTGATCGAAGAAGCTGTGACCAGCAACACAGAATGTGCCATTGGTCAGTGTGTATTTGTTTGATTAACAAGAATGTTAACAAAGATATTTTTAGCACAGTATAAGAAGCTTTATTTTAGCACAGTATAAAAGGTCTTGTTTTCCAGTATAAAAAGCCTTGTGCACTTGTAATAAAGGCTCTCTTTGCTGGATAATTACTGGGAGTCTGTGCCTTCATTCGCTACAGCACTCAATTGGGAAATACTGTTCCTAAACCACTACAACACATTACACATTTGACTATCATACAACAAAGGGTCAACAAAATAGCCAAGTAATTAAGTTATTTCAGTCCTGAATTACAAATTAATATGAAAGGAATAATTTTTAATTGGTTCTTTAGGGCAATTTTTGTAATGGGGTCTTTATCAGGCAGTACACCAGCTGTAATATTCAGCTTCTCCTACAGTCGTGGCTCGATTAAACTTTGTATATACCAAGAGATCTTACCATGTAAGTCTGTGTTTCTGAGAAGTATTGTTGACACAAGCCATTACTTCCAATTACACTGAGACTTAATTACTGGCTATCATGACAAATATGAAATTAACCCCTGACAGAAGTGTTTGCAATATCAAAAGTGCATGAGCTGCCTATGGTTTCAATCTTACTATTAAAATTACCACAAAGAATTTAGCTTCCTATGTCTGGATCACATGGTTTCCATGAACTTTAGATTTTTCTTCATAGATGTTAAATAGTTGGAGTTTGTTACTATCTTAGTTAAATCTGTCAACAGAATGGACTAGTAAATTGGACTATTTATACTTCACACAAACAAGTAGAGGACGATTTTATTTAATACTACTAGAACTTGGTGTGAGAGCTGATAACGGGAGGTAAGCTGGTATCTGCAGTTTTAGGACTGCAATAACCCTTTGTGAAATCCATGAGTTGCTTCATATTTGAGGGCTTTCTTGTGCCTGACGACTTGTCTAACAACCTTCGATGCGCTCTAGTATTACAGCTGACATTTGGGCAATTCTTATCAATTACATGAGTGGTTATTAATAACAGCACAAACAGATGCTTATGCTTAAGGAGATGAAAGAGAACAAGTAGAAAGAAATTTAGCTAAACCATGTAAGACATTCCAACTGCAGACACCAGTTGAAATACTCCCAGTTAAACCCAGCAAAAACAGGCTACAGAGATAGTCTTACAATTGGTATTATGAGACTTTCAGCAAAAATAGAAATGCATACTTTTATGTGTTTTTCTGAAAAAAATTTACATGGAGGAGGACAGAGGAGTATTTAAGCCAGAAAGGCAAAAACTATAGGAAGGTTTGTCAATGGACTCTGAGTATAGGTTTGGCAAATGACTCTGAGAATATGAAAAACAAACAGGAAAGTGCCCTCTTTGTTCACTGAGGAGGGAACGTGGTAAAAAGCTTAAAGAGCAGCTGGAGACATGATTTTAGACAAGCAAAGCTTTGCAACAGAAAGGACAGAGAAGCAGGAGACTAGCAACTGGGAGTCTTAGTCACAGGATGCTTTTAAGAAGAACTGAGCCATGTGATGTTAGGGATGACTAAGCTTCCTTTCTTCTAGCCTTGAGAGACAGAATAGACTAGAAGAACTTCCGAGGTCCTGTGTAGGAGACAACAGAACTGTGTAGGAGACCACACAATTGGTAATGAAATTGCTGCCTTCTCTCTGTTCACAGTCAAGAGTTTGCTTAAGTTTCTGTGTTTATAAATTTTAAATTTGAAAATTCTTTGAAATCATTTGATGCGCTTGACATTTTTTCTGCTTTGGAGGTAGCTAATGGTATTTGTTATGAGATCTAGACTCTGTTTTTATCTTCGTTGTATGAATCGCAACACATGCCCCGATGTATGGGCAACGAACTGAGTCTTCCACTGATATCAAGTTGTTCAACTGCAGCCTCCAGAGTGACATGAAAAGGGTTGCAAGCTATTAACATGGTTTGCAAGACATCAGGTCAAACTGTCTGAGTGATTAATAAAGAGAAACCATCTATAGAAAATAGAAGAACTTTCTCATTCAAACAGAGAAGAGGGGATAAGTTCACTGCAGCTAAGAGGAGCTCTTTTGCATATACATCTTGAGAAGAAAAGGTTGTGCAATTCTGGAGCAGAAATCAGATGGACTAATACTAGAAGTGCCGCATTTCTTATGCACAGGTTATGTGTCATTTCTAGTTTTGAGTTGGGTCTGCAAGAAATGCTGACTGGATTAATTTCTGGAAGGCAATGATGGAAGAAAGGACTATCTTGTTTCTTTGCTCTTTCGTCTGTCCTTTCATTTAAAGAAAGCATAGATTTTCTGAAAGGGAAAAATAGGTTGAAGAAACTCTCACTGAAGGACCAAATGGAAACAGCTGAGACTAAATATGTCCCTGCATTCCTAAGGAGACAGCAGCAGAACTCTTTTCTTAGCCAGTTCAGAAAAGGAACCTAGTGTGCCAAGGTGAGAAAGCCCAACTGAAGCCAAGTGTAACGTGGGAAGCTGTTATTTGTACCAATTATTTTGTTGAATTGCATGTATGTCTTCATAAGTAAGCCTAAACAGCTAAAATTTTGCCAACTATTTTAATGTCTTTTTTTAAACTACTTGGGATAAAATAAAGAATTCTATGTATGTAGTCTTCCTAATAGTCTTTATTTCAGAATAGGATTAAACAAAACAAACAATACTCAGTGCTTCTTTTCTTTGGTCTACATAATACCACTCATTCTGAATCATGGAACCCTAGAGATGATCAGGTGGATGCCTGAGCCCAATTATTACCAGGCATTTTAAGCATCTGGTGTTGACTCAATGCTTGCATCAGAGTAGCAGAAATATGAATATAATCAAGATACTGTGTCAAGCAAAACATCTCTTACTTGAAAAGAAGCATTCAGGGAGATTAGGAAAGAGTTATGATGATGACAAATGCTTTTCCTACTAGTTTTTTTTCCTGCTTCAAGCTTTAAACATTGCAATACCCACGTCTGTTAAAAATTTTCACTATATATTTAACACATAAATTTGAGTTTTCAAATAAATTATCAATAACAAAATATTGTTTTATTTTAGTTTTTGACATGAGTAAAGAAAAACTACTAGTATATCCTTTTTATGAAATAAGATAAGCTGAAGCCTTAGTAAAAATGGAATGAATTCTGTAGGATAGTAAGAAAACAGAATATAGGGGTTTGTCTATGTTCTGCCTAGAGAAGCCATAACAACCAAATTCCTGACCATTACTGAATACTGACATGTTTTAGGAAGACCACTCTAACTTTAAATGGGGAGACACAACTGTACACTTTCTGTTACTGCGAGAAAATCAAAACTCTTATCAAAGCACTCATCGGGCAGCAGGCATCCATGTGGCCAGATGGATAGGCAATCTCTGTCAAGAGTAATATAATCCTGCTATTTGCTGAATAGCAGCCAATAATAATTCACTGCCTTTATGTAGAAAAGAAGTTTAGTTTATTTCTAATTTCTGATTAATGTTCTGTGAACAGATCTTTGGCCAGGGTGTGCTTTGAATCACATGTGGCCCTGAGGATATAACCCTTTGATCGATTTGCATATGGATCTCATTAGGAACTAGTGAAAGACATTATTTACTAAATGCACAAAGAAATAAACTGGCCCCAAAACAAAAGAAAATTTAAAAAAATTGTTCTCTGACAGCAGAGACAAAAACTAGGAAGGAGATCCCATGCTGAGCGTGTAGTCAGCTGCTTAGCTTTCCTCTTAGTCTGGCAAAACATTTGATTAGTTATGAAAATTGGATCTTCAGGTACATAGACATAGCCCATCACTTAAAAAAAAAAAATTCCATGCCTTGACATACGGATCATGTAACTGCCAAGAACACCTCCTGCCTGGCTTTGGTGCAAGAACATCTGATGACGGAGACAGAGAGCTTTCTGAAGAACACCAGAAAGAGGAAAAGGCAGTACAGTTGGTAGCAAAATAACACTCCAGATACCACTGTGCACAGTAAGTGTGTTGACCTTTGAGAGAAACAACAAAAAAAAGTATTAATAGATAAATAATTTTTGAATCTGTCTTAGTATTGTTAGTGGCTTTATATGAAATTTTGGTGGAAGCTCTGTCTATTTTTGCTAAAGATTTTTCAGCACATATGTAAGTATTTGTGAAGGAAAGAGTAATGGATTCTTCAGATGATAGGAAAGTCCCAGCATTCTGAAGGCAGAACAAGAATTAATTATAAGATTTATCCTTTTCATAGAAACTATAACCAGAATGGAAGAAGGAAATTATTGTGCTTAATTCAATACAACTAAATAATGTAGCATTTTGAAGAATGAAATCTCTTAATACATATAATAGTTTTTACAGTTCAAGAGATACTGTTTTATTATGTTGTCATTTGTATGTATCTTTTTATGGTATTTATAGGCATTTTGGCAGAGCACGATCATCTTGAATTAGAGTCATGCACTCTGAAGTGCCAGAAGAAGACTCATCTTAGTGGTCTATATTTGCTGAGTGCTAATGAGCATTTTGCTTTGGATTTCATAAGTCAGGTCACTTTATGCTGACAAATTAAAGTTACTGGTTACATTTGCAGATGCTGAATGAATTGTAGTTGTGCAATTGCAAGTGAAAAAGAAGTTGACTCATAAAGAACAGGTACATGCAGTTTAGATATTGAGATATAAATCCTGTATCCACTGCTCCTATTGAATGAGGTTGTCTCATACTTTGCAGAAGAAATTAAATACCTCTGGCACCTCTCCTCATTGTAGTGTTGGGTAACACAACAGAAATATTTACTCTTCATTCTGAACATGGATCCATGCCTTCATTCATACTCAGGCTTGTTTCTTGCCCTTGGATCAGAGACAGGTTTGAAGAAACTCCCAGGGAATTCTGGGGGAGAAAAAATGTACTTGGATCCTAATCAGTGTGTGGATCCAGCCTGTCTGTAGTGCGTACAGTCCAGCCAAAGCACAGTGTATCCCATCTGTTTTGGTACAGATGTCAGGTGAGGACACATGAGGTTCAGAGGATTGGCAGATGGAAGACGTAGGTAGCTTGAAATTTGCCCATATTCCTGTTTATAGGCAGCAGCATCTGAAATGGAAATGGAAACACCTTACAGGCATTCAGATGTGAATGCATTCAGAGAGATCAGGAAGCCAGTTGTTTGTTGTTTGGCCAAGCACAATGCTACTAAGCACAATGCACACTCAATCCAATTATTCAAAAATGAAGTAAGAATATCCTTTGTGTGTCAAACTGCTGTCTATAAAGGGCTGGTTTAAATTAAGAAAGAGGACTCTTGGCATTAGATGATTTGTCACACCTCTGCAATTGATGTCATGGAGCACTGTGGACTCAGCCTTTGAACTGGTTTCTCTAGAGCACCTCTAGAAGTTAAAAACCTCTAAGATATTTTAAAAATTGCTGCTGAATTGCAGTATTTAGCCCAGTGATGGAGATTCTAAGAATCTTACATCAGAAATTAATTATTTTGGTTCTTGGGATTTTTACTATTTTTGCTCGGATATAACTAGTCACATTTTATTTAGAAAAAACAAGAGAAGGAGCAGATGGCAGAATTGTTTATTTCTGCCATCATAGTTTTTTGACAACAAGAATTTTTTCTAATCAATATGTTTTTAGTGTATACATCTGATGCATACATATATTTATGTATATAATAAATCCTGGGTATGTGCAAATGTGTGCACACCTGTATTTATTATTTATTTACAAGATGTTATTTCATCTATGATTTATTCACAAAATGTTACTTCAGAATGTCTACAAGTTGACAGTTTATTAATATTAATGTATTCCAATTGCTTTGGATTATTCTGTTTATTGAACAATGAGAAAAAATAATATTCATGAATTCCAAGGAGACAAGCAAAGTGACTATTGCTGTTTTAAATGAATACCTGCAAAATGTCTTAGGGGAAGTGTTTTGCATAGGGAAGAAAACATAGATATTTTATTTCATGACCAGCAACAACCCTGTCACTTACTTTAAATATGACAGTCTTGCCAAAAAAAATAGACTTAGCTACACAAATAAAGAGGATTTTAAGAGTCATATAAAATGTCTTCATGTCTTAATGATACAAAATTATTTAAAACCCCATACATGACATAAATAAGAAATTGCTCTAGCAAAGACAACAAAATTAGAAAAACTGGTAACCTCTGAATTTCTTACAAATATGTACTGAATTCAGCCTTTTATTAATTTATAAATTTATCCTACTTATGAGTGGAACCCAATGAATTCACTGGTGAGGCCCCACCTGAAGTACTGTGTACAGTTCTAGGCTCCTCACTACAAGAAAGACATTGAGGGGTTGGAGTGTGTCCAGAAAAGGGCAAAGGGCTTGATGAAGTGTCTAGAAAGTGAGTCTGATGAGGAGTGGCTGAGTTGGCTGGGGTTGTTTAGCCTGGAGAAAGAAGGCTCAGGGGCGACCTTATCACTGTCTGCAACTGCCTAAAAGGAGATTGTAGCCAGATGGGTTCTGGCCTCTTCTCCAAGGCAACCAGTGACAGGACAAGAGCAAATAGCCTCAGGCTGCTCCAGGGGAGATTCAGGTTGGACATCAGGAAGAATTTCTTCATGAAAAGTGTTCTTAAACACTAGAACGGGCTGCCCATGGCGGAGTCACCACTCCTGCAAGAGGTTCAAGAAATGACTGAACATGGCAGTTAGTGCTATAATTTAGTTGACAAGGTCGTAATTGGCCAAAGGTTGGACTCAATGACCTTGGAGGTCTTCTCCTAAAATATTTTTATAAAATCCTAAATATTTCTGTGATTCTGCTAATTATTATTTTTCTGTGTATTGAGCTGTTGTGTATTTTCTATGTTACATGTATATAAAAAAGTATTAAATCATTGGGTTCAGTGTAATAAATGTAGCCTTCAAGAAAATAAAGAGCTTGCACAAGTAGTTTCCTAAAATGACATGTGTGTAGAAATTTTATTGAAAAATAATTTTAGCTAACTGAATTTTTTTAAATGTATCATTTTGTCTGAGTAGTTTTGCATTAGTAGTTAAAGTTGCTTAACCCTTAGGCCACAAGCTTCMAATTCCCACTTAACTTACTTTGAGATGTTGCTTTGTTCTGTAAAGGGAGGCCCTAAGGCCAATGCAAACTGGAAGATATGGAAGCCACCAGTGTCAGCAGAAGCTAACTTGTCCAGATAAGCAACAGATAATGACCTGCTAGGAGACAGAGAAAGAATCCAGTCAGGAACAAAAAAGATTCCAGAACAAAAATCAACATTGGACCAACAGTGCAAGGAGCATGAAGAGCTTGTGAGGATTGGAAGTACAGACGTAAGGGTGTAAAGGCCCAGATATTTCCTTCTTCTGGGTCTGTCAAGGGTTAACCTGGAGGCAAACTCCAGATCCTCATGCTATATTCTTCAGAAGAGAGGAGACAGCAAAAACAGGCTGCAAACTTGAGAAAAATTATTAATAATTTATTTCACTAACACTACTAAAAATAGAAAGAATAAAAAATAATGAAAGTATTAAGGCACAATATACAAATATCATTCTCCTCCCAATACATTCCAATCCTTCTCACTGATCATGCAAAGGACATAAACATGAGATTCTGATCTTATGATTAAGAGTTCTTATTGCCACTTTATGGGATAAAGAGAGTTCTTTCTGTAGTGTAGTGGGATCCATCCCACAGAAGACAGTTCCCTAAGAAGTATCTTCAGCGTGGTTCCAAACCTTCCAGAAACACCACAGCCCACCCTGGTTTTTGCAGTGGTGTATCCTCTCTCTCACAAACACTCCGCAGTCTGTGGGTCACAAGAAAAGTCTAATGGGGTTAAACACTTCAAGAGTAAGTCATTCCAGCCTAAAGGCACCAAAGGCACAGGCTCCTGCTTTACTCATAATCTCCAAAGGCTGCAAGCTTCATCTGCAAACAACATAAAAATGTTCTTATTTTAGGCTGTTGAATTTCAAACTCCCCATGGCTCATATGTGATTTAAAGAGAAATTTAGTTTGGTATTATTCCAGATCACACAGCACAGCTCACAAAAAAAAAAAAAAAAGGGAATGCTTTTAAAGATGGCTCCTCTGGCACTTCCTGCCACTCCTTGTCTTCTCTTCCGTTGGGCTGCTAGTCTCCAAATTTAGTCTTTTACTGCTTTCCTTTCTCTCTAGCTTAGAGAAGAGGTTAATATTTGCAGAAAATGCCTACAAAAGTATTTATAACAGTTTACATGCTCCCATAAGATAATGCAGCTGTATGAGGTTCGCTTCCCAGGCCCAAGGTTCTTTTCTTTTTCCCCCTCCCGTATTGCTTCTCTGCACTGGCAGCCATCCAAATTTTAATAAGTCTTTTGGCTGCTAATTAAGTACTGCACTTCACTTAATCTGCAACAGCAAGGTCACCCTTTGATCTCACCAATACACCTCCGAAAAAGGGTGCTTTTTCTCCAGTAAATCTCGGCTCTCTCTCCGTAGCTTGTCTTGGCTTAGCTTCTCTCGGCTTGGCCTTGGTCCAGATGGTGATAGACCAGCTCCTCTCGGGTCCAAAATGGCACAGGATCAGTGAGGGGTGAGGCCAGCTGCCGCCGCCGGCCCCCTGGGCCGTGGGCCCCTGGCCCGGGGGTGGGGGGGACTCTTCTCCCTTGCTAGTGGTCAGCAGGGAGCAAGGGAGGAAGAGAGGAAGTGAGAGCAAGTGCTGCGTCACTTCCTAGATGTTTTTTTATAACATTCCTTTCACAGAGACATCACAGGAACACTAAGTGGTCTATATAACTGTCCTTCATCTGTTCTAACCAATCATATTTGTCTCACACTGGGTCAAACCATGACAGGGTCCCTACCCAGAGGCAGCCGGATAGATCTGTTTCTACCCCTGTACCTCTCAAATGATTTGGAATTAAAGCCTGAGATTTGGCAACAGGATACTTAAGGCAGAGAAAATTCATGAAGACATTTAGGGCAATGAGAAGCTTCCTCAAAAAGAGATATTCAGTTTGACATTTGCTTGAGCTTTTTGATAAAATCGGAGAATCATAGAATCATTTAGGTTGCTGTGGTGGGTTGACCTTGGCTGAATGCCAGGTGTCCACGAAGTGGCTCTATAATTTCTCTTCCCGACTGGACAGGGGAGAGAAAATAAGATGGAAAATGACTTGTAGGTTGAGATAAGGCAGTTTACTAGAGAAAAAGCAAAGGTTTACAGGTGTACAAAAAAAGAGAAAAAAAACAGGCTTATTCTCTGCATGGCAGGATCCATCAGTAAATAGAGCATAGCCTCTTTCATCTCCTGATACGTCATTGAATGGTGGTGCTTTTTGGGCATCTTCCACCTTCTCAGGCAATGCTGCAGAATCTCTTCCTTCTGGCCAGTCCATAATCTCTTCCAAGATTCCTAGGCAATTGGGTTTCCCCGTTCAGGCTCATTGTGTACTCAATGCTACCCACTTACTCCATGTGGCATGGGTTGGGTGATGTGCTGAGGGGAAGTTGTCTCTGAAAATCCAGTCTATCACGGGCAATTGTGGTGCCAAGAGGAGACATGCTTCTGTCTCAACAACTTCTGAGGCAGCTCAAACCCTTCCACAGGCTGCTAATATCTCTTTTTTAGTTGGATTGTAGTGGGCTTCTGATCCTCGATAAGCGTGGTTCCAAAACCCTAATGTTCAACCTTGTGTTTCTTTAGATGTTCTTTGCCAGAAGCTCCCCATGAGATCCTGCTCCACAGCTTCAGTGTAGAGTATATTTTTCCTGGCTGGTCCTGTCTGAACAGGTCCAAGAGCTACAGCACGAGCTATTTCCTGTTTGATCTGCTCAAAGGCCTGTTGCTCAAGGCCCCACTCAAAATGGCGCTTCTTCCAGGTCACTCAATAGAAGGGGCTCACAAGCTGACTATGACCTGGAATATGGATTCTCCAGAATCCCACAAGGCCTAGGAAAACTTGTGTTTCCTTCCTGTTAGCTGGTGGAGACACAGTTCCTATCTTGTTAACAACATCCATAGGCACATGATGACGGTCCATCCTACCATTTTACTTCCAAGAACTGGATCTCCTGTGCGGGTCCCTTTACCTTACTTTGTTTTATGGCAAAACCAGCTTTCAGAAGAATTTCAGTTATTTTCTTCCCTTTCTCAAAAACTTCTTCTGCTGTATTATCTCCCCACACAATGATAACATCAATATATTGCAGGTGTTTTGGAGCTCCACCCTGTCCCAGTGCAGTCTGGATCAGCCCATGGCAGTTGGTAGGGCTGTGCTTCCACCCCTGGGGCAGTGAGTTCCGGGTGTACTGCACACATCTCCAAGCAAAAGCAAACTGTGACCTGCACTCTGCTGCCAGAGGAATGGAGAGAAATGCATTAGCAATGTCAATAGTGGCACCACTTGCCTGCCTTGGACTCCAGTTCATATTGAAGTTCCAACACGTCCAGCAAAGCAGCACTCAGGTTGCGTGACTTCATTTAGGCCACAATAATCTACTGTCAGTCTCCATTCTCCATTAGACTTTTGCACTGGCCATATGGGGCTGTTAAAGGGTGAGTGGGTCTGGTTGATCACTCCTTGGCTCTCCAGTTGGTGAATTATTTCATGGATGGGAGAGTTTTGGTTGGTGCAATATTGCTGCTGGTGCACTGTCCTGGTAACAATTAGCACTTGCTGGTCTTTAAGTTGCAGCAATCCTACAATGAAGGGATCTTCTGAGAGTCCAGGCAGGGGGGATAACTGTTTGATCTTCTTTGTATTCGGAATAGCTACACCAAAATCTCATTGAAACCCATTTGGATCCCTGAAGTACCCTCTCCTGAGGTAGTCCATGCCAAAGATACAAGGGGCCTCTGGATTAGTCACAATGGGGTGCTTTTCCCACTTGTCCCCTGTTAAAATCACCTCAGCCTGTAATACAGACAACTCTTGGCAACCCCTTGTCATTCCAGAGATCCAGATGGGTTCTGCACTCCTGTACCTTGATGGCTCCAGTGTGTAGTGCTCACCAGTAGCTACTAAAGCGTTATACTTCTGTGGATCTGATGTGCCAGGCCATCAAATCCACGGTCCAGTATACCTGGTCATCCCTTTCCTCCTCTTGGCCAAAGGCAGGCACCCTCTATTCCTGTTCCTGGTCAGATTATTCACTGTCTGACCTTTTTGATGCTGGACCACATGTCCCCTCACCATCCCACTTTCTCATGTTTTCCCTCGATCATGCAGAAAGAATCAAAGCATGCCACATGACTTGTGCCTGGGACTTCCTTTCCCTCTGACTAGGGCAGGAGAGGACCAATGTCTTGGGCTGTCCCTGAGAGCTGAGGTGCTGGCTCGTAGGGGTGTGGAAGTACACAGAGTTTCTTCTACATTTTGAAGCCAGAAGGATGTCACCTTTACAACTGGTTTACCCATTTCTGGATAATACATTTGCTGCCAAGCTGCTGGAATGTGATGCAGGGGCATTTTGAACCACCTTCCTCCACATAGCCATTGAGCAACAGAAATCCTCTGGATCTTTAGGGGTGTTATCACTTTTTAGAATACTATAGATGACTTCCAGCACTGCTAATAATCTCAAGTACTGGATACCTTCATCTGCAGTGGTCCACTTTCCTGGGCAGTTCACAAGATCTTCCCTAAATGGATATCTTGCCCTCACACTTGAGAATAGCCGTCTCCAGAAACTACAAGTTGTTTCTTCCTTTTCAATTCCTCTTTCAATTCCCCAATTTCTAGCAAGGGATCCCAGCTGTTTGGCTTCATGACCTTCTGACTGCTGACTTTCAGCCCCATTATTCAACATTGAAGCAGCCAGGCAGAAGTCCGCTCACCTGGCTAGAGGCTGTAATCTTTTCACAAGTCTCGAAGTTCTGATGAGGTCGGGGACTGGGTAACTTTGGTGTTCTGTTTGATTTGTCTCACTCCTTTCAATTTATTTGTTGAAGGACCAGCTCTGACCCCTCCTATCCTGATTCTCCTGCTGTTCTTTTTCTTCCTCCCTTTCTAATTGATGATATGGACCTGTGGCTTGCCTTATCCATTTTTTCTTTATCGCTACTGGGGAAATTACTGTAGTTGTTGTTTGAGTATCTATCTCAGCTATAGTGTCCTCAAATGCAGTTTGGATTCCTAATTCAACCGCAGTCCTCTGAGAGTACTGAACTGTGGCTCGATAGGCACAGACAGGCCTCAGTACAGGGTGAGAATCTACCAGTTTTCACTAGGGTAGGCAAAGTACCCTTCTATCAGGGGAGGCCTCAGTTTGTCAGGATTGATTACCTGTCCAGGTGTAAAGTCCCAGGCAATAAGAGGTGATAACTATCCAGATCTTACCACACACTCTGCCACTCAGGAACTGAACGCCTCAGGGCACATTTCAATATCTTCTCATCTAAAGTTTGTTTTCTGATACACCAGGATGACATGAGCCCCATAGTATGCCAACAGTATTAGCTAAAATTATTAACAGTATTAAGCAGCTTAAGAATGAGCTATGACCATGGGAGCCTGCATTATAAAACCATTTACATCAATCTCAGGTAGGGAGAGGGAGGTGTATTCCATTATTGTCCACAGAACATAGCTTGCCCAGCACAACAAGGCCACTGGTGTAAGGGAAAAGCACAGAGCCATTGTTTGTATTAGTATGTTCCCAAACTCAGCAAAATAAAGATAAGCGGTGCAGCTGACAAACTCCATGTCCCACACAAAAACTTGCTACTCGATAACTACTATTTACTATAGCATGCAATATGTATATATATATGTATAACTGCCTGTGTCTCACCCTACGTTAGGTGCCATAAAGGACTCTGGTGGGTTGACCTTGGCTGGACACCAAGTGCCTACCAAGTGGCTCTATCACTTCCTTTACCAGCTGGACAGGGGAGAGAAAATAAGAGGGAAAATGACTTCTAGGTTGAGATAAGGCAGTTTATTAAAGCAAAAGCAAAAGTTTGCACGTGTACAAGCAAAGAGGAAAAAAAATAGGTTTGTTCTCTACTTCCCATCAGCAACTGACATTCAGGCACTTCCCAGGAAGCAGGGCTTTAGCACACATAGCAATGTGCTCCAGAAGGCAAACATTGTAAATAATGAATATCCCCACTTCCTCCTCCTTTCCTTAGCTTTTATATCTGAGGTGATGTCATATGGTGTGATGTTTCAGGATTAACCCGTCCCCAGAGGGAGGTTTTATTCCAAGTTGGGGGAATCCTTGCTAGGGGAAACATTTCTTTATCTAAGGGTCTTTTAAAACGTTTTGTTAGGTGGCTTTTTAAGTTCCTTCCTCATGTTTCTGTTTATTTGGTTAATTCTATTGGGTTTTGGGCTCAAGTTCGGGAAATGTTAACTTTTCTGAGGGACAAAGGGGATGATTCTGTCAGGGAGTTTTTTCCTGTGTTGGATGCTATTTACAAATCATTCATTTATTTGGGGAATACGTTGGGAAATTCCGGGGAAAGTTCGGGCCCCCCTCTTCCCTCCCCTCCTGTTCCTCACTCCGTCAGCCCTCCTCAGGGGGAATCAGGAGCCGCACTCCCGGACGCCTCCCGGTTTCCTCCGTCCCCTGCCCGGGACGGCACTGACCATGCTGCCCCGGGTTCCCAAGATTGGATTGGTCACCCTGTCTCTACCCTAACCCATTTTCCTATGCTCTCGTCCCCAGTTATTGTTCAGGTCCCACAAGTCAGTGTTCCCTCTTCAGTTGCACAAGATGGCGCCGGCCGAGTGGCCGGTCTCACCATCTTGTCCCTTCCTTGTGTTTCTACCCTGTCCTCCTGGGTGCCACAAGATGGCGCCAGCCACGTGGCTGGTTCCACCATCTTGTCTCCCGGGTGTTTGTCCCCCTCGTGCCCCATTCCCTCTTGTAAGATGCCTCATCATGCTCCACCAAATGCGTCGGGCCCCTCTCCTTTGATGTCGGGCACCCCCCTTCCGTCGGTGGGCCATCCTGCGTCGGTCCACTCCCCTCTTGCGTCGGCTCCCTCCTCCTCCCAGAGGTCTTGGGGCGTGCCTGCACCGAGTGCCTCCCTAGCCACTGGGGGCCCCTCCTCCTGCGCAGGTTCCATCCTTTATCCTGCCCCCTCAGCTCGCRGCTCCTCCTGTGGGAACCCATCCACTTCTGGTTCTCACGCTACCGGGACCGGAGGTGGGTGGAGCAGCAACCGGAAGGATGCCACCTTGGCGTCCACTGCCACCCAATATCGGGCAGCTCCGGTACGCTGCGGACCTGGTTCCCTGGGAAGGCGCTCCTCCTCCTCCTCCACAGRTGAGGAGATTCRGGAGYGCCTGAGAGCCTACTRTCAGAAATATGCGAGCRAGTCCTCGGSCATTAGCTCCTCCCTTGGGAATCCAACCACTTCCAGTTCCCACGTCACCGGGACTGGAAGTGGGGAGGGTAGTGGTCGCTTGAATACCACCCTTAAGGACAAGTTACTCTCTGTGGAGCGTTCCTCCTCCTCTTCGGAAGAGGATATTGGAGCTGGGGGTGGACAGGGTAGCAACCGGGAGGACGCCATCCTGGCATCCATTGCCACACTATACCAGGCAGCCCTGGTCCGCGGTGGACGCCACACCCCAGCCAGGCACCCTCTCACCTTCATGGAGGAAGAGAGTGGTAGCCTTCCTGATTCCAGCTCTGGGTCTGAGGACCCTGAGGCTGGAGTGCGTGGCTGATCGCCTAGGAGGAGGAATCCGAGGAGGAAGAGGGGAAGGAAGCGAAAGCAGAAGCCGGTCCCTGATCCCCAGCCTGAAGCCCAGCATAGGGCTGGAAAGGATCAGGGGCGGAAGCAGACAGGGAGAAAGCAGAGGCAACGGCCGAAAGACTGTAAGGGAGGAAAGGTCTGCGGATGGGGATCGAAGGACTACTCACGGCAGAAGATCCTAGAGAGAGTGCAGAGGAGCACGGGGTGCAGGCGGCGCAGCTGCCCCACCTGTAACAGGTTGCTGCGGACCATAGCGTGTCCGGTTTGGAACTGCCCAATCTGCCGATACCACCATAGGCAGCACACAGGTCACGGGCAGAAAATGGGGTGGCGTTGGATAACAACATCCAATCCGGCACCACACAAAAAGGGTGCGCGGCGGCCCCGCCTGGAGACCCTTTTCCTGGCGGGGCCGGTACAATATGACAAACTACCCATCCAGTACTGCCGCCGCCACCCACGGCGGCGCCCGGAGGCCGGCGAGTGCGCGCGCGCGGGCCCGCGCCCAGCCCGCCGGCGCCGCCCCGCCAGCCCTGGCCACCCCGGCTACGCGACGGTGGCGGCATGGCGGCGACGGACGCCGGCGGCCGCGGACGACGCGCCCGACGCGCGGCCCGGACCCGGAGGCGCCTGGGGCGGGGAACGGCGCGACGCCCCGCGGCGACGGCCGACCCCGGCGGCCGGCCCTTCCCGCGCCGCCGCGGGCAAGGAGCCGGGACCGCTGCCTCTGCCACTGGCGGCCACCGTGGCCGCATCAGCATCAACATCATCATCCTCTGCCTGTCTACCACCTCCGCTTCCCAATGTTGCCGCCCACCTTCCACTAACCGACTCATCGCGGCTGAGAGCACCGACCACCGATCAGAAGGGGCTTCCTGCCATCTTGCGGCTCGGGCCGCGGCGTGACAGGTTGCTCCTGGGACCTCCTGCCATCTCACGGCTGGGGCTGTGGGGTGACAGGTCGTTCCCTGTGGCCGTCAGACAGGAGCCTCTCACCATCTCACGGCTGGGGCCGCGGGGTGGCGGGTTGCTCCCAGGGCGTCCTGCCATTCCGTGGCTGGGGCCGCGGGGTGGCAGGCCACCCCCTACAGGCACCTCTACAAGCTTTAGTTCTGTTAGAACTCCTTTTGTGTTTTCCAGACCCAACAACCCTTTCACCTATGTCCCGTACCCATTTTAAATCCCTATTAAAGGCTGAGGGAACAGGGAAAGAGAGACAAGCCAAGCCTCGTGGGCTTATAAAACAAAGAAGGGGGAGATACAAGGGCTCCTCCTCTAAATAGCAGAAGGAGAGAGAACTGTCCTTTCCTTCTTCCTTTTACTTCAAGAACTTAAATGCCATTTTTCTTTCAATTTTGACAATTTACTCTTGTGGCTTTTGTATGTTTTTATTGTTTTGGAGATTTTATATGTTTATAGTTGTTAAGATATTGATTTAGATTGGGTCTGTGGGAGACACCTTCCTCTTTCTTACAAAACAAAGAAGGGGGAGATGTGGCGGTGGGTTTGACCACCTATTCTCTCCCCTATAATGAGGAAGGTCGCTTCCCCCCGGACTCTGCTTTTGGTACATCCCTTGTTCAGTTAATCTGTCAGTCTATGTACCCTTATATGGTTTGGTTCTGGAAAGTTCTCCCTTCCTCGGTGCCCCATTGGCCTTGTTTCCCTGTTCCTCCCCTCGCCTACCCTCATTGGTTTACGTATTGTAGTCCCGCCTTTTTCTCCTCCCACTTACCCCTATGTGATTGGTTCCCAGTGTTCTCTCTGCCCCTGTTGAGTTCGGTATAAAACCCTGTGTACCCCTGTGCTCTGGGCTCTTCTGCCCCTGCTCCCGGGCCTTTGCAATAAACAAGTTGCCACCCCAGAAGAGCCCCTCCCGACTCTTTGTCCCCGGCTTAAAGCGTTGAGTGTGCCGACCACCGCACACTGCGCCGAGACACCACTGGACATAGGATAGCTCTCGGGAAGGTTGCGGCACATACCATCGGCCCGCTGCGACAATATGGTATGGCATATCCATTTGGTCAATTTGGGTCAGCTGGCCCCCAGCCTATTGATGGTGATGCTTAAGAAAAGGGGAATATTGAGAGACAGTGCTGATGCTGTGCCAGCGTTGCTCAGCTGTAGCCAAAACACTGGTGTGCTATCAACACCTTTCCAGCTACCAATGCAAAGCACAGTGCTGTCGGGCCTGCTATGGGAAAATGAATTCCACCTCAGCCAGAACCAATACAGTTGGAAAGACCCCTTAGATAATAGAGTCCAACCATTATCCCAGCAGTGCCAAGCCCACCACTAAACCATGTCCTTAAGCCACAACTGCCTCCTGGCATGGTGACTACAGCACTTCCCTGGGCAGCCTGTCAAAATGCTTGAAAATGCGTTCTGTGAAGAAACTTTTCCTAATGTCCAAACTAACCTTCCCTGGCACAACTTGAGATCATTTCCTCTTGTTCTATTACTTGTTTCTTGGGAGAAGAGACCAATGCCCACCTTGTTACAGCCTCCTTTCAGGTAGTTGTAGAGAGCGATAAGGTCTCCCCTGAACATCCTTTTCTCCAGGCTAAACACCCCCAGCTCCCTTAGCTACTCCTTATCCACTACACATTGTGTAGTGATAGTGTATCTATTGTGATAGTTAACACAGCTGTTCAGAGGAAGAAAGTAATTTGTTAAAAAAATTCATAAACCAAAAAACCACCTTGGAAATTATGTCTTGTGCCTTTTACTTTCATATTTGTTTGCTACTGAGGTGCCAGCCTGGAAACTTTCTTTTCCCCCTCTCATTTTTATGCTTTTTTCCATGCTCATATATGATGAGAAGTGACTTCCCTCAATCCTATGCCAAATCCCTATTTTCCATTCATTCAAATTCTTCTAAAAATATACTGCTCTCAATGAACCACTAAACTAAAGCCTTCTCTATCAGACTGATATGCTGGATCTAAATTTATTTAAGAATAAATAATAGTCAATAAATCTAAATTTCTTCCTTCCTCTGATTCTTGCAGTACATTTTCAACATTTCAACTTCTTGTTCTTTCCCATCATTTCAAACAGATACCACAACAACAATTATGAAATTAAAATCACTGGAGATTTGGTACTACTGGCATTTGAGGTATCTTACATTCTTGGAAGATGTGAATCTACTTTCATTTTACATTTTCATGCTCCTTTAAAAGGCTGCAGCAGTTTGAAGGGGCATGTAAGATCACACATCAAGCCAAGATGCAATTCAATTCTGAATACTTGCCCCATAATCCTCTCTAGTAAATGCCTGCTTGAAAGGCCATGCTGAGCAGGAAAGGGACATGCCAAGAAGACATGCAGAGGCCTGGCACTTCTATGGGCTTCAGGATAGGCTGAGCAGCAGCTCTCACTTAAACCTCTGTGGAGATGGTTATATCACAGGAAAGACAGTTTTTCAGTCTGAAAAAGTTAAGCAGTTAGTGTTACTTACAGATGTCTCTGTCAGCCTTCTCTGGTGTTGGGCTATGTAGTTGTGCTGTGTACAAAAGAATAAAGAAAAAAGTCTCTCCAACACCTTTTCACTGCTTTGCAATGCCACGGACTTCAGGGTACTTATGTAAAACTCTTAAATCAAATAAATTCTAGCAGCTAAAATGGTATTTTCTTTTGGCTATCTAAAGGTCAAAGACGAGTCACTTAATTATTAGACTTTGAATTCTGTTTTGTTTGTCTTTCCTCTGGTCCTCCTATCTCAGGTCTAAGACATATTATGCGGGAGAATGTTTTGCATTTAGGAGATATCCTACCTGAATATCTTTATTTATGTTTACCATGACAGGCTGGTGTAGCAGGATGCAACATGTGAACATACACTTTGTAGAAAACAAAATGGCTTAGTCTCATTGTGCAGAATTATACCAAAGGACCAATTTCCAAATATCACTAACTTGACATTTAAATTCTTCAATGTGTTAACAATGTCAGAAATTATTACTGTAATGTAACACACTATGTTTATATTCTATGCTTGGATTACAAAAAGAAGGTGTTAACAGTCTTCATTTGTCATTACCCTGTGGCTTAATGATATTTACAGGTTTTGTCATTTTTGTTAAAATGTGGTTTTGTTATAATTAGATTGGTACAAAAAACTTGCTTCAGRTGAGAAAACAAATGTAAGTTCTGTAACCAGTATGTATTTGAAGAAAATTTTGCAAAATAAAAATAAATTAAAAATAGTCACTGTGGGAGAACTTCTACTTAAATAATCCAGGCAGTTAAATAATTTAGACAAGCTTTTTTATTTTCTTATGTCATGGGTTAATAGATGGGCTGGTGAATCATTGATACGCCTCTGTGAAATTTGCATATTTTGGTGGAAGAGAAGGCTGGAAGGGCATCCATCTTAAGCTCGCCTGCCATAGGGGTGGCGGCGCTTTGGGCTTCGGCCCAAGCCGCGGCCGCCCCCGCTGTGGAACCACAGCTGCCCCAGCACTGCCGGTCCTCTGGAGAACCACGGCAAGCCGCTGTCAGCCTGCGGTGAGTCCTGGCTGGGGTTTTCCCCTTTCGCCACCGGGGCTCATGCTAATCACCCTGCTGCCGGGAGCGAGTGACCACCACCACGGAGCTCAAAGCTGCAGCAAATCACCGCACCAACACCACTAGCCACAGGGAATGCATCGAGGAATTCTTAAGACCAAGTACTCAGGCATAGTTTGCAGACACTGATTTCTTCTACCAAGTCAGAGCAAAAAGGTATGATCGCGCGGGAGAAACAAAATGGCTCTGGCCATGTGGAAGACCTGACATGGGTGCCAGAGTCAGAGAGAAGGGCACAAATCCACCTTATATAGAACTGAGACTTTCTTCTGCGAGCCTTGATGAGCTTTAAATGTAACAAACTATTTCTCTGTAAGTCGTGAAAGCTATTTGGGGAGATGAAGAGAATTACCACAACATGGGAGAAGTGGTCCCCACTAGAAGTGCGTAAGTGCTGAGATATTTTTTGGAGATTGAAGAAAAGGACTTTTTACTTCTAGATCAGAATAACTCATCTCATCCTTAAAAAGACAAAACCCTAATGAACTATTTCTGACCCATGCTGGCAGTGTATTGAAAAGACTGTGGGTAGTTGGGAGAGAAACTTTTTTTTTTTTCACTGCAGCAGCTTATTCAGGTGGGACTGCTGTCTGTGATGGATGTTACAACAGAAGAAGATTCGTTTCTGTATGTCAACAAGGAAAAATCTCTTAAAAATCTCTTAAAATCCCATGTTTTTTCTTTTCTCTTCGCGCATGTGGTAAGAGGTGGGATGGTTTTGAGAGAAGGGAGAAGTGCCTGTATGTATTGCCTTAATATCTCTTTATTATTCTTTTATTTTTAGCTTTGTTAGTGTTAGTGAATAAAATCTATTTTATTATTTTAACCTTGGAGCCTGTTTCTGCCGTCTTAAATCCTCTTAAAAATATAATTGTGGGGGGTCTGGGGTTTTCTCCAGGCTAACCTACGACATCTTAGTATCCACAAGTTCATAGATGAGAATTCTGAAGACTCAGGTGAACTCCAATAATATTTTTTTTGAGTCCTAGATTTTAAAGCTGTTAATTCTCTTTTAACAAGTATGTTTTTACTACTGTCACACGACTATGTGCCTGAACCAGTCTTTTTCTAAGTTCCTTTTTTAGGTTGTATTTGAAATGTTTTTGATCAAATACTATATTATGATCACAGCTGTCATTTACATATGAGTGGTTTTATTCCTGTAAATAACAGTTCTAGTTATTTAATCTTTCAAAGGCAAATTGGGACCTGCTTGGAATTTAAGTTGCAGTTATCAACTCCTATGCAGTGTTTTACATCCAGACTAATTATCTTAAGAATGTTGTTCACATAAAAAAATAAGTAAAATTCCAGATAGCTTATTAAAATTATTTAATATATCTTTGTTATAATAATTTGTATAATTATAGTGTTTCTAAATGGAAGAATTTAAATTTATATATTTTTTCTTCTGATATTGCACCATAAATTATACCTAGCAATGAAACTTCAGCTGTATTTCACTATCTTACTATCCCAGTTCCCGCTATTCCTGCCTGAAAAAAAATTAATAAATAAAACTTCAGAATGTGGAAATCAAGATTAGCCATATTAGGACAAATGTCTGCTAGTGCTGGCAGTAGAGCAGTGTATGAATGTATGCTGACAGCATTTTGTCCACTCTAGTTTTAAATGCTTTATAGATGATCTCTAGGGTCCCCTCCAAGCCATTTTATGATTCTATGACTCTATATGTATTATCAAATTCCACAGTAAAAAAAATAGTCAAATAAATCCCTGAAGACTTTTCCACAGCTTTTCGGGAAATAGGAGTTATTGGCCAAATGAGGGGAATCGTTAGAGTCGTTTGAATGCCACAAAGCCTAGATCCTCCAATATTATAGCTATTGATGAACAGTGCTTCCACAGCATCAACATCTCTCTTTCACACTTTGATCCCATAACAAGTAGGCTAGGGATGGGCAAGAGGTTGGAAGCGGACACAGCTGAGACAGCTGTTCCCAGTTGACCAAAGAGATATTCAGTGCTCTGTAACATCATGCTCAGCAATAAAAAACTGGAGGGGTAGTGGTGGTGTACTTCTTCCAGAGTAGCTGTTTCTTGGAGACTGACTGTGCACTGATCTGCACAGTCAGTCCCCATCTGTGCACCATGTGAGGAGGTGGTGAGTGCCTGTGCATCACTTGGTTGGTTGGTTGGTTTTGTTTGGGTTTATCTGTTGGTTTGTTTCTGGTGTTTTTCTGTTTGTTTGGTTTTTGCTGGGGTTTTTTTTGGTTTGGTTGGTATTTTGTTTTCTGTTTTTTTCACCTGTTAACCCATCTTTATCTTGATCTATAAGTTTTTTCAATTTTGCTCTTCTGATCTTTTCCCCTATCCTGCTGGTAGCGGTGGGGATAGGGGTAAGCAAGTGGCTGGATGGTGCTTAGTTGCAAGCTGGGATTAGTCCACCACCACAGAGACACAGAGGTATTTTGGCATATGCCTAAAAAATTATATTGACAGTAGTGATGAATAAGGAAAAAAGAGAAAAAAACCCAAACCCCAAACAAAAACCAACCCCAATTAATTAAACTGGTTCAAGGGAGCTTTTCCTGATTGCTTCAAACCAGACCTCTTCCAGGTAATACAACCACTGCTCCATAACAGCAAGACATGAGCTGAGGCCCACACCTCCAAAAACGTTAACAGATATGTGTGGACTACTTTTTAAAAGCAGTCTTGTTAGCATGTTTGAGACCTCACTAAGGTGATGACTCACTTACTCTTTACACTGTTTAGCTCTTGGGGAATGGTGCTGAAGGCTGTTTTAAGGACAAATCAGGCAACACAATTAGTGGAAAGATAGTAGATGGTCTTCCTATAAAAAAAAAAAATAGAAATAAACCCGAGAAAGTTGTAAGGATACTGAGAAGAGAGAGGGACAATACCATGGCTTCTGTCTTCGTTTACCAGCAGTGTGCTGGGACCCTCATGGTGCACCATCTGTGGCTCCATCTGTGACAGCACAAGGCAAAGTATGAGGGGTTCTTTGATGGCACTCTACCTGACTATACTAGGAAATAGGTATAGGTTATTTTCAGGCCCCAGATGTTTCACTGATTTTAGGCAGAGTGCAGTGCCTAAATAACCTTGAGAAGCTAAGTGTAAGAGAGGTGAACTGTCTTGAAGGTATCCTGACTATGTGATATAGGCCAAAAAATGTGCACAACCATTTCTCCTATTCTTTTTGTGTATCTTTCAGGATGTAATTTTCCTGATCTCTTAAGCAGATCAACTTTTGGACATGTAAAAGTAATAATAACAAAGACAATTAATCCAACATTGGTGGGGTTTATTACTATTTCAGACAGGGTGTTTGGTTTTACCACTACCAGAGCTTACTCCTTTTCTTTATCCATTTTACTCAAGTCTTCTACAAACTTGATCTCTTGTAATAACCACAGCACTGCATTCTGGTACATGAGCTATTTCAAGCACTCTTTAGATGACATTTTTTCTGTTCCGACAGAAAGAAACAACAGATCAGCTTTGATAGACAGGAATGTAAATATCTCATAAGTATGACAGAAAAATTTATGACTCCATTAAAGATCAAAAAAACGGGACAACAAAAGTAGTTTTGGTCTACAGACCAGAGTTGCTATGACTCATATTCCACTGAGATGAGAACAAATTTATTTTTCATTGTTCTTAAATCACTTGCAGTATTTGTTTTAATTGCTTTCAGATGAATGTCACTTTTATATAACACCAAACATCCAGTTTTTGTGGATTAAAGTCTAAAGTGAGGTGAGCACAAATGGTCAAAGGTTCGTGGTAAGTGGAGCTGTGTTTCAAGGATGCCAAACAAACTGATTAAATGACATGTAGTTCTTAGATAAACTGGATGTCCTCAGGAGTTTTGCCTATGAAGCAGCTTCACTGGATATGGAAGCTGAGCACTAGGACAAGATTGTTAGTCATGCAGAACTGCAGTAATATGGCAATTTCTTCTTAATTATTAGCTAAGGGCTGTTAAGAGCTGTATTTCATTTATAAATGGACTCTGTGAGCAAACCACAGTCCTCCCAGCACAAAAGTTTAGCTTAACAAAAGTAAAATACAGCCAATCTATTTCACTACAGTACTGATATTTTGTGGTAGGTGAGTTATCCTGAGTAGGATAAAATTGCTAAATTGTTCTGCAAATGACTTTTTAATTGCAACTTGCCAAAAATCGAATGAATTATGCAACACATAAAAAAGTGGGTTTTTTTCTAACTGGGGAGGATAAAGTCTAAATGACATCAACAAGGCAAATCTTAGCAGAAAATAGACTCTCAACAAAGAAATGTTCAGAGTTCCAAAAGTTTACTACCATTTGTAACAAGACCTCCTACTCTGGATTTTTTCTCCAATGTCTGGACATTTTTATTAGAAGCGTACACAGGATTTGAAATCATATGCCTTGGGCTGTGATTAGGGAAGACAGCTAATAGCACATTACAACATGGCAGTCTGAGAAGATGAATATTATTAACTGTGAAAAATTTCACACAAGGACAGACCTTGGTGATTACATTTTGATTTTGGTTAAATTAATTAAAATTTTTTTAAAAATTATAGTAATGACAACAAACTCATATTTCAGGTTTGAAAATATCTCTTTCCATTTTCTGAATGTCATTTAACTACTAACATCACAGATCCTTCAATTTTGACATGAATGCTTTCTAGAACCATGAAGTTCTGCTTGTGTTCATACCCAGAATTATCTAAGTCCTAAGAGGGCTGAACTGTTTGGCATTTAGCACCTAACAATCCATACATTAGGCAATTCTCAACCTAATCTAAGAGAGGCTTTATTGAGGTTGAAGAGTATGAATAAAACAGTGCTCCTGCCTGCAACAGTGGGTTCAACAAAAATTCAGTTCTGGTGTGTTTTACAGCTCAGCTGAAGGCTCATGTAGAGGTGAACACTTAAAAGTGTTTTGGTAAAAGCTTCCTCTGAGGATATTGGAAACTATTGTGGTTTAGTTTCTGCTTTTGCTAGATATCAGACATGCTTTTCTGCTTTAATCATTACGGCATAAAAATTTCTAAAATATTGCTATTTGCTCACCCCTTCTTTGAATCAGCTCTGTACAAGACAGGATTATTCCAGAATCAGTAATACTAAGATAGACACAACAAATCCAGCTTGACTGAGGAGTGCTGTTGCTGGGACTTCACTAATAATTCTGCCCTAGAAATCCCTTCTTCCTTCTAAGATCTGATAGATTTTGGGCATAATGATTGTAATATAGGGGGAAAAAAAGAGAAAAACTAATTGAAGGAACAGGATCTTGGAATCCTGGCCACTTTACCAGCTCTCCTAACAACTATGAGGTTTTTTTTCCTAATGTCTTTGTTTTCCTCACACCAAATAATTTTCAGATCCTTTTTTAACTAAGGAAAAGCTTGAAAATTATATTGTGGGGCTGCCTGGCAGTAAAGCAATACTAGCAACTTATATAGTTGAAGTAATGCCAGAAATAACTGAAATTGTAGTGATATGCTGCAAGCTCAGTGTTATTATTTTGACCACTGAAATGAGAGGGTAAGTGTTACTACTTCATTGAAACAGAAAAGATTAACCTTGTGTTATGGGTTAGAAAAAAGAAATGAAAATTTGTTTCCTTTCCCCTGGGGTACCAGGGAGCTTGTGTAGTTGGGGAGGGGCTGGCCCGGAATTGATGGGCGATACTTAAGAACAAAAGGGAGTTATCTGTTCAGCTGCATTCCACGCTAATGACACCGAATGGACAATACTTAAGGACAAAAGGGACCACTTGCCCAGCCCAGAAGCCAGGACAATTCCCTCAATTAAAGAAAAAACAAAGACTTGGAAATACTGACAAGGGGGATGTTTCCCCAGAGGCTGGAGCATCTCGAGAGAACTGCCAGAGACTTGGGCGAGAGGTGGGTGGAGACCGGGGCTTGTCTCACTCTCGGCTTGGCGTTCGAGGAGGACAGTCGTGTCTGCAGCGAGTGTCGGTTTCACTCTGGGAACAGTGCTAGACTGCGACGCCTCTGCCCGCTGGCTCCAGAGCACGGATACACTGTGACATCTCCGAGGGTCCCCCTGCGGCACAGGGTACAGAGTTATGCTGTAACCAATCGCCGCCCGGAGCTGCTCGTCTCTGCTGTTTCCTGCCTTCTGCTGGTTTGCCAGTGGGTGATACCGAGGTCCATTGTTCCCCAGTCAACCCTGCCTGCCTGCGCTGCTTGCTGCCCGCTGCTGAGGTTGGTGGAGCCAGGCTGCTGCCCCGTGGGTTCGCACCAGGGGCGATCCCCCCTTTCCCGTTTGCCGGAGCTGCCATTGCCATGTGAAGGTCATCGTGCCCGCACCACAGCGCCCCCTGCAGCCGCGGGGGAGTCACTGCAGCCTCTCTGCCCCAACAGAGAATCTCCCAACAACACACAAGGGAGTGATAAGGGGTTTGTCTGTTCTCTTATGGTTGCCGTTTAACTGTCTTGTTTTATATATATATATATATAGTTATATAACGCTAGTAAAGAACTGTTATTCTTTTTACTACATTTTTGCCTGAGAGCCCCGTAATTTCAAAGGTACAGTAATTCAAAGGAGGGAGGGAGGTCATCCTTTACTCAAGGGAGGTTTCCCACCTTCCTTGACAGACACCTGTCCTTCAAACCAGGACACCCTGACAATGTTTTTAATTACAGCTGAGTACAGATCTCAAGTGGAAGGAGATATCTTCCCTTACACCCAAGTTAGATGGTTGAGCTTAAGAAAGTGGTGGGAATTCTCTTATTCTTAGATATTTGCAGCTGGTTAATTCAAGCAATTACTTCTCTGTCCTATCTTCTGTGCGGTTGTACCCTTGCCCCCCACACACACATTACAAACTCACTTTAGATTGCAAGTCTACATTCATGGCCTTTTTAGGGATTCTATGCAATTTAATCTCTGCATAGAAGGGACTATCTGCACTGTTGGGACGTAGAAGTTGCTCAGCTTTGCTATCCCTGCTCTTCCCCAAGTTCCTAATTGGATCCAGTTTTTTATCTCACTCTTCTTTCTTGTTATTTCAGATGCACAATGTTTATTCAATCACTGTTTAATTCGGAATACATCAAATATGATTTTCACAAGGAAGTCTCATACTTTTAGGAGAAATTTGAGGTTTTTCTTCGTATGTGTGAACCACATTGACCACTGCTATAGAAAGCCATTAGGTGTCTCTAAACCTAACATGAGAAGAAAATTCAGGGTCATACATCTGCAGGAAGCACTGCATTTCCTTTGCCTAAGAAATTTTGATAATTGAAAATTTATAGTTTTGGGAAAACTGGTTATGTTATATTGCTTTTGGGTTGATTGATCTCTGTGCACTGGGGGAGAAACCCAGTAAATTTTAAAAGTGAAAAACCCAGCTAGCATGCTTTGCTAAGGGCTAAACAGGTGAATGAAGACAAAATAGTATTAAGAGTTCTCTTCAAAGCAGATAAATAGCTCCCAGAATAATTTTAAAATGGCACCATTTAATGTAGACTGGCAACTTATTTAAAAAGAAATACCTCTGTTAGCTTCTGAGACACTAGAAAAAGTTATTTAAAAAAGATGAGGAAAAATACCAGCAACAACTAAGTACAAACCTGCTGTTCAAGTGCTCACTTACTTCAGTGGATAATCTGGTCAGGAGAAGTTAATAAACACAAGTACATTGAGATTATTTCATTTTAAGGGGATTATTCACGTAAAGTGTTTTCAAATGACATCGTGAAATAGATAAAATACAGTGAGAAATGAAATGTACAAACCAGAAAAAAGTCATGGCTATGAGAGTACTGGATGTACTGCATATTAAAGACAACCATCATGAATTAATTATGTGAAAAGTTCCTCAGAAGTAATTTTTGCAACATGTAGAAGATGACAGCAAGGAAAGGAAGAAGAGAACAGAGGTTTATTAAAGTGATACTGTATGAAGATAGAGTTGTCCAGGGAAAATGGTTATGCATTAATTCCTTTGTAAATTTAAAGTCTTTTTTACTCTACAGTTTCATTGTAGCTCTTAAGGTTATTTTAGGGACTAAACTACACATTTCAAAAGGGATGGAAGACAACACTAGAAATGAAAGAAGATGAAAGACAACCACTGAGGGGAAAATAATGGCACCCTTTGTTTCCTGCAGACTAAGGAAGTGACACCATCTACGCAGTATAAATACAAGCAATTGCTGTCATCTTTGTTATGTTCTGCTGCTATCATCTTGAGAAGTTTATAAATTAACAAAATATCTAGGGGCACCTGAACTAGGTTATATTAGAATACTAAACTTGATTAAATTAACTATGTATAAAAATCACTTTGGGGCACAAAACGACTCTAAGCTCTAAATTACATTCCAACAAACTTAGACCAACATTTACACTGAAAGAAAAAGTGCAAGTGTGCATGAAAATATCAGGAAATAGATCCAGAATGACATTAATTCTAAGTTACCTGTATCAAGAGAATGGTTTACTTGCTTTAGGGAACTTCTCTTAACTTTTGTGAAAATTCTCAGTCAATTCTGAGAATTTGCAGTTGAATTAACTCAAAATGAAATTTGCTCCTTTTAAATGTAGATCACTGAGCAGCAGTAGAGGGCTGGGCCAGCTCAGCCCCATCCTGAATTTTTGGTCAGCAGATTGGGAGACCATAGACTATTGCACAGTAATGTTTGTAAACTGTGAATCGTTATCAGGAGAAGAAAAAAGTGCAAGACTAGTTGGGGGAACAACAGTGTAAGGAGGTCAGGGAATAAATTTACATTTCAGCCATACACACTTGATAAGGCTGTAAACTCCATGCTGTGGGAGCAACATCTTTTCAGTTGTAGCAATGTATAAGGGATATGGTGAACCTACATTTATCCACCACTATTAGCCTTGGAGGGCTGGAAGAAATTAATTGTGATTTTCTTCTCCAGGGTAGCGGTTCTTCTCTTGCATTTATTCTCATGCCTGAAAACAAGCACACATCTGGTAAACTGTTAATGGTGAAGAATCTGTCAAAAGTGAGGTCATTTTGTAAGCTTTTATGGAAAGGAGTTAAGAAAGGTCTGAGTTATTAAAAAAATAATTATAGAACTGCTTCTAATTAGATCACACAGATCTCTGGGGAAACACAAAGATGTTGTGGTTTAACATTTTGGCCTCACACACAGCCATACAACCACATTTAGCAAAAGTGAAAGTTTCACCAGGATGAGTAAGATGTATCTCAGGAAGAAAGTGCATTGCTGAGAGAACTGTGGATTAGAGTTCAGTAATGCCAGATTTTTGATTGGAAGATGTAACTTACCTGACTTCTAATTGCCATGAAAGAAACTTATTATTTAGTTTAAAAATGAGTCTTGAAATATCAGGGGTTTATTTTTTAATGAAAATATTTTAATGAAAAAATGGCTAATTTTTTTAGCTTTCAATTTTTGTTTATATCATGCTCTTTTGGTGATTTTTACATTTTTTATATTCCCTAATTAATTCGTGTGTTTTGCAGTGTATTTAATGAGAAATATGGTGCTGGTCATTTTATTTTTCATGCCTTTTTGTTATATTTAACAAATGGGGAAGACATTTACAATGATTAATCAGTACCAATTTGTAGAATTATTTTGGCTGATTCTGCAACCTGAATGTGTTATTTTATCCAGAAATAATCCCACAGAAAACAGAAGCAGAATGTAAGCATTTCTGAAGTGTGTCTCTTGAACAGAACTACTTCCAGTGAATTGGAGAGAAAACAATGTTATCAACAAGAAGGTAAAGTCAATCACTCTACCATACATTGGTTTGACTAAAATACCTTACCTTTGGAAAAGATTGTGTTTTGAGTATTTAAGGAGTTGTCCGATAAAGATGTAAATTTTACAATGGAATTCTGGAATTTTCAAGATTTAGACCTTTGCAAGTTTCACTCTGTGAATTATTCCTTTAAAGACTTGCTGAAAAGACTTGATCTGATGCTTTTAGTGGTAACAGCAATCAGCTCATTGATCATAAGCTAGGTTACCAGACTGCCATTGTCCTGTTCTCCTGTGGCTTTATATCAGCATTTGATAACAACTCTATTAATAAATGTGAGTAGAATGCTCTGAGCAGCACCATAATGATTGGCCCCAATCTGGGAAAGTATTGCTGTGCTAGACAGACATCTGCTCCAAGCTGTTTAGGAATCAGATTGAACAGACTAGGAAAACAAGTAAATGGAAACAGAAATCTCATTTCTAAAATAGGACATTGGAAAAAAATGTTTTCAAATCAAGAGAACTCTCCAGTTAATTCTGTTTTATTGCTAAAGTAAAAATCAAAGGGCAACTTCTGGCTCTAGATCCAGATAACTGATGGGAAATGATGGAGAAAACTCTGCAAAAGCATTCTTGACATCATCCCAATAAAAGGGAACATTTTTCATTTCCATGGAGCCATAATTTTCTCCTTGACATTTTCCCATAGGAGTTTCAAACTAATTTCAAGGTATTTTTTTCCTCTTTCTTTCATGCTACATTTTATTTAAAATAGAAAAAAATACTCTGGCAAACAAAGATGCAAAAAAAGATTGTTTCTTGTCAGCAGGAAAAATAAATGTAAAAATTGTTTGCGTGTCCATGCAAGCACATCAGATACCAACCAGCTCTGTGAATTGACCATTCAAACATACCCAGTTAAGTATGTGCTCATTGGCATTGTTAAAAGCATTTTATCTACACTTCATAGTTTTAACTACCATTGATAGCAGAGGTGGTTGAACACAGCCAGTATTTATTAGGTATCAGGATCTTAGAGTCTAGAAACACAAAATAACATTGAGGAATGAAAAAACCCAACAACTCCAAACCTAAAACCAACAAACCAATTGTCAAATGATCTACAGCTCCATAGAGTATACAGAAATCAGAGACGTGTCCCACTAAACCAACTTTTGCCTGTTAGTTTCTGTAATTTTCAAAAATAATTGTTTATGACAAAATTTAGAAGAATGTGTTTTTTATTTAAATGCACCAAAAGTTATTAGAGAATTCCCACTACCTTGAATGTCACTGGAACAGATTTGTGAACATGTACAGACTTTTTAACTTTTGACCAGAATAATGGAACGGATGTAGTCTTCAGACATAAACCTAAGAGTTTTTTCAGTGAATAGAGGCAAACCCTTGATTTTGGAGTTCAATATGCACTGATATCATGAATTTATCACTGATTTTTTACCAGTTATTGAAGCCTGATATTTTTGAAAATGAAAGCATCTACATACAGCTTAGGCATTTTTTATTTTATTACCAGCTTCATCAAGTCAATAAGTACATATTTGCGTGTGTTCATTAAGATATGCCTTTGTTTAAGATGAGGCAAATAGGTGTCTGAAGACAATATTTGATGAGACAGCTGTTAAAAGGCTAATGATAAATAATCACACTGAGCCTGTTGGTGTGATGTTTGAAGCCTAAGAAGCCTGATTTGTTCTCTGAAGAAGGAATGTAAAAAGATCCAGAAAGAAAATAAGTTGAGCTACTGGTTTCGTTGTTAAAAACAGTATTGAGAAATTGAAGGATCTCATATGGTAACACAGAGAAGCTTTTTGAATAAGGAAGTAGCTTAAGTAGAAAATTACTTACAAATATTTTATTATTTTTACTATGTCATTTTAATTTCTTCTATTTGCAAAAATCTTCTTATGTTTACTTCAACTATCAGATAATACTGATGGGGAAAATCACATTTCAAACATTCCATGTTTGGAAATCTGAGAAATAGCATGTTTGTAGCATGACACTGTAAGCACTACATTTAGGCAGTCCCACTGCATGTCAGTCTTCTCTCACAGCCCTGCTGGTCAAACTCACCCTTGCTGAAATCCAAGAAGGGAATACTCTGGGTAAGCCAGTCCCTTGACTGGAAGCAGGACTATATTCACCTTCTTTAAAAAAGGAGATGAAACTAACTTTATGGGAATCATGTACTCTATCTGTAGTAGGAAATAAGACAAGGCCAGGAGACATGGGATAATATGTTTTTTGTATTATTAAACTCATTTACTCTGCTACTGGGAGAGATCTTTGGCACATGTTAGCTACCAAACCATGTTTGGGGGTTGCTTGTAAAAGTACAAATTGATGTACAGATGTTAACCTTACAAGGGACTGCTCTATTAATTTAACAGGACAGATGAGTATGTCCCAGCTTCTGAGTGTTCTCAGGCAATGGCTGGTTTACTTGTATAGGCACTGCCAGAACATGAATAGAATAATAATCCCAAATGGGTTGTTATTGCAGGAAGTAAATAGGAGTGAGACAGTAATTTATATACAGATGTTGATATACTCCCAACGTAAACTCCTAAAGACAGATATAAAATATAATTTTTTTCCTCTTGACAAGAGAAAAATTCTAAAAGAGATGTCTTACGACAAATATATTTCTATGCTGAATGTGCTAGCAGGGTGGTGTGGCAGATCACCTCAGAAGATGAGAATGCAAAATTCAACATCCCCGTGGGGAATCACTGCTTGTGCCAACTGTCAGCTGAGATAGAGCCAAGACGCAATGTGTTATACTGAGAAACAGAGATTTCTGATAGGATGCAGGATATTAAGGTGTACCCACTTACTTTTTCAGTGTGTGGGAAAAGTACAGAAGGACACCAGTAGAGCACCTAACAAACTTTGGAGAGAAACGCAGCTGCCAGGCTAAATCTATATAAGCTGAAATTTAATTTCCAAGCAATGGATATAAAATGCATATGGAAGAAAGAAAAAAAGCATGGTGTTTAGAGGATCACTTTAGTCATGACCACAGGACACTGCTAAGCTGCTGTGGAAGGTTCCTTCTCTAAAGGAGATTCACAGTCAAAGATCTTCTCCTTCACATGTACACTGCATGCCTACCGACTGTCCCCATGCTACTCCACCCATGCCTGAACAATACCACTCATCCTCCAGGGCTCTTCTGTGTCAAAGCCAGTTGACTCTGCCTGACATCTCTGCACCAGTCCTACCCCACGATGTCACATGAGATGTGACATTATGCATCTTGCTTTCTTTGGTCCTTCAAATTCCTTTCTTACTTCCCCACATGGTATTAGCTGTGACAAGAGACCAGTAATGCATTAATTACTTTGGTTCCCAGAGAATGCAAAAAGAGTATTAAATTTCATTAAGATTATTTGTATTCCTATGTCATTAACAGTTGTATGTGCTTGTTTTCTCAACTTTCAGGAAGGTGATGTAAAGGCTGTTGATAATCCATTGTGTATGGTTTGACTACTGCTACAATTCAATTTGATCCTTTCCGTTAGAAATTTTCTGTTGAAAATTGCTGTATTAGGCTTAAACTTTCCCCACTGGAAGGCTCTGTGGAGGAAGGGAAATAGAAAAGGTTTGGAATCCTTCAGGTACACATTTTTATAATGTGAAGTGGAAATCTGTTTTCAGCTTTACTGTATATCTATACAGGCATGAAAGTAGTTATTCTGCTTTGCATAATGGCCTCTGGCTTCTTAGGTGACACTTGTTCCTAGCAGTTAGACTGTCTAGGATTCCAAAATGGAAAGGTGCAGCTCTTGTTATGTGAAGCTTTATCTTTTGTAACATTGAAGTATTTCTGGAAAGTTAATAATGGCTCACAAATCAATGCCAAATGCACAGTCTAGACTTCTCCCTCTTCACAGTTTGTGAAGATTTGCAGGCTGTAATTAAACACTGCACTTTCTTTTAGTCTCCCACTAGAGCACCTCATCATTCACTGTACAGTTTTGACACAATTACCATTTCTGCTGGCCTGCCAAAATCACCCTGTCCCTCAGGAAATGGTCTGTGTAGAAAGGCATGAGCTTCAAAGAACAAACTAGATCTGGAAACATCACCACAACCACTGCTCAATATTACTCCAGAGGTACACAGAATACTAATACTGGTTCAGTAGTATAATGAATAATTAAACACAACTGGCATTGTTTTAAACATTTGTCCAATGTCTTCAAATCATGGCAGAAAGGCAAGTATTTCAGAAGCATGGATCTTTGAAGGACCTGATTCATGATGAATGTTAGTTGAAAATTACATACTAAAAATATGACATCAAAAAAGTATCCCAGGTTTATATGATAGAATTAATTTGCATATATTCTTAGACTTAATAAGTATTTTAGTTTCTTCTAGTAACATTCTTGTATTTTAGCTTGTTGCTTGGCAACACTATTTCTAGATATTCAAGTAATGTGTATCTTTGCGAATTAATCTCTGAAACATGGTTGCTGAATCCTTTCTAAATAGCCTTTTTTCATGATGCTGAAATACAAACCAATATAATAGCCATCTCGCTAGCATTTAAAAATGATGAGTAGAATGAAAAAAACCCCTAACAATGAAAACACACATTTTATAAATCTGCTCTGGGGCATCATTATCTGTATGTCACAACACATAAAAATTTAGAACTACGGAACTGTGAAACTAGTTTAAGGGTCATTATTAAGACTTCCCAATGTGCTGAAATGTTGCTGAAGATCCTTAGATAAATTAACAAATTAAATTTTTACCTATAGCTCTTGATGGCATATGTGGCCGAAATTTCCAGAATTTTCAATTTCATTATCACTGGCAAAAATGCATAACTATGGAAAATTTTTTGAACTATTATATTGGAGAAGCACATTTTAAAACTAGCCATGATTTTGTTGCATTTGGATTCTTTTTGGTGGAACAATGCCCATGAAATAAAATACAAGCTAAGATAAAACAAATGCTGCATTGGAAAAAGTTCATTTCAAAAAAGAAATTGAATGAGAATATAACAAAGGAAATAATTTGAATTTTTAAATTCAAGAATAAACCTATTTATTTTGGTTTACTTTTTAAAAATTTTCATGTGCGTATTCGTACAATTAATTCTATGCAGTATTTTAGACAGCTACAGCCAAGATTTTGGTGTTACATAATTTTTATTATATGGAATAATATTTAAAAAAATGTTTGTCTTAAAAATAAAATGTATTCTAATGAATCCGAATATTTACATATCAAACTATTTTAGAATTTCTGTTTCCTGGGAAGCAGCTAGTACTAGTCAATATATTCAAAATACAAGCGTAAAAGTATGAGTAAAACAATAGTTACATTATCAATTATGTTTTAAGTTTCCTTTAGAATTGTGACAGGCAGGGACAGGCGAACGGAAGATCACGGGATGTCACGGGAAGGCAATAGCAGAGCCGAAACTTCTCCCTAACCCTAACCCTCCCAAAAGATAAGCAATCACCCRAAGTATGCATGTGCCTCCCCCTAAACCCAGTAGTTTTCCACTCCCTACTAACTCCAGCTATCCCACAGTCCCCTTCTCCTGACGTAGAGAAGCCCTTAGACTATTTAAACCCAGAAGATAAGATAAGATAATAAACGCCATTTTCGTCCATCCACCATAGTGGTGTAGTGTGTCTTTGGCCCGAGTGACCCGGGAGAGGCTGGGTCGCCGTGCTGTCGTCTTGGATCCAGGGCGCCTGCCTCCATTCGCGGGGCAACAAGAATGCTGACAATAAAAATGTCACAGCTTGTGGTACTCATTTAAAAACCTTAGTTTAGTTAAGCTTCAGTTGCACAACATAATTTCAAAGAAAACAGTGAAAATGAAGCACATCACTGGCAGACTTAATGTACAGAGACTTCAGCAATCCCATCTTGTTTTACACTATCGTCATCTCTTCACCTTAACTAGACAAGCACAAATAATGCAAATGATGAAAAAAATGCAAATGATAAAATAATAAACAAATGTCATCACTGGTAACCCAGCTATTTATGTGTGCTTTAAGAAATTTACAGTAAATGTTCTTATGGGACCATAACGTAGAACAGGGTTAGATTTCTTTTGCTTTAGATCAATACAATTTTCAACACCTCATAAGAGTTACAGTCCCTTTCTATGACCACCTTGTTCCTTGAGATTGTAAGCTATCCCTTGAAAAGATGCTACTGTGTCTTATATTAATATGACTTACAGCACAGGTGTGGAGATATTTAAAGGATGTTGTTTTGGTCTTGAAGTCATAGTTTGGATCTGGAAAAGGTTTTCAAAAACCAGGGGAATTAAATCTGTATTTTGAATAAGACTACTAAAATGCTGAATCAATAGATGAGGAACGTCAGTGCTATTGTATTTCTAAATATTTCAATATAGTTTCCTGAATGTTGATTTCACAAAAAAAAGTTACACATATATGATATTAACTGCCCCATTTTACCTATTCCTGACATCTTTTGCTACATAATTAAGAAAATCTTGAAAATTTTACTGGCAGTTGTATGCTAGTTTTCATATTCAATGTAAAGGAAAGCTTCACTTTTGAACATATGTGCTTTGAACCAAACCTTTTGTGATAATGTTGACTATATTAATACTATGGGAGAAACAACTACCAAATACCTTTGGAGGTTAGGGGAAAGCTCTTGCAGCCAGGAGAAAGGGGATAGAGACTTTCTATTTCATATGTACACTTGCCTATCCAATGCACCTCAATATCTCTGGTATGCCTTAAGGTCATAGAATCCAAGCTTTGAAAGCTGTAGTGTCAGGTTACAACTCTTTCTACAAATAACCACATGAAAACTAGAATAAAACTACAATAGAGGTGAATGCAGAAAGTGAGGAATGGGACAAAATAAAGGGATTCAAATGTCATGATCCTATCTCTTAGCTACTATGTCAAACTGTGTTTCAGATTGAATGCCTTTTGGGTGTCCATTAATCTACATCCTTCTCCCAAAACAAAGGATAGAACGAAAATCTCCCAACTCTAATATGGCAATATAATCTTGCACACATATTACTACTTCCTGTTTTGCCGAAGTGAATCTAGCACAAAATCCTGCAATTGACCATACATCTCCTTGAAGAAATTAACAGCACATATAGGAGTCACACATTACAAACACTAAACTTTGTAAAGGCTTTTGGCCAAATCCTGTACAGCTGTGATGAGGCTGAGGTATATATTGCTTTAGCTATATGGGAATGGCCACAGAGGATGGGGGTAGAAGATGAAGAAGATTTGGAAATAAAGTGAAGAAAACAAGAAGAGGAGGTAGGAAGGCAGATGGGCAGAGAGGGAAGGCTCACAGTGTGATGAAGTGCAGAGGTGGTACTAGGGACTATTAGAAATGTCAAAGACATACCTGACAGTTTCCTTCGCTTAAGGAGTTTTAATCTAATAAAAGACAAAAAATTTTCTCATGTATTTTAAAACACAAGAATTTCTAATGAGAAACATTTCCACATACGGATACATAACAGTTAGGTTTTTTCTTTAATTTCAGTGCACATTGCCTATTTATCTTTTTCTGTTCTGGAGTGCAGACATGTTCTCTCTACATCAAAAGAACAGGAGTCACATAGAAGATTTTGCATTAAATTCACCGTATGCACAGACAGGGAGCAACAGATGAAACGACCTGGCCATGTACTTCTAAAGTAGCATATTTGAGACAGCATATATATTGTTTTCTTGTTGAAAAATACAGGTACATAATTTTCCAAAAGAAAATTTGATTTTCTTTTCACAGGCAGGAATAATATTACTACTAGGAACTGAATTCTTTTATATAAAAAGAATGCTCTAGGTATGTTTTTTCAATAATTTACTGTTATTTTTTCTGTCTTCCTTTTGAGACAACTGGTACAAACTCCACTTTGAAAGGTATAGGATACATGCAGAAATTCAAATTATGTCTTTTTCTGCAGATCTTAAAATTATGAAACAGAAGACAAGAAGCACGAGAAGAATAAAAAAGTGAATAAGAGACATTATAAGATATCACTGAGGACATTACAAGTATTTTGGTAGAAAGGAATTAGAATGATCAGTTGAAGCAAAAACCTTAATGCCCTCGCTGTTTTCTCAAAGAGCTGCATAGTGCAATCAAGACCTTCATATTCCAGTCTCCTGTTGTGACGAAGAAGACAGTCTCAAAACGAGTAAAATCCACTGACTACTAGACAGTTTATGTAATTTTCATAAAATGGTTGCAAAAGGGTCAGCCAGACATCAAATCTCACTTCTTAATTCCTGTTGTCAGATGAGTTTCAAAGACCAGAGGTTAAACAGAAAATAACTTCAGTCCATTAACAGGCACTCGCTCAAATAACGGAGTCTTTCCATAAATTCTATTCAACTGGGATTAAAAATAAACATATTTGACAAGAATACATTTCACTCACAAGGAACCTATAAACAGTGCATTGTAATTTAACCCCAGCCAGCAACTGAGCACCACTCAGTTGCTCACTCTCTTCTTTCTGGTGGGATTTGGGAGAGAATTGCAGGGGTAAAAATGAGAAAACTCATGGGTTGAGACAGTTAACCGTGAGAAAATTCACAGTTTAATCACTAAAACAAGAGCCACACATACAAGCAAAAAACCCCAAGAAATTAATTCACCACTTCTCATAGATGGACAGGTGCTCAGCCATCCCTAGGAAAGCAGAGCTCCATCCTAAGGGTGACTTGGGAAGAGAAACACCATCACTCCAAATGTCCCCTCTTCCTTCTTCCTCCTCTAGCTGGCTATGCTGAGCATGATGCCACATAGTATGTAATATCCCTCGGGTCAGTTGTGATCAGCTGTCCTGGCTGTGTCCACTCCCAGCTCCTTGTGCCCCCCCCCGGCTCCTCGCTGGTGGGGGGCAGTGCTAGAAGCAGAAAAGGCCTTGGCTCTGTGCAAGCCCTGCTCAGCAATAACAACATCATCTCTCTATTATCAACACTGTTTTCAGCAAAAATCCGAAACACAGCCCCAAACCAGCCACTGTGAAGAAAATTAACTCCATCCCAGGCAAAACCAGCACACACTTGTAGATCAGTATTCATTGAACTTAAACATTACAGTTATAAACTGGCATGAAAGTGAGGGGTGTACATGAAAATATTTAAATTCCTATCTATCCTATGGAAACAAAAGAAAACGGCACAACAATCCTTGGAAAGAGAATAGTAAACAGTTTCTTTGTAAGACAGGAAAATGTTGTGTTCATGCTCTTTCTCAATAAGTAAAAATGCTTTGGAGATCAAAGTTATCCAGCAATTAAGTAGCATATTTGAAACAATTTAATCATTTGTTTCAGAAAACATGCTATTACAATATTTCCTATAATATTTTTTGCTCTTTTTTTTGTAAGTGAAATATTTCATCATTACATATGACCATGTTGTACAGGTCTTGTAGAAAAGGTGATACTTGTTATTTATTTTTTTCAGAGTTGCTTCAAATCATGATCATTGTTTAAGAAGATGGAAGATCCATGAAGTATGCATTACCTGTTGGGGTGTGCAGGGTGGCAGTTTTTCTCACTCAGAAATCACAGCTCTGTGTGCAACTTTATTTATTAAAGTCCATAAAAAAGTAAAATCCTTTACTTAGAGTGGTAATTATTTTCTTATATATAAACCAAATAACTTTTCAAGGGCCCCACTATCATTAATTTAGTGTGGAATATCAAGAGCAGCAACTCCTGACTTTGCTAATCTCATTTTTCAGGAATTAACAAAACATTGCAATATCTACAACTCTGTTAAAAATTAATCATCATTTAATAGCTGCACATGGGTGTTGTTAGCCCTATGTAGTATTCTCTCTACCACAGTTTCTGTTGTAGCAATTGTAAAAAACATGTGAAACTCACAAAATTACTGATTTGTTATATTTATTTTTTTTTAAGGTTTTCATATTCAGGGTGACGTACCTTATCAAATGTGTGACTACCTCTATGTTCTTATGACAAAAAATACTCAAACGTAGTGTTTGTGTTTTCCTAATACTGTGAAATATTTGTACTCAAGAATACCCCAAAACAACAGGAACACAAGATAAAAGGCAAGTCTTTTACATCATTTGTGACCTTGAAAATTACTCTGAAAATATGATGATTTATACGTTTTCCCTGTTTATACTCTTATTCTTCTTACCTTGATACATCTTTCAAAACTCTGAATAGTATTTAAGTGGAGGGCCTACTACTCCTTCTTCGTACGGAGAAGAATATTTTTCTTGCCACCTAAGATGGAATGATAAATTGAGCCAGAAACTGATAGAAAATATGAATAATAAATATGGCACAACAAGGACTGCATCTAAAGAGAGATGAAACCTAAACTCCAGGACCTGATAAAATTGTAAATATTATTGCAATAAAGATGCCCTCTTTGAGATCTACTGGGTTTCGCACTAAATGTTTCACCTTGCATATAAATATAAACAAGACTGTAAAAAGTGTTTATTTTTCTGTTTTACAAGTGTGGCCTTTATCTCAGATGACAATAACTCAAATCCTGGTAGGGGAAAAAACAAGAATAAGAGCACAGCAGTGTGATAACAGATCTTCAGAGGACTGTCTTAATAATGGCATCAAATACAGTACACTCAGAATTTTTTTTAAAAAAGAACACTCTAGAATATTAAAAAAATATAATTTTTTTAAACATGCCAGCAACTACAACTAGAGGAAGCATCCAACTTTATTTCTGGTCTTAAATTAAACAATTTTATTTAACAATTAAAAACACAGCTTGTGCAATTTGGAATTCCAAATTAAGTCATTATGAGAAAGAAAAAGTGAAAGCTTCTGTCTCAGAAAGGGTCTCTCCTATAACTCCTGCATGAACTTCTCTCTCCAGGTTCTGCCACGAGTCTGCTCCAGTGTGGACTGTTACGATCCAATAATTAGAGAGATGCCTCTGCCCAAATTAAGGTGCAAATGAGATCATATGCCAAAGTCAAATAGTATGGATTTTATTGAACAGTAAATGTGAGGGAGAGAGATATAGAAAGAAATAAGAAAAAGAGAAGTGTGGGGGAAACAAAGAGACTGACAGAGAGACAGATTAAGTAGAAAGATATCACCACTCTGTGGATCTTGACAGTGTCCTGCTGGTCCTCTTCTTCTGGTCTTCTCCCTGCTGGGGGTCCCATGAAACATAGAGTTCAATGGGTTAATACTTGTTCAGGTATACGTGGGGACACCCAAGCACCTCCCCTTCAGAGAGGGAGTGGGAGTGAAGTTTTACAGCTGAGACAGTTTGTGTAAGGGAAGACAACTGGCTTGATAAAAAGCACCATCCTGTCTATGCTGGGTCTGCTTCTTATCTGGCTGGTCTGCTTCTTATCAGCCTCCGGTGGTCGATGTTCACCTCCTCTGTCTTACGTGGATCAGAGGCTTCCCCACCACACACCCAAAACCTGTCCTTCTCCTCCTTGGCTGGGGCGAAAGAGTGTGCAAACCTGGCCTCAGCAAATGACACTGTGGGCTGAGGGCTCTACCCACTGGACCTAGCCGTGTTTAGTTCTCCTTAGACCTGAGATAATTGGACAATAGTATTACGTTTATCTTATCTCAAGTTCCCGTCACGTGGCTTAACTCACAGTCCAAATCTCTGAAACCCGGGAGGCGTATTTGGGGATGATGGGCCTCGGTGGTCGCAGCTTCTTTGTACAGCTTGCTGCAGCAGGCAAAATCCTTCAGTGATCTTAATACTGTTTGAGACCATTATGATTTTTAAGTTTCTTACATGGACTTCCCACAGAGTCACAGCTTCCTTCGGGCATCCACCTGCTCCAGCATGGGATCCTCCATGGGCTGCAGGGGCACAGCTACTTCACCATGGTCTTCACCATGGGCTGCAGGGGATCCTCTGGTGCCTGGAGCACCTCTTCCACCACCTTGTTTACTGACATGGATGTCTGCAGAGTTGTTCCTCTCACATATTCTCCCTCCTCTCTTCTCTGTGTGCAGTTTTCTCCTGCACATTAACATTTTCCTTTCTTGAATCTGTTATCCCAGAAGTGCTATCACTGCTGATGGGCTCAGCCCTGGCCAGTGGTGGGTCTATCTTGGAGCTGGTTGGCGCTAGCTCCATTTGATGTAGAGGGAGCTTCCAGCAGCTCTTCACTGAAGTCACACCTCAAATCTCCCTGTTACCAAAACTTTGCCATGCAAATCCAATACAGCTGTGAATCCAAAAGAAAATAAAATCTTAATATTGATGAGTTTCTAATAGCTTTGCAATGTTTCTAGGACATCCTTACAATATTTACCAAATGTACATGGAAAAACAGATGAGAAAAATTTAGGAATCAGGCCCCAGTAAAACTGTCCGGAAGAATCATATTCTAGGTAGAGATGATAAATGCTTCTGTGATACTTTTGAGAAGACACAAAAGAGGCAAGAGTTTTAACATTCTCATTTTGCAAATATATAGAGGTGGAACACTTAAAGTTTGCGTAGGTACAGTTCATGTTCCACTTTTCTAAACCAAGACAATCAAAACAGTCATATGCTCAATCAAAAAAAAGTAGTAAAGGAATGATAAGAGGTAAACAGAGTTATTAACTTCTCAGTGACTTTATGGCTCACCCAATGATGATGAAACTCAAATGGTATTCCATAAATATAATGAACTGCATAATAACCAGCAACAAATGTTGATAAACTATTAAGATGCATATATCATATATGATTAAGGAATAAATGATGAGTAAAAAATTTCTCAGCCCAATCTCAGTACCTGTAGTCTAAGCTGCATGCATGTTTTAACCCCAGCCAACAATAAAGCCCCACACAGCTGCTCACATGCCAATGGGATCACGTAGAGAATTAGAAGAGAAAAAACTAGAGAACTCGTGGGTTGAGATAAAGACAGCTTAATAGGGAAACCAAGAGCTGTGCACACAAGCAAAGAAAAACAAATAATCTACTGCTTCCCATGGGCAGGCAGATGCTGAGCCATCTCCAGGAGAGCAAGGCTCCATCACGTGTAATAGTGACTTGGGAAGACAAATGCCATCACTACAAACATCCCCCCTCTTCCTCCTTCTTTCTTCCACTTTATATACTGACCATGATGTCATATGGTATGGAATATGCAGATTTCACAGATTTCACAGAATATTCTGAGTTGGAAGGAATCCACAAGGATCATTGTATCCAACTCCTAAGTGAATGGCCCTTTGGTCAGGTTGGGCCACCTGTCCTCGTTGTGTTTCCTCCCAACCTCCCATGCACCCCCAACCTCCTTACCAGTGTGGCAGCATGAAAAGCAGAAAAGGCTTTGGCTCTGTGCAAGTCCTGCTCAGCAGTAATAAAAACATCCCTGAGTTATCAACACTGTGTTCAGCACAAATCCAAAACAGAGCCCCATACTAGCCACTGTGAAGAAAATTAGTCTACCTCATCCAAAACCAGCACAGTACGTCACATAATTTATTCTGAAATAAGGCAGAATTTGTGAGCAACATGTCATTTGAGCTTATGCATCTGTCTCAAGGGACAACACTGCATGAGATCCCCGAGTTTAAACAAGAGAGTCCTGTCATGGGACACCAGGATGTGAGACCCTTCTCAGATGTAAAAATCTCTGTTTTCTACGTTCTTCTACGAAAATAGGAACACTCTTTTCCCTCCACTTGAAACTGGGTTAGAGTTCAGCCAGGAACACAATCATGGCATCAGCTGGTGGACAGGCAAGAGGAAATGCTGGGTGTATCTCTGCTGAACATGTAGTCAATTACACGTAACTGACCTATTTAAAAAAGAAAACTCCTTGTTTGCTTTGATATTGGAATGAATAGGAACTTCGTTTATTCTTGAAAAAGTTGTTCTTAAGCAATAGCTATGTGATCTGCTAAGTATAGGTAGTATAGGTTCATAACTCCATACCTTGCAGGTAAACCAATTAATTAACATTTATCAAGTTGTGTTGAGGAATACATTCAGTGCAGGTAGCTCTGTGTGCAATTGCAGTGTGAGCTGCAGGTTGAGCTCTGGGTGGCAGGAGCCCAAGGCAAGAGGTCCTGAGCTGGTGCCAATCCTTCACACAACGAAGTGCATGGGAACCCATGGCACCAGCCAGGTGACTGGACACTCAGAGACACAGCAGGAGACAAGGACTCAGCAGAAAGACCCCAGACTATTGCATGCATAGACTGTAAGAGTATAAAAGCCCAGGGACTCTTTTGTTTAGGGTCCCTCCTTGGAGGCACCAGCACAAGTGTTTGCTGCACCATGATTAAATTATTTTAAGGATCCAGAGGTCTCAGACTCCACTATGGGAAACTGAGGGCCAAGCCATTGAGGAAACCTTGTCCAACTGTGTGGGTGTGGTGTATGTAAGGAGTCAAGTGAGGCATTCACTGGAGGTCACTGGAGCTGCCAGCTGTGAAGGGGCTTCACTTCCAGCACTGAAAGTCTCTAGTGGTGCAAGTGTGACTGCCAGAGCATCTCCTGAATGGTCAGACAGGGAAGTTTCCTTAACACTTGAATAAATAGCATGACGACAACAATTATATTTAGCACTGAAGGTCTATCATGTTTTTACATTAATATTTAAGAATACAAGGAGGAAAGTCCACCCTACAAAAATTGTTAACAGCTTGAGCGTTTTTGAGTCTATATATTTGTCAATAGAGAAAACATATAAGCATTCTAAAAATTCTAAAAATATAAAAGGCTGTGAAATTTTTTTATATGATGGGGTTTTTGAGGTGCAAATAAATTTTGCCCATACTTTAAAGGCTGATCATGGCTTACTTATATTTGCTTTGTCTAGTGAGCTGCAGTGGAACTGTCTACACAGAAAGATGAATTTATGCTTGGGGTAAAGCTTCTTGATAAATTAATTTGAGGATACCCTGCTAGAGCTAGTCATTGAATAATCAGCTTTTTCAGAAAGAAAAAGGTTTACAATACTCACTAAAGTCATATGGCTAAACAGATTAAGTAAATCCTCTACTGGAAAGTTTAATGTTCTTGTTAGCATAAGATCAGACATTTGTCTTGGACTTTATTAGACTAAAGAGAAAAAATTCTATCATCATGTTTTCTTCTTGCTGTTGTCCCAGGAAAGAATGCAAAGAAATTTTTATTAAACACTTATGTAAAAAATACATGCATTCTGCAAAGAGTTAAAATTTGTTTTATCAGTAAAATTCATTTTCATGCTATGTCTAAATCACTAGTTTAAGAATGTTAATATTTTACAATCAGTAAGTATCTAAACACTATACTCAGTGTTTATGCTGTATGTTTTATCGAAAAGCTCCGTTATTGATTTTTTAGCATTAATAGTAAAGAGGTCATTTACAAGTTGCAGAATGCAGGTGTGCTTCTCTGACCCAGTGTTTTACAAATAAGCTAGGTGATGTTTTATTTCACAGGCTGAAAGAATCTAGTATATTACTGTCAGCCCCAATTATTTGAAAATAGTAAATAACCCATAAATCTTTAAACTTTTTTTTTGTGTGCATGCATGCGTGTGCACCTTGGCTTTACTTCAGGGTTTTTGTCTTGTGTGTTTGCTTTTTGTTTTGGTGTCCTGGTTCCAGCCAAGACAGGGTTGATTTTTGCAGCAGCCAGGAGGGGCATGGCAAAGACCCTGAGGTTATTCTATACCACCCCACCCCATGCGAAGTAGGGTCACTTCTTTTTGTGTTTTGCCAGAGCGTCTGGTTAAGTAGCTGAGTTCCACATGGTGAGCAGTCACATGTGAATCATTCGCCTCTCTTGTGCACTCTACCATCAGTATTGTTACTCTTTGTTTTTGTTATTTAATTGCTGCTTCCAGTAAGTTGATTTTATCTCGAACTGTGATCTTTACCTTTTTGTGCCTCCATTCTCCTCTGCATGCTGCCATAGGAGCAGGAGGGGGGAAGTGAGCAAGCACTGTTTTCAGGAGGAAGGAAAAATTGGGGAATACCATTCTTCAACCGCAATATTTGGGGGTTTTGTTTTGCCTTTTTAAATTACTGTGTGAAAATATGAGGGCAGATTATTTGCTGTTGTGTTTTTTGGTTCATATAACGCACCTAAAGCAGTTTTCAAACTTTCTTTTAGTGTCTTGAAAAGTAGAACTTTCAAAAAGTATGTCAGACTATTTAGTCAAGTAGTATGACTCCAGAAGCTAATGCTTCAGATCACAGTTAATGAAGGCTGAATCTCTATGATCACTGGATTTTCCAAACTACAAGATGCTGAAAGTTTGTTTGTTATCTTTTCACAGTATTGAGGTATTCACTTAAACCATTTGGTGCAAATCTCAGGGAAATACAGCAATAAACTCTTTTCTGTACAAATGACATTATCCAGAAAAATCTGAGTAAAACAGCAATTTAGCCAGCTGTCTATTTTTCACAAAATATGTAGATAGTTGATATCCTTGAAGCTTCTGCTCTTCTGCCAGATTTGCTTAAAGAAAACAATCTTTCAAAATTATTCAGAAAGGGCACAGATGAACACAGATGGACCCACACAGGAAATCATGCTAATTACCCCTGATGTGGCACTGCTTTTGAATTCTGAACAGTTTTAAAAAATGTATGTGAAAATCCATGAAGGAAGGATGAATGAAAATCTCCATTTCAGATAAATTGCCAGGAGGAAAAAGAGATAGCTAGCTATTGCTCGGGAAGCACCTATTTCTCAGCCTTGCACAGCTGGTTCAATAGCAAAGGATGTACAATTCCAGCACTGGTGTTCCAGACCATCCAGCTCTACCTGCTACATAGATGATGATGTGTGATTGAGTACATTTCTGACACAATGACTTAAAGGCTTACCCTGGCATACTGCCCCTATCATTGCACAAATAGAAGTGAACTCTGTGTCCACAAAATAGCTGTTATATCAATGAAGGAAAAGTTTTACTATTGAGTATAGCACATCTCCCCATCCCCATCTGTCTTTGTGAGGTTAAAGAAAGATCCTGAGCTGTTGCTCAATACCATCACTATTCTGGTCAGGTCTGAATTCAACCTTGATTAAAGCACACTGTTCTCAAGGCATGGATCTTTAGCTGTTTTCTCTGCTATTCTGAAGCATTGCACAGGAAGCTTAGCAGGGAACAAATAGCCTGCCTTTGAAATGCAGGTGTTGGTGATGTTTCTGAACTGGTACAGCATTTCATTAAAGTTGACAAAGATCTATTGGATCATCAGGTCAACCTTTCTGAATCAGCAGTCTATTTCTCTGAAATAAAGGCTTTATCTCCTGAAGCTTTAGCTTCTGTTTAATAGCACTACTCCAAGAGCAGAATCATTAGGAAGACTTGTCTAATGAGTCCATTCATATTCTCAGTGGAAGGAATCCATCTAGTTAAAAGACCAACAGATCTTTTCTTATTCTGGTTAATGAACTGAGGGGTCCAGTCAAACAGCAAATAATCATTTATAATTTAAATCTGCACAAAAAGATGAATGGAAGCTTCAATGAAGTTTATGTTCTTGTCAACTTGTCAATGCAACCTACAGGATGATCCATACTCACAGGGAAATAAAAAAGCACTTCTGCTGTTTTTCTCCCAACAGGGATATCACCATTTGATCAAAGACTTCGCACTGAGTTGAGCACTCTCTAGCCAGAAAAATTGCGACTTCAGCTGATAGCCAGATATGGCTTTCTGCCTTGTGGTATCTTCTGTCTTTCACAGTGCAACATAAGCTTTCAAAATGCATCTAACAGTACAAAAAATATTGAAAAAGAGTTTTCATTGCTCTTTTCTTTCCAATGGCTTTATGTTTCCCTCTTGCTAGCTCTTCCCCTAGTATTTTCAAAGGGTTTGTCATTTAGGCCATCACTTCAGAACATCAATAGCAACAACAAAGTCTCAGTGAAGGTAGTGATTCATTTGGAAATATCTGCTTTATGGTCTGGATTCTCTTTACAGTATTAGTCAGTGTATTTATTTCCAAGTTTTAAGTTAATTTCAGTGCTTTCAGTGTATTTATATAATTTTATGTGAGTTATAGAGTGGATGGCATTGCTTACTGTGTTTTTATGCAGTACAAAAATTAGTTTAAAGACCCTTTTTTAAGGCTTCAGTACCAGTCAAATCCTGCATTCTTTCCTTTTTTTTTTTTGCTCCTTGGTATCTGAATGTCCTGAATAAAATATGTTGTCCTTAGCTATATAACTTACCCAAATATTTGCAAAGATTGATTGCAAATATTTCTTGATCCAACATGTATCAGTGTGATTAAAGTAATGGATTAATCAGATGTGTTCCTGCACTCTCAACACCCATTAACTAAACACTTACTCTTATTCTTTGACCTGTTATTAGATGAGTGTTGTCATAGGAAGAAAAGTATTGGAAGCTATTTCTATTCTTCAGTGCTAGTACTTGCATGCTTTATTTATATAGCAGATATGGCCATGGCCCTTATGATCTTTACTGCAGAGATTGGAGCTCTCTACTGGTCTGAGAAGTCAAGAGAATCAGCCATTTTTCTGAAATGACTATTAAACACGTGGCAGTAGAATCTTAGCCTGGAGAGGAGAGAAAAGAACAAAGAGAAAATATAGTGACAGCTGACTATGCTAATATTGACAGTTTAACTGAGATGATGAGGTAAAAAGTTCACATAATGTTATCATAACTCTGGAAAAAGCATCAGCTTTTATTTCAACACTATGTACACAAAGCGTGACCTGTGGTATCTTAAAGAGAGCCTCATCTATTAATGACTATTTTTATATCATATATACCCTGCATTTTATGTCTCTCATTTTGTGTTTTTCCATTCACAGTTTAGAAAAAACACATATCCTCAAGCTTAAACAAATTGATTTAAAGAGAAAAAAAATCCTTAAGAAAATTAGTGAAGCTGATTGACTTATTGTTGTGATTATCAAGAGATGCCTTTGCCCAAATTAAGGTTCAAATGAAACCATATGCCAATGTCAATAGGACAGATGTTATTTAACAGTAAATGTAAGGTAGAGAGACAGAAAGAAAAGTGAGGAGAGAGAGAAAGAGACACATTAAGCAGAAGATACCACCCGTGGATCCAGTGGTATCCTGTTGATCCTTCTTCACCCTGGGCTTCTCAGTGGTGGGGGTCTCAAGGTTGCTCAAAACTTTTCAATAGCTATACGTTTTAGCAAACAAAGGAATTAATGGTTATTGGGTACTCAGTTTTCTTATTCTATTGATTCTAAATGATTCTAAATCAATTCTAAATGATTCCCTTGCTTCTAATGCTAGTTAGTTGGCATGCTCAGTCTTTCTCTTCTTTTGGGTTGGTGGGTTGTGAGTTGGTGGGTTATGATCTCCCCCTGTCAGAATTATCTTTTACACAGTCTGAGCTGATTTCAACACAGTTGCTGAGTTGGTGTTCCTCATGGCACATAAATTCTGCATTCTTTATGTCCATTATCAGTGATACATTCTTCTCCCCCAGTTTTGAGATACATTCTTCTGCCCCCTTGGTCTGAGATAACACCGGGACAATAATACCACATTTATCTTATCTCTAGTTCCCATCATGATGACTTAAATTACAGTCCAACTACTGGATATCCACAGAGGCATATTTGGGGGATGGGTGTGTGTGTGCTTTGGTGGTCACAGATGCCATCTGTCCCATAACTTGGGGTGATCTTTATTTGACGGTGATATGTGCACAAGCAACTGCTTCTTTACACAGTTTGCCGCAGTGGGAATTTTTGTCTGGATGCATTACCCAAGATGTGCTACCCAAATCTCGCCTCTGCTGAGCCTGGAGTTAGTGCCATCCTATTGCTCTATTTGGTGCTTATCTCATGGCAAAGTCCTTCTGTGGCCCCAACTGTGACATAAGCAGCTGTGATCTTTGAGTCCTTACACTTATTAAAGCCCCATGGCTCAGTATTTGGGCCAGTCCTGTTTAATATCTTTATACATCACCTGGACAAGGAGATCGAGTCCACCGTTAGTCAATTTGCAGATAACATTAAACTGGGTGGGAGTGTTTATCTGCTGGAGGGTAGGAAGACACTGCACAGAGATCTGGATAGGCTGGATTGATGGGCTGAGGCCAATGGTATGATTTCAACAAGGTGAAGTGTCGGGTCCTGCCCTTGGGTCACAACAACCTCACGCAAAGATACAGGCTGGGGGCAGAGCGGCTGGAAATCTGACCAGCGGAAAAGGACCTGGGGAAGCTGGTCAGCGACTGTATGAACATGAGCCATCAGTGTGCCCAGGTGGCCAAGAAGGCCAATGGCGTCCTGGTCTGTACCAGCAATAGTATGGCCACCCAGCCTAGAGAATTGATTGTCTCTCTGTACTCAGCACTGGTGAGTGCTGTTTCGAGTTTGGGCCCCTCACTACAAGAAAGATATTGAGGTGCTGGAGTGGGTCCAGAGAACGGCAATGAAGCTGGTGAAGCAAGAAAGAAAGGCATATGAGGAGCAGCTGTAGAACCTGGGTTTGTTTATCCTGGAGAAAAGGAGGCTCAGGGGAAACCTCTCTCTCTGCAACTACCTGAAAGGAGGCTGCAGCCGGGTGGGGGTTGTTCTCTTCTCCCAGGCAACCAGCGACAGGACAGGAGGAAATGGTCTCAAGCTGCACCAGGTTGGACATCAGGAAGAATTTCGTCACTAAAAGGGTGGTCAAGCATCAGAACAGGCTGCCCAAGGAGCTGATGGAGTCACCATCCCCGGAAGTATTAATGAAATGACAGAACATGGCACTTAGTGCTATGATTTAATTGACGTGGTGGTGATCGGTCAAAGCTTGGACTCAATGATCCTGGAGGTCTTTTTCCAACCTTATTGATTCCATGATAATATGATTCTTTAGTGTACCATTTTCATGATGGTATATAATTGTTTCTTTAATTACCATAGAGTTTTTGCCTCAACAATCTTGCCTGAGAGGCTTGATCTACACTTTAATGATTCTGCTTATGAAAAAAAATAATTTCTTCACATATGTTTAAATGTTATTTGTCTTTAAATTCCCTTGAACCTCTTTGTCCTACTGGTAATTATATTAGCTGGAAAAAAATAACAAAATAACTAATATCAGGATACAGTTCCTGATTTTTACAGAGGACTTTAATAAAATTCCCTTTATCTGTACTATGCAGTTTAAAAATAAACAAAGATTAATAGTACCTTATTTTGTGCAAGCCTGGGGTTAATCTTATAATTCTCATTTCTCCACAGTGTTAAGCTACATATGATCATTTCATTTAAATCAGCAAGGAAAAAATAGGAAAAGAAAATAACAATAAAACCAAACACAAAATCCAACAAAAACACCAGTCCTCAAATTCCTCTTTATAATCCAGATATGCTGTGAGGTTTTGCACTTTGCTATATGCTAAAAAGTGCATGTGGATTTTTTGAAATTCACTTGCATTTAATTTCTACTTTAAAAGTTTGGGGTTTTTATGAGACTGTACTTTCTTGGTATTTTGACATTAAAGCTGTAATAGGCCAGAACTGTTTACATTCACCCTTGTGTCACAGTCTTGGAAAGATACAGACTTGTACAACCTGTGTGCTTCGGTGGAATGTCCAGAAGAGGTGGCTTAAACTACCATTGTTAGAAAAACAGTCTGATCTTTGATGTGGAGATATTTAGGAAAGGGCTATCATATCTATCTATCTATCTATCTATCTATCTATCTATCTAATCTAATCTAATCTATCTATCACCTTCTTTCTACTTCCTTTTGCTGTGCTTTTCTTTGAGACAATTCAAAATGAATATTGCTGCAGAGGAGCAGAGCTGTGCTACTTCTACTCATGAGGATACAGCCCAGGTCCTCATGTTATTTAACCATGTCAGTCTCAGAAATGTTTTCTCAGAAGGTGCTTGTGTGATACAAAAAGTGTCCCTAGGCCCATTTAATTTCCCATTTTCAATTTGAGAAGCAATTTTGACTTCCATGAAGACCCATTGTTTGCTGTTTCAGTTGCAAAGTGACTGTATCTAGTGACACAGGGATAAAAGAAAGTAATCCTGCTAGTTTATTAAATAAAGTTGAAGACAGTTCAGCTGGAGGAAAAAATGGGCATAAGTTCAGATATAAGTATTTTGGAGGCTCAGTGGTGCCCAATGACTATATTAAGATATTTAAATGGGTCCTGTTTATTTCAAAATTCATCATATAATTATAGAATCGTAGAATGGCTTGAGTTGGAAGGGACCTTAAAGATCATCTGGTTCCAACCCAACTGCTAGTGGACAGAGACATCTTTCGCTAGACCAGGTTGCTCAGAATACCACCCAGCCTGGCCTTGAAGAATTCCAGGGATGAAAGTTCCACAACTTCTCTGGGCAAACTGTTCCAGCACCTCACCACCCTCATAGTAAAAAATTTCTTCATAATATCTAACCTAAACCTACTCTCTTTCCATTTGAAACCATTTCCCCTTGTCCTGTAACTATATGCCCTTGTAAAAAGTCTGGCTCCATCCTTCTTGTAGGCTTCCTTCAGGTACTGGAAAGCAGCAATTAGGTGACCCCAAAGCCTTCTCTTTCAGGCTAAACAATCCCAGTTCTCCCAGTCTTTCCCCACGTGAGATGTGCTCCAACTTTCTGACCATCATGGTGGCCTCCCCTGGACTCACTCCAACAGGTTGATGTCCTTCCTGTGATGGGGCCCAAGAGCTGGATGCAGCACTCCAGGTGAGGTCTCACCAGAGAGGAGCAATGGGGTAGAACCCCCTCCTTTGCCCTGCTGGCCACGCTGCTTTTGATGCAGTCCAGGATACAACTGGTTTTCTGGGCTGTGAGTGCACTTTGCCTGCTCATGTCCATGCACCCCAAGTCCTTCTCGGCAGGGCTGCTCTTGATCTCTTCATCCCCCAGCCTGTGTTGATACAGGGGGTTGCCCTGACCCAGGTGCAGCACATTGCACTTGATCTTGTTAAACCTCATGACGTTCCCACCAGCCCACTTCTTGAGCTTGTCCTTGTTTATTCATTACATATATTATTAAAATATCTTTTGGACTGAAATAATAATTTAATAATGCTCTTTGGAAGACTGAGGCACTTCCATAAAAAGAAAAAACATTGTCAGACACAAGGGAGAAGGCAGAGTCGTAGCTAATAGAAATGAATGCAGTTATGCGAAGTAAGAACAGTATCTGCCCTGACACATGTGAGGGTATACAGAAATTCATTATCAAATTCTGCACTGCATATATCACCTCATCAATTACAGAATGTTTCAGTGCTGGTGTTGGGGATAACATGCAAATAGTATGAAGTAGCTTCACTGTCTTCCACTACATGAAAGTTGCTGCAGTACAATATTTACTATACTTACTATATTTTGTAATAGTCATTCTGATATTTACAGCTTCATGTTTTAGTTCAAAAGATTGTATCAGTCCTTTCTTGTCCTAAGAAGAAAGAATATTCACGTGAAACAAAAATGTTTTTCCTTTGAATCACACTTTTGTTCGGTACCATTGTTCAATCCCAAATCAGAAACTTTTGTGTATCAATGAGAGAGTATCCAAACAAACATAGTTCTATTAATTTACCAATATAACTATTTAAAATTTGGACTTCAGAGCAACTATTCATCTATTTTATTACACAACCTGTATTATTTTAGATTTTTGTCTAATCTGTTCACTCTGCTTATATGTGGAATCTAATATAATAATATTCGAGAACTGTCTGGATGCAATCCTGTGCAATGTGCTCCAGGATGACTCTGCTTAAGCCAGCAGGTTGGACCAGATGATCCACTCTTGTCCCTTCCAACCTTTCCCATTCTGGGATTCTGTGATTCTATGAATATAGCTTATTTATCCTTGGAAGATGTAAGTTTGTTCATATAAGCTACAAAGGTGTTTGCAGTCACTTAGACCTGTAATATTAAAGGCTTGCAACTACTCTGCCCTAAAAGACCTAGCAACTACACGATATACACACACAACTAAAACTTTTTCACAGTCTACTAGCTGCAGGATGGAGGGATAAGCAGTAATAGAAAATAATAGGCATAAAGCACAACCAGTGCAGAATGGAAGGGTTTGCATTTACTTTGCATAGCTGTAACTAGAAACACTAGTTACAGGCAAAGGACAATCAGGCCAGAAACTGCCTTTACCAATCCCTCACTTAATATGAATTTTCCCAGCTGCATTGATTTCAATAGAGGCAGAAAATTTACAGCAGTGAAAGCTGTAGGCCATTTTACTGCCTCGGTTCTGTTCTGAACATAGTCTGTGTGCAAGGATGGATATCACAGTCCCTGGTTTAGTTCTCACCCTGTGGAAGATGAGTTTGTTCCCAGATAGTTTTAATGTGCTTCACTCGAAGCAGGAGTAGGACTGGTGAAGAACAGGAACATTTCACCCATTGCAGATGCTGTGCATCCTCACTTCATCTGTATATGTGGGCTATTGGTGATGGAGAGCAGTGTATAAACAGAGACATGAACAGCGAATACTTCTGGAAGAGGAGATCATCTGCTTGGCCTCTGGGAGCCCAAGAAATTGTGAAAATCCAGCCTTTTTCTACTTGCTATTACATAGTTTTAATTGATGGGATTCAAAAGCAGTTTGAAATTCTCAGGGCACTATCCTGCACAGGTTTGCATGTCATACCACATTTTCTCATAATTTATTAATTTTAATTAATAATTTAAATGAGAACGTTGTAAAACATGGCTCTAGCTGAAATTGTTGAAAAATCAGTATTCTCTACCTTTTTCCTTAGTTCAGTTCTCTGCAGCACGAGTCTGACCTAAAGGTAGAGGAAGCTTAAGGGCAGTTTTTCAGCAGACAAAAAAAAAGGTACAGCCAAACAAAACATGAGTTTGTATCTAAGAGTCATATTCTTTAAAAACAAGTTAACAGTTTTTATTTGCCAAAATATGCTGGTAACCAAAGGAAGGGCCTAGAAACAGATTCCTTGCAATCCAAGAAATGTGTGACAAACTCACCTACGCATCAGCTCCACAGCTCTTGGCAATGCATTTTTAATTGATGGTGAGATGCCAGGTGGGCAACTGCAGTGAAGCAGTTGAGTGTGACAATATAGGAAATAGTTAAAGGAACAGAAAAGACCCTTCATGAACTCCTCTTCACCTCTTGTTATTACACAAACACAAAAGGATACTGAGTAAAACTGAATGATGGGAGATTAAATAACATTATTTTCTACACCATATAATTAGCCTGTAATACTCATTATCCCCAATATAAGCAAGAGTAAGGGCAACAGTTCATAAAATACTCAGGTGCTTAAAAATGCACCAACATTGATTCCAACAGAATTTGCAAAAGAAACATAGAGATATTGTAATAAATCCCCACCAATTTAGTTTACAATCCTCTGAAAGCATGATCTCTGGAAAATAGCTTTGCATGCAGTCTGTTATGCTACCTATATCTGTCTACCTTACAGAGACACAGAAAATACACAGACTGCCTGTGAGACATCCCAGTTTATCTGGCAATACACAAGAATCCTGAGTGTGCTCCGGCGCAAGGAATCCCCAATTCTTTAAAGGTGTTTGCTGGCCAACATGAGCACCCAATTTGAATGCTCTATCAGCAGCTATGGAGGCGGGATCCATGAGCTACATCAAACGGTAGCTTTTGAGCATGTCAGCAGATATTAGACATCATTAATTTAAGGCATTTTATGACTTCTGTGAATCAGATGTTATGACCTCAGGAGGATTTGAAAAACAGACAGAGTTTTCTATCTGGTTAGCTGAGATAAGAAGAAAGATATTAAACTGGAATATCTGTCCCAAAATAAAACAGGAAAAAAAAAAAAAGAAAACACTTTGGAAGCAATAGAAATCCTTTTGATTTAAGGCATGAGCCATTTTCTATCGTTGGATTGTTTTCTGCACATGGTTCAGGAACAGCAGGTAGTGCTAGTGCCATAAACAGGGCTGATCTGAATGAGAGTAGCCACACTTAGGTTCATATGAGCAAAACCCAGGGTCTACTTGTTAGCTCCAGTTAGCCAAGCTCAGTCCCTTTTCTGATGAGGTCCTCTACATCTGTCAAACCACTGTACTTGGTCACATTTTCTTTGGTTTAATTTTAAGCCTCTCTCATCAACTCCACTTTCTCATGTCATTGTTTAATCTATCTGAAAGGATATGCAAGAGAAAGGACTTTAAATTATTTTTTCTAGAAATGCTTAATGTAGGTGGTGCATAAGGACAGACAGAATTCAATTTTGGTAAATGTTAGCTAATACATACTTGCAAAAAAATTGTCCGAATTTCTTGTGCATTCTAAAAGGCTCTGGTCCTGGTTCAATAAATGTTTGAGTGCTCCTGAGAGGATAAAGCCCTTCATTTACTTGTCAGGAGTTAAGGGTTCTCTTTCTACTCAATCAGCAATGCAAAGAACTTAATGTGGAGCTCTGACCCCTCTTAAGAGGAATGTTAGTGATTGTTCAATGAAGACCACTTCTTGGTGTATTTTAGCAAACAGGTTACTTGGATGAATTACAGGCATTCCAAAATGGGCATATAAACACCATAATCCTGTTATACAAAGCAATATTACAAGCTGGGTAGGCGCTGAGTCCCACATTCATTGGATCACTTCAAAAGATTTAATACTAGAATTTCAGAGAATGTTAATAAAAGCAGTAAATGATATGCTAGAATTTGCAGGAAACAAGGCATCGCAAGGATCAAGGCATTCCACTCCAGCCTCGCTGTGCCCTTTTTACGATGGCAGCAAAATAGTCAAACTGACCATTTCCCTGGACCGAGAGAATTTAAAGTCACTACAGGCAATTTTATTACGTTGCCCTCTGCAGTCTTCAGGATTGCACTCTTGGAAGCTGGCCTGGAAAAAGAAGGCAAGTGCAAGATTCTATGCCGGATACTTCATCTAGTCCAGCAGTCCAGTGGGGTTTGTGAACAATCACTCTCAGCAAAACCCTACTTAGCAGAATATGGGCAGGAGCTCATTTCTCTTAGTGATGGAAAAAGCTAGTTTACGTCTTTCCTCACCTTTGTTCCTTGGGCAAGTATGGATTACTGAAATAGAAAGGCTGAATACTGAGTTTGGCCAAAATTCAGCCTTTTTATAAAGTTCTTTCATTTCTTACATATTTCAGCATAGAACAAAGCATTGGGATTCCTTTTGCCCTTTACACACTAAATTTATTAGCTGTAGATATTTCTGCAAAATACCCCTTTCTGGCTGAACATGGCAAATGAGGTTTCACCATTCTCAGACATATATATGCATATTATGAGTGAAAAGTTCCATATCTACACATTTATTTCAGTATGTGTAGTTTATGTTGTAGTTCTGGGTATACAGAAAAAATACAATAATTACCATGCTAGAAGACATGCTAAAGATTCAAAACTTTTTGCTGGGATTTCAATTGAATTTAGTTTCTTCATGCTCATAAGGAGGTTGTTATGGTTTTAAATGAGATCTGTTGCTAATGGCAACTGTTTCAGTAATTGTAAAATCTGTAAAATAGACTGGGCTATTTAAGCTGCTTCAAAATTTATAACATATTAGATTTAGTTAATACTATCAAATATGAGAAACCATTAATAATTTGAAATACTAAGCAATATTTTTCTATATGTGTATGTTTTTGTATTAAAAATCAACATATGCAATTCTCTTAATAGTATTGGAACGGAAAATTTGTCTAAAATGGTATAGTGTCTTAGTTCACTACTGTATTTCTTGGCCTCTGCATGCCACAATTGAAACCTGGATTAGATAGGAAGGAATTACTGTGGAAGATACAGTAGAGCTCTTTACTGGCATGTGAAAACCAAGGTTTATTAGCAGGGTTGTAGTTGTATAGTCATTGCAGTGTTTATAGTTCATTCACCTCCAGGTGCAATTACCATATCTAAACTCATACATATTAATTGGTTTTATTAGAAACTACCTTTCCTCTCCTAATAAATAAAATTCATTTATTTTATTTCCTTCAGCATAATTATGTTTTTTAAATGTTATAATGAAATATAGAGAACTCTAGAGTGCTACTTAAAGTGATTTTTTCAAAGCTCCTTGAGGTCACCAGATAAGTGAAACTGAGTAAGTACAAAATACTACTACTACTACTACTACTACTAATAATAATAATAATAATTTCCTTTCCATGAATATGCTCAGGTTTACCTGCTGTTGTACTTGATCTTGGTGGGAGTTCACTGAGTTCCACAGGTTCTGCCACCAAAACTCTTACCTCTCCTTCCATTAAGGGGAAGGTTGTCTTTTTGTATGTGATATAACAGGTCTTTATTATTATTCTTATTACTATTATTATTATTATTATTATTACACAGAAAGTACAGGCAAGATTGCAATTGCAGTATGTGTATACATATATGTCTATATATTTGTACTAGTGGTGTCTGAAGTACATGTAATTGCATTTCAGGGTTATTTCATTCTATTATAAAAACAAATAGAAGCCTATTATTTTCCTAAACCACACTTCGCTTGGAAGCGGGTTTCCATAACTATAAAAAAAAAAAGAGCTAAGCCCTAAAAGTCTAAGGTAAGTTTATTCTAGCAGGAGATGGCATGGAAAATTAAAGCTGTAGTACTTCACTGAGTTTTAACTGGGAAAAGATATGCAGAAAAATTCCATGATGTTTTCATTGTTAACATTTCTCCAAAACCTCCAGTACTGAGTAAAGAATGGGATGTATTTTTCTTGGAGACTCAATAGTCATAGCCAGCCATTTCACAGAATCACAGAATCACAGAATTAACTTGGTTGGAAAAGACCTTTGAGATCATCAAGTCCAACCTATGACCTAACATCACCTTATCAACTAAACCATGGCACTGAGTGCCACATCCGGTCTTTTTTTAATCACTTCCAGGGACGGTGACTCCACCACCTCCCTGGGCAGCCATTCCAGTGCCCTATCACTCTTTCAGTGAAGAATTTTTCCTAATGTCCAGCCTAAACTTCCCCCGGCACAGCTTAAGACTGTGTCCTCTCATTCTGTCAGTGATTGCCTGGGAGGAGAGACTGACCCCCACCTGGCCACAGCCTACTTTCAGGCAGTTGTAGAGACTGATAAGGTCTCTCCTGAGCCTCATTTTTCCAGGCTAAACAACCCTTACTTCCTCAGCCGTTCCTCACAGGGCTTGTGTTCCAGACCCTTCACCAGCCTTGTTGCCCTTCTCTGGACATGCTCCAGCATCTCAACATCCTTCCTAAACTGGGGGGCCCAGAACTCGACACAGCACTCAAGGTGTGGCCCAATCAGTGCCAAGTACAGGAAAGGAATCACTTCCCTGGTCCTGCTGGCCACACTATTCCTGATACAGGCCAGGATGCCACTGGCCTTCTTGGCCACCTGGGCACACTGCTGGGTCATATTCAGTCGGGTGTCGACCAGTACTCCCAGGTCCCTTTCTGCCTGGCCACTCTCCAGCCACTCTGTCCCCAGCTTATAGCATTGCAGGGGGTTGTTGTGGCCAAAGTGCAGGACCTGGCACTTGGACTTGTTAAACCTCGTATTGTTGGACTCGGCCCATCTATCCAGCCTATCCAGGTCCCTCTGCAGAGCCCTCCTACCCTCCGGCAGATCGACACTTGCACCCAAATTGGTGTCATCTGCAAATTTGCTGACGGTGGACTCACCCCCCTCATCCAGATCATCAATGAAGATATTAAATAGGACTGGCCCCAGCACTGATCCCTGGGGGATGCTACTGGTGACGTCCATCCAGCCACCAACCGGATGCAGCACTGTTCACCAGCACTCTCTGGGCCTGGCAATCCAGCCGGTTCTTAACTCAGCAACGAGTGAACCTGTCCAAGCCAGACTGCAAGATCTCTATAGATTTATAGTAATCTCCACTTTAGGCTCTCTCCTAGAAGATCCAGAAGGAAAAGGACAGATACTCTGTTTTAATCACTTCCTCTGCTGTGATGCCAGGTTAATTAGAGAATTCCTGTTCTGAGGTGTTCCCTGAACTCCTTAAGTGAGATATTTTTTATCAGCATGGAAATTATAGTACTTTTGCTTCTCTCAGACTCAGCGGAATGGATTTAAAAGATATGTGAAGGTCTGTAAATCTATAGGAGTGTAAAAAGCTAATCTTAGAGAATTTCTGCAATGGCTGCAGTTTGAACAGGACTACATTTAAAGCAGCCATTTCTAGCCATGTAGTATGCTACAACACACAGTTGTATGTTAGTTCAGCAGCTGACCTAATCCAGAAAGATTTTACAGTCTGTGCTGAATGCCTTGCCATAGCTGCATTGCTGCATTGCTAAAACCAGCGTGAGCATCTTTACAGTGGCAGCAATACCACCATAAGTAACCACAGAGTGTGTACATAGAGATTGATCTGATCCAGTTGCAGGTATATGAGTTAAACATGCATCTCCAAGCTAATTACTGTTATCAATGTAGAAAAGTGGACACATGGAGAGATTAATTAATCTGACTGAACTGCTGACTAAAAGACACTGGCCACAAGGGACAGGAGCCTACATACCTACCTTAAATTAAGATTTCTACATTCTCATGCTGCATTAGAACAGAAAAATCCCATTCACACCGCTTAATGGATCAGAAGAAGATAAAGTAGGTTCCACTTAAGACTTTGCTACTTAGAATTTCACACCAAGCCCAAAGAGAAATGAGTCAGAATGTCAGAGAGGAGACAGCAGATATTCCCTAGTAAAATATCTGAAATTATCCTATTGCAGGAAACATTCAGGCATAGAACAGGTAACATAGCTGTGTGCCTTACAAATTTCATAGAATAGGATAAATACCTGGCTGGACAGAGTCCACACAATCTCCATATACGTCTCTAAGCATAAGAATAAAAATATGTTATTTTTCTTTCCATCCTCTAGATCACTGAAAGGAAATTAAGTGTTCAGCTTTGACGGAGATCTAAGGAAGGAACTAAATTTAACAGAATAGCAATAGATGCCTGTGGCTGTCTGGAAAGATGCTAGTAAAATGTTATGGGGGGAAAAGGAGGGAGATACCACCTCAAGACCTCAGATATTTCTCCTTAGGAAAGCAGTCTATATGACAAAACAGAAGATGATGGTCTCAAATCTGGGTTAAAGAAGATGAGAAAACTACTTCAAGAACACCCATAACTGGCAGGCCCTATCATGCAGCATTAATTCAAAGGAAGTTTAACCATGAAATCTTTTCAGAATAGTTTTAAAATTTTCSTTTTAAGTGATAACCTTCTACTCTCCAAATGATTAAACTAGAGACGCAGGATCATCTATTTCTGTGGAGCAAGACTTCCAACTTTAAGACAGACCTGTTATATCACATACAAAAAGACAACCTTCCCCTTAATGGAAGGAGAGGTAAGAGTTTTGATGGCAGAACCTGTGGAACTCAGTGAACTCCCACCAAGATCAAGTATGACAGCAGGTAAACCTGAGCATATTCATGGAGAGTAAATTTCTAAAATAATTGAATGGATTTATCTATGCATTTATTTATTTAGTTGTTTGTTTATTTGTTGAAAGAGGATCCTCCCAGGACTCAATGAGCAAGTCACCTTCCAAAACTGCAGTGGAATGCAGACAGCTGAACATGACTCCAGAAAGTGATAGACAGAACTCCATGCAGCCAGAAGATAAAATTGCCTGCCCAAGTGCTGGAATTTAATGTGCAGAATATAACTGTTAGTTCTCAGTAGTAATCATCAACACTTTGAATTTATATTCCTGAGTATGTGATGAGTGGGTATAGCCTCTTGATTTGCCTGTCTGATTCCACAATAACACTTATAAACATTTTGGTTAACTTCAATGAGCTTTGTCATAGAAACAGATATTTCAAAAGTAAATGTCAGAAGATCTGAATAACACCTCTAAGGAAAAAAAATTAAAAATAAGGAGTGCATGGGGTTTAGTCTAGGTAGAAAGATATTCAAGCATCAGAGTTTTGGGGCTATTACATGTTCTCTGTGATTTTGAACAACTCTTTAAGGATTTTAGTATTCCAAAAATTTATGAAGCTTGCAGAAGTTCAAAAGAAATGTTTTGGGAACTATTCTTGTCTTAGATCAGTATTGGGGTAGTCAAAGAGCAATGCACTGTATTCAGTGGCAGATGGCTTCTTATTGGCTAGATGTTGTGCGCTTATGGTCAATAATTATATGTTAATTAACAATGTTTTCTGCAGTAATTTTATGGCAAGATAATCTCAGATTGTCTTGACAGAGAGAATGTGTGCTTTGTATGTCACCTGCACACTGCAATAATACTTTGGCTTTGTGTACATTGTTCTGTTAAATTTCTCCAAAATATTTTCACAGCAAAAGCAATTGGTAGAGTTCCATCAGCACTTCATTGCAGAAATTTAGTGCACCTTCAAAGAATTGCCTTTTCACACATATTATAACATACACTGACAAAATCTTAGAATTGCTTGTCTCATATGTCCTGCCAGCATCTTTTCAGTACTGTCAAGTATTTTTCAAAGCCTTTCTAGTACTTTCAAGAACTCCATCTTTCACCCACTCATCGTCTACACTGTATTTCATTCCTGCTTTTACACTGCATTCATGTGCTGAAACAGTCCAGGTCTTGAACATAAGTCAGTGCAACCTCTAAAAAACAGAAAAAAAGAATAACCCTAACGAGAAAATAACACCTCCACCACAACAGAAGTACCCAGCGGGGTACTACAGGTGTCACAGAACTACTAAAGGTAGGAGGTATTATGGTACTGTGTTATGGTACAACTCAAATGCTGTCACAGAAGCAGATATCTTACCAAGCACCTGAGAAGAACAGATTAAAAGGAACACGCTGCCCTCTAAAAGCTACATATGCTTGTGTAAGTCACTTCTCTGTTTAAAGAGTACCTCAAATATTTAGTAGTTCACTGTGTGAAGACACTGTTGCTAGAAGATACGGTGAGATACAAGCTGAAGTGTACTGCTGGATTGCGCTGAGCATCTTTGATTCTTGGGCATTGGTTACAATGAAATAATAATAATAAAAAAAAAGACAAGAAAAACCTTCAAACTGATAGAGAACATAAAAACATAAAAATTGATTTTTAAATTTCCAAATGTCCAAATTATATACAATTTCTTAGTGTAATATACCACATAATTCTTGTCAGCCCTTTGTTCTTGTTAGTCTCTACGGGACATAGGGTGCAATGGAAGCAGGGAAATACTTTTGTATTACCTCATCTTGATCTGAGAAAGTACTGGGCTGATGGAGCAATTTTTTTTTTTTAAATGTACTTAGCTCATTGAGTCCAGCCTCAGTAGCAAATCACTAAAACATTCCACAACTGAACTCTTTTATTCCTTATTCTGAAGAAACTAGTGTTTTCCACTGCCAAAGGTCTGATACTGGATTTAGCAGACCAGGGAATTGCTTTAGGTTGTCACTTCCTGTGTTAGAAAAAGTAAGTGCCAGGCTGTCTGTAGAAATTGTATTAATCATTCTGCTGATTCTCTTTAGGCAGAAAAGGTTGAAATAAAAGCATAATTGACTGAGAAAGGGAAAAAAAATTAACATTTTCTGGTATCTTAGCCTTGAGACTTTCATCATGCTTTTTCTATCCTTCTGTGAAAGTGACGGAATTTTTATTTCAGATCCGATTCTCATTACTGACATAATGTTAGGTGGCTAAAGGTAACAGCTGGGAGAAGAAAAGCATCTATTATATTTGCATTCAGACTATCATTAGGGTTGTAGAAATCTGTAGCACTTCAGGGCTAATTTCTGCAGCGATGTTAACTAAATTCAGAAGCAGGTTTGCGAAACTTCCGACAATCCTGTAGCAGTAAATGCTGCATAATTTATAACAGCAAGAAATATAATACATGTATTTTAAAGCATTTTGTTATTATTTGGTTTTATATCCAAGTAATAAATCACACAGTGAAAACTGGTTGGACTAACTGGGAAACATCTAGCAAACTTAATATATGCTATGCAGACTCACAAGAGAAGAATTTTTTTCCTGCTGGCAGCATGTGGTAGCAAGCTATTTCCCACAATACAGCATAAACTTATTCTCTTCACTGCAGTTGTTGTTTTGTTCAGACATCTTTATTTATGTGTGTGCATATTCCATTATTTACTTATAGGTACATCATAAATCACCACAAGAATTTAACAGAAAACTATTCTGCCAGAAAATAGAATTTGTCAAAAATTAAAAATGGAAACAAAAATATTAGCACTGTTATAACAAAGTCCTTCAATGTTAACAAAATGAAGAACACAGGAAAAAATACAAATTCAGTTTTAGTGAATTCAACTGAATGCTTCAACTGAAGTGTTTCAAGCCAATATTGTTGTGTGTCAGATTTGTATTGTTTCCTCTATGGCACTAAAATGTAATATTAAATCATCAAGTGATAAAATAAAAGTATTTCAAATGGAAACCTTTAAATAATTTTAGAAATTAAAAATTAGTATTTTCTTTCAAAATGTCTGAATTACTTATATTCCCAATATTTAGTTTGGCATGCACAAGGGCTTATTCCTCAGATGTGAAACATCAAGTACTGAAAATATCTACATGAAAAATGCTAGGTAAAATGGAGATGTGGAACACCTGCTGTTTTTCTCAGGTAGTATGTGAAATGAAGGATGGAATATCAAGGGTTTTTTCACTTCATTTTACTGCTTGCAGTGAAACAGCTTATGCTTTCACAGAATCACAGAATGAGTAAGGGACCATACTGGCTCATCTGGTCCACCCTCCCTGCTCAAGCAGGGCCATCCCAGAGCACACGGCACAGGATTGTGTCCAGACAGCTCTTGAATATCTCCAGTGAGGGAGACTCCACAACCTCCCTGGGCAATCTGTTCCTGTGTGCAATTACCCGCAGAGTAAAGTAGTTCTTCCTCATGTTCAGGTGAATCAGATGGATTCTGTGCATCAGTTTCTGCCTGTTGCCTCTTGTCCTATTGCTCTGCACCACCGAGAAGGGCTTTTCATGTATTTAACCAAATGAATGAACAAGTTAAACAATTAGATAGTAAAAAAATACCTAAAAAAGGCATCCAGAACACCTGCAATAGGACTTACAGAGAAGTAATACAGGTCAGATTGTTGGACTTCTCTTAAAACTGAAGGATGGAAGAATGCTCTCAGGCTTTGTATCAGCCAAAACCAAATAAACCAGGTGACTGGGGAAACTACTGGTTAAAATGGTGATTGTTTTTAATACATTGAATTTCTTGCTCAAGTCATATGTTCTTGTCTGTAAATAAATGTCTCTTTTGACAGACAACAGTCCTGTCTCTTTTGATATAGAAAAAATCACACCAAAACTCCTAACTGATGTTAACTGATGACAGCCAATGTTGGTAAATTGCTGCAGCCTAAAATAAATGAACTGTGTCAACATATTCCATGGAAGCAAAATTCTGCCTCTTGACAGGTCTATGTAGGTTCCTGACAGTAAATAGAAACAGATTCCAGCAAACTGACTGACTACAAAGGAAATGGGATTAATTTTACTGTGTGTCTATGACTATTGTAGTAACCACACACTGAACATACAAACACATAGATCCAAAGATAAGTGCAGTTAATTGGTTTTTTTACCTTCATGGTTCATTCATATTAATAAAATAATTTGGGCTAATTACTTCTGAAACAGCCTACAGTGAAGACATAGCTCAGATCTTTTGGAAACAAAATGTACTATGTCTGACAGTTCTTCCATGCTTGCTGATATGCTCAAAGAATACAGAAAATTTGGTAAGTAGGATATTCCTTTTAAAAAAGCTATCTTGTTCCTGCCACATTTCTTATAGTTTCTTATAGTTTCAAACTGGTGGTTCTGGCTTAAAGCCAAATTCTCTGCTAGTCTACTGATTTATCTCTGATACATTTTACAAGTTAGGTCCAGATTTATGATCCTCCATTTGTGGTTAATTACAGGTTCTAACTGGGAAGGCATATCTTTGGTAGTCACTCAACTATGTCACTTTACCAGTTCATTTAATTTCTCTGCTCCTCTTTATAGATTAAAAAACCCCTCAAAAACTTGTATGGCTTTGCACCTGTAATTTGGTGGTAATGTCCTCATGTTGATTATGAATAAATACTGGCCAAAATTAAAGACATCCCCGTGTTAATATATATAAACTAGGAAAACACACTTTGCAGATTTGATCAATAAAGGACTAAAGGAGTCTTGCATTAGGGACAATATAAACCATATTTAAGGTGGATCATTTTACGGCCCAGTGGTCTCTGCATGTTGATTGGTTAAATTTAGACAACATAGTACATTTTGTTTTAAAGTACTGCTAGTAGCACAAATATCACAGAAATTGTTGATAAATAGATAAAGCACATTATACTTTTAATTTAGATAATTGTTTTATAGTGTTTACAGAATCAAGTCTGTGATAACTCTATGATATAAGCATATCAAGAACCATTTTCAAGCAGTTTGTTTTATATCCGTCTATTATCTCCTGGGTGCAACACAATCAGTGTTAATTACTTTCCAGATTTTTAAAGTGAATTTGGTGTTTCTGAGTGGAAAACATACCTGATTAAAATCTCCTAAAAAACTAGACAATATACAGAGCTAAGGGAGCCAGTTTGCAAGCTTTCAGGTACTATTGACTTCAATAGGATGCTGTCCTGGGTAACCCAAAATATGTGTACTGTATTCCATATCTGTGCTATGTCATATGCCCAAGTGTGTCTGTCCCTCTAAGACCCAGGGGCCAGAAGCAGAACTGAGGTGTCTGGCCCCACGTTTGGGAAGGCAGGGGGTACCACGGTCTCTAAAAAGTGGAGGGCACTAATGCAGAGCATCTTTCTCTCTTCATTCTTTCTGGGCTGCTAAGAGAGTTGGTTCTCTGAGCCAAAGAAGAAGCCTTCTTTTGTTTCTCTCTGAGCTCCTTGCTTGCCTCAGATCTCCAAGAAACTGTATTTCTCAATCTTAAACTGTTTCAGGGCAAATTCTGCAAATGACGGCTCCCAGTTTCAGTGTGCAGCAAGCCCACCACTTTCCCTCCACAACACAGTAACAACTCAGAACTGCAGCACCGACACCAACTGGGTCCAGCTGGCTGAAAAAAAAGCAGAGAAACTGACACCGCAACTTTACCTCTGCCCCAGTTCCTGGCTCCAGCTGCTGCCCAAGTTCCAGACACCACCCAAGTTCCAGGTTTCAGTTGCTGCCCAAGTTCCAGTAACTGACTCAGTTCCATCCACCATTGTCAACAGAGCTGCTGCCACTCGGAGAGGTGCCCTGTTGTGTGGTGTGGAGCAAACGGCTCGAGGGGCTTTTGACTGTTTCTGGACTCTAGGTTTCTTTTAGTTTTGTCCTTGTTCCCCATTCGTTGTTGTTTGGGGGAGGAGGACGGTTTGTTTAATTGCAGAAGTTTTGTTACTGTGATGGTTTTTTTCCTCTTCGTTCTCTCTCTCCACACATGGTAGGGAGAAGGGGGTCTATCTGCCATCTTGCCTTTGGCCCTTGGACCACACGGTCATCTACGGAGGCTATAATCTTGGGTGTGTGGCTTATCCTCCATGTAATTTTCTTTGTTCCCAGGGAGTCCATGAGATTCAGCACTTTTGTATCTAGTGATTATTACTATTACTTTGCCTGTTGTTGTTTCATCTTTTAGTAAACTGCTATTTTTTCATTTATCTCTTCTGGCATTCATCTCTCCTTATCGGCAAAAGGGGAGTACATAAAACTAAAAGGGGAGATAACTAATTTTGGAATGTCCGCCACGTAAATTGTTTTAAACCAAGACAAAGGCAAATGTAGCTGCCTCTGAACCTGTTTCCTCCCTTGTCATCCTTTCTAGAGGGCCACACAATAAAACTGTTTATTATGAGGATATTTTTAGTGTTGTGAATCTCTCTTCCAGGGCATATCCATTAAGTCACTCTGGTTGTGTCATTAAAACTCCATCAGAGTGTTAAAGTAAATAATTGTTTTGTCCTTGCTCTATCTATGTCATTTTTATGGACATGCACATGGTCATGAAGAGTCTTTATTTGACTTTGTGCTGATTTTGTGACTCATTGCTGTGAGTACCTCAATTTACATTCATTCATGAATACAATTGTCATGCGGAAATAAGACATTTTTTCACCATAGGCCCCTAAAGGAGATAAATTTGAAACACACGAAAATGAGTGATATTAGACTCCACAGAAAATGCCACTATTCCTGACTTTTCCTTAAAAGCAGATTCTTCGTACAAGATCTTACTTGCTTACATACTAATTCAGGAAGTGAAGTATCCATTTCTTGAAGATTTCAACTTGAATTTATCTAAAACATGTCCTAGCATATAGCCTATTAAGCAGATGTGGCAACAGCCTCCATTCAACCTTCTTAGAAATCTATTTTATGCCCCAAATTTAGACAAATAAGATATATGAAATGGACCTTAGCCCACCGTTTTACCTGTTTCCCAATATTCTGTCACTTCATATATATATACACATATATATACACACACATACATATATATATATACACACACACAAATATATATTTATCTAGTTAATTTGTATATGACAAAAATTACTTTCAGCTGTCTTGAAAGAATGATTAATTCTCAAAAACTGCAGATTAGCTACTATAGAAATAATTATTCATGATTTTTGGCTTAGATTCTTAGTATTGGAAGAGAGGAACTGGTAGGTAATATGACATAAACGGTAATATGTGTGAGAAATTTAAGACATTTGCCCCCAAATTATGCGCATTCATGCTGATTTCATGGCAAATAATGTTTAACTTTATGATTGCATATTATTATTTTATGTGAACAAAGGCTCATTTCCACCAACCCAAAGGAGCTCAGAGGAACAACTGGCAGGGAAACCCCAACAACCATATTAGAACAAAGGCAGCCCCTAAGGCAAATACACCCTGGGTGATCCCAGGGGAACCTCAGACCATGGCCCTGTGATTGCACTCACCAAATTCAGCTGGTGGGAGAGGGTCCCTCATTGACCTTACAGACTGAGAGGGGGCTTGCTCTCTCTGAAGGCATGGCATTTGATACGGGATGCCGGAAAGAACCTTCTGGTATTGCGACTGCCTTTGGGATATTCAGAACAGGGAACAAAGGCATGAAAAGAAGGTTGGACTGGGAAGGTACAAGTGTGGGAAGAAGGGATTGAAAGGAACTAGCTGTGTATAGCCAGGCTTCTGGTCAGCATGATTTTCTGTCCATGACCTACACCTGATCTCCACAGTCTGTCTTGTCTTCTCATTGCACTCCATTTCTTACTCTATTAGTTGGTGCAGCAATCTCAGTGTGTCTTTGTGTCTGGGAATTTGAATGCAACAGCTGAAGTGCCCACAGGGGTTTCCGTGGCCTTTGTGGTGAGAGCAACTGGAGAGATGAAAACGTGGGCGTTGTGTGCAGATGTGTGTGTCAGTGTGTTGTCACTGGTGTGCAACAAGCTGAACTAGCTGGTGAGTAGCCAAAAGGATTGGCAGACAGGTATGGAAGAGGCAATACATCTGGGCTGGATCTTGAAGAGACCAGGGGGGCTGAGAGTTGGATACTGGAAGTACCATGGGGTTCATGCCAGGTACTGGAGACATGACGAGTACTGGAGAGGCCCTAGATCTGGACCAGCTACTGATGGGACCCATGATTGCATGTGTGTGTCTGTGTCTCTGTGTGTTTTTGTGCCTGTGTAGGAGGCAGCTGGGAGATCAGGGGGACCAGGGCCAGCTAATGAACAGACTGAGTGTGTAAAGCTAGTTACCAGAAGGATCTATATGTACAGATCTGTGTACATTTGTATACATTTTTCACTAACAGACTTTGATCCTGAAAAGAGTGGGTAATTGGAGTTTGGATGGCCATGTGTATATTTATATAAGTCTTATGTATATGTGCCTATTAGGAATAAATAATTTAGGCAACTGAGGTAAGTGTCTAAAGCCTAGGGGAATGAATCTAGACTTTGGTCTAGATGTTAATCTGTACAAATATATATCAACTGTAAATATGAGCGCTAAATCTCCACACCAAAAAGAGACATTTGTAGTACCTTTTTCTAGAAAACTGAAAGTCAGGGGTGCACCAAGATCATAAAAAAAATAAGCTGTGGAACCATCAAGCTTGGTGAAATAAACTGTTGTGGGTATAATTTACTTGGTAGTTGCGGGTACTCTGAAAGACAATATAGCCTAAACGATTCATGTGTACTGAGAAAGCAGGTCTAGTTAACTTCAGGAAAAGCTATCTTAGTTGCAGTCATTAAGGCAGGCTGAGTTCAGCCCTGTATGCCTGTAGTAAAACTGTATGCCTACCATGCTTCAAACTCTGTTCCAGTTTGAAGATTACCAAGTAAGAAAGATCCTGCCTGAAAAGCCTGTTCTTTGGTACATGCTATCAGCATCTTTATATGCTGCTTGCTTTCCTAGGGCTTGCAGTCACAGTGAGGCACAGTTACTCAGGGATGTCTGATACCTACATATGACATGTACACAGCGTCAGTCTACATTTTGCATACACCTTGGCTTGCTTTCCTGGCAGCAGGGTGGTACTTTCCTTCATGAAAATCCATGAAGTAAACAAGCAATGAAGCCATCTTTGTTCACAGTGTGTCTGTGCTCTGCCTAATTGCTCTTTCCATCTGATGAGGAAGAATACAGCCTATTTTTTAATCCTGCATGTTTTCAGCATTCTAGAAATTAAAAAATAACCCTGTAAATAAATACAATCAGACTAAATTATGAGGATGGACCTCAAGGCAAAAAAATTCAAGCTGATAGAAGAAAGGGAACTATTTGCCACAGCTGTTTTTTCAGTAGTTGTGGCCATTTTCCTTCTCTGAACAAGCTTGTCCTTTCAGTCCTGAAGGAAGACTTTAAAACATCAGTATGGTAGTTTAGAATCCAGTCTGGGCTGGATGTTTTATTTGGAAATTAGGACTGTCTATTAAATCCTAAGAGATAACTTGAACCTTGATAGGGCTTCATGTTTTACAGGAGATCTCTGCTGAGAGTTCTTATGTTATTGCACACTTATTAATGCTCTGATCACCAGCCTGACACAGATTGGAGCTGATAGTGCTATGATCGGCAATGGCACAAAGCACTTAGCAATGATCGGGCTTCTCTGCCCACCAGACTCACTGGTAAGGGAAATTGTGAGGAACAATGGTAGGTGACAGAGTTTTCATTCAGCACAATGCTCTGCAAGGATGAGACATGGTCTTCCACATCCTTTTTGTTCCTCTTCATTCTTCTTGGACAATTGTCTATTCTTTTAGCAGTTAAGCAAAGTGGCAGGTGATACTCTGCAAATCTGGATGAGAAGTAGTAGAACAATTCTAATATCTATTATAATATTCGTTGCAATTGGAAGGTTCTACTACTCATTGATAAAAACGCTATCTATGCAAAAAATAAAATTAATAATTAGCAAGAGAATATTGGGACCCTAAAAGCCTTATTTGATTTAAATGGATGAATTGCAGGAATGATGATATATGTAGTAAGCTTTTTCTGCTGCACAAGGAAACTTACATTTGCATGGGGTTTGCTAGAGAAAAGAACAAACATACATGTATGAAACCTTCTACTTTGAAATACAGAAACCATGGTTTGTTTTGGTATCTGTCCTCATGTTAGCATGGGATTTTGAGTTTTATAAACCACACAATTATTTGATCATAAATGCTGACTCTGCTTTGATGTAGATGTGCATCTTTTTGGGTAATCTTAATCAGTTAGTCCAGTGCATTTAACAAAATGCTTTAGGAATGTCTACAATTATGTATACATACACTTAATATTCAGCAGGAAAGGATGGTTGAAAGAGATAATTATTTTCACTTTTTTTCCCTCATATATTGTTTACTAACTTTTCAGTTCTGCTTTGCTAAGGAGTTTTAAGGGATAAAAGCTAAGTTTCAACTGTGGCCATGCATAAAGCCTGAAGTAGGTATTGCTGCATAACTTCATCCTGTGCTTCGATGGGAAAAAAATGCTTGATAAAGTAATAAAGAATATTAACTTAGGCATCGATTTCTGTTCTATGATGTAATAGTTTCAGTGTGATTGATCAGAGACAAACTAAATAAAAGTGATGGATTCACTCAAACCTAAGTTGACTGCTACTGGCATGGAGGTAGTGGAGTGGTGGCGCATGATGGTATACAGTCAAAGTGCAGAGAAATTTGGAGACTGTGAAGAATCACAGAATATCCTGAGTTGGAAAGGACAAAGATCATAGTAGTCCAACTCCTGGCACTGCACAGCACATCCCCAAGAGTCACACCATGTGCCTGAGAGCATTGTCAAAACGCTTCTTGAGTTGTGTCAGGCTTGGTGCTGTGACCACTTCCCCAGGGAGCCTGTTCCAGTGACCAACCAGCCTCTGGGTGAAGAACCTTTTCCTGATATCTGACCGAAATCTCCCTGACACAACTTCAGACCATTTCCTTGAGTCCTGCCACTGGTCAACAGAGAGAAGAGATTAGTGCCTGCCCCTCTGCTTCCCCTTAGGTGGAAGTTGTAACTGTAATGAGGTCTCCCATCAATCTGCTCTTCTCCAGGCTGAACAGACCAAGTGACCTCAGCCGCCCCTCATAAGGCTTCTGCTCAAGGCCCTTTACCATCTTCATAGCCCTCCTTTGGATGTTCTAGTAAAGCTTTATATCTTTTTTATGCTGTTATGCCCAAAACTGCACACAGTACTCAAGGTGAGACCACACCAGTGCAGAGCAGAGAAGAGACAAGGCATGTCTTCCCTTCATGTTCTTATTAGACTGGAGAAAAATACTTGAGATGAATGTTTGATCCTGGTCTTGATTAAATTTCCATAGTCATTAGTAGATGTTCATTAGTCTGATGTTCCTGCTGGAAGAGGTGGATGGGTGCTCTTCAGAGCTGGGATGTTTATCAATTGAAGCACAGAACTTTTATCCAAAACGCTGTCGGACTACACATATTTTTGGTACATTGGTGTTACTTTGTTTTTTTGTCAAAATATTTGATTCCTGTTGCCCAAAAGTTTCTTTTATATTGAGCAAGCTTCCTGATTATAAATAGGAGAAGAGACTTTTAAGGGTATACAGGGCAGAGTTTTCCAAGGTCTCTGGGTGGGAAGCTCAAACCAGTTTGTTTTGCAAGTTTTCAAATAAATTACAGATTTTTGAGCTGGCTCCTCTTATCACCAACTTTGACAGAAAAGTTACTCTTTCACTGTGAAATGGAGCAAGTGAAGACAATAAACTTCTAAAGCATCTATTTTTGCTCAGTGTACTGCATTTAGGCTTTCCATTTGGCAGTGGAGGGCCTTCAGCTTTTGAAAATAATATTTACAAGTTACCAGAAATCACCCATAAGTGAATATAACATTTCAATTTAGTCAGGTTTTTCATGCTAAAGATTTCATACTTGAATGTTCACTAATACGGGAATATTTCTGCCAGATTCTGAGCTCTTCTTGAGTGCTGCCAAAACCCCAAGTTTGCACTGAGATGTACATAAGCTGAAGCTTCTATCTAGCAACATCAGATGCTTAGTTAATCTTGCAAGTTTAGATCCTATGAGAAGTGCTTCCTTAGAAAAAAAAAGTATTACCCTTGGATACTCTTCCTTTTAATCGCACTATTTCTAGCATTCTGGCATTGTATTTCTCACTTTTTCTCTATCTGACTCCCATATATTATCTACTGGATCAATTAATGTTTTTCACTCCACTGTAAGTGGGGGAAAAGTAATTAGACTACTATGGGGGATACTAATTTCGTCTTATCTTTTCCCTCAAACTTTAATCTCTAAATTTTAATGAGGATTTGTTTGATCCCTTTCAAACCAGAATGTTATATTAAGGTTTTGCTTCTAATCTAATTGGTCATTTGGTTATATTGTATGTGCAGTGACTTTAAAACCATTTAAAATTATATAATAACTGCAGGGGCGCAGGACTTCTGAACAACGAATCAATATGATTACGCAGAAGACGCTTTATTGTTTACATGACACTCTACTTATACATTTTACAACTACTGTACACGCAATCACACATTACTTGATTGGTCCCTCTATCTTGTCCATGCGCTCTGCACGCACTTTCCAGAAAATATGATTGGTTCTAGTCCAGTGCGGCACAGTCTTTCTTTATCTATTTCTTGCTGTCTTGGTATTCTGTTCTTCAGCTTTTTCTTTCCCAATTTAGCGCAGTTTACATTTCAGTAACCTTGATGAATTCCTGAGAGCTCTGATAAGAATAACTAAAGATGGCTTGGCTGGGGCACACTTCAGGGCTCAGATACCTTACAACAAATAACAGGGAAAATATTAAGGGAAAATTGAGAAGAGAGATGATACAATTCTGTACGAGACTATCATAGGGGTACTACAATTCTGCCGCTGCAATTTAAGTCCAGTGAGACTCAGACTCGTCATGCTGTTTTCACTCACTGAAGTAAATCATGTCAAGGCATCTTTTTTCCCTGCCCAATTGTTACAAAGAGTTTGTGCCACTCATTATGGTACTAATTAGGCTATCTCTAAATTTAATATCATCTGGAGAAATTTACTGATAAAAACTTTAAAGCTATAAATTCTGAACATGGAGGAAGTAGGAGGAAGCAAGCTGAAATTAGACCCTTTATTTATAGTTAGTGTTGTGGAAGTCCACGGGGAGATGCATCTATTTCTATCATGACTAAGCATAGATTGGAAAATGGATCCTTACAGTGATACTCTTTCTTTCAGTGTGGATGTTGTGCACAAATGGCTCTACCACTCTTGCTGCAACTTGTTCGTTCTAACTTGATCTGACAAAAGCCAAAGAACACAACAATGTGTAGACGTCCAGATGACCAAAGAACAGATGAAAAGAAAAAGAGGCCCACAGGCTCTAAGCAGGCTCAGAAAATATCTCATTGGGATCAGCAAAAGGAATCAAAGTAGGGAAAAAAAAGGAAAAAAAGGCAAGAAAGTAATTATTCTTTTACATGCTTGGCTGGAGTTACTGCAAAAGTTTGAACTTTGTTGCTGTTCCTGGCTATCTGTACAAATCACATTAAAAATAGATTTTCTAGATGTATTTTATATGTATATATGTGTGTGTGTATACTAAATAAAATTTCATAAACATTTAAACCCTATAGTTCAGTATTTGATTTACTGTTGTTGGGACTTATTATTTTTACAGATACTCACCAAATACACTGCCGTCCTTAAATTGCTTAAAGATTTGCAAGTGCTCAGAAAGAAGTTGCAAAAATGCTTCGGAATTTCAGAAGTGAAAGTACTTAGTAAATGGCAAGCTACTGGATAGCTGCTGTGGCATTTGGAAGATGGCAACATGTGGAGAAAACTGCTGGAATATAATCCTTTAAAAAATAACCTTTGATTTTTTTTTGGAGTAGCCTTGTGAGGAAAATCTGGACTCATAAAATGTGTATTTCCAGATTAACTGAACCCTCAGATGCAATATAGACTTCACTTAGATTTGAGGTCATATAAATAAGACTTCTAAATTGTTGGAAACTGAAGAGTGAAGATCCCACCGATGGAATTCAGCTCACTGAATGATTTCTTTCCGAAGGGTATCTAGGGTTAGCTGTTTGCCTGGTTTGGCTCTTCAATCACTGGCAAGAAATAGGCATTTCCAAGGACAATTAATGCAATCTTCAGAGAAGCATCTGCCCTCAGTCAGCACTAACTGATAATTTTTTCCTGCCCTGAAGCTTATATATAAATTTCCATGACATATTCTGAATTCTAATTCTTCCCCATGCCAAAAAAAATTTTCTGACCTGGATGCATATTGAAAAGAACAACCTTTTGATAACGGGGGGAAAGCATGCCCAACTCATTGTGTCTCTGTGTTATGGATAAGTGATTTCTTTGCACTAAATAGACATCTCTACATTTAGTTCCATGTATACAGTTATGAACCAAAAAGACATTTTGAGAAAGACATTTAGCTTGTTTTGCTATCTTAAAATTTTAAATTTAAATAGTACCACAGAAAAGGTAAAATATATAAGCATCCTACACTGTTAATTTGGGTTTTACCAGAGAAATGAACTGTTATGCCACATTTCGTCGTGAACACTAAATAGACTATTCAGAAACATTCTTGGAAGCTACTACTGGAAGCTACTGGGAGCATTGTAGGGGACACCTTAAACATACAGAGTATAAACTTCTATCAACTATTTCCTGAATTTTTAATTAATTATTATTACTTTAGAAAATGTATTTTTTTACTTATATATGGTCAGCATTATTGCTGGGAAATAAATAATATCTCAGATCTGTTCAAAGCAATGATGCTGATGGTATGACCTCTTCACAGAAGGCCTGTCTTACTTTCAAGTACCAATATATACAAGATATTACATTGAAATATTATACAAGAGTGTCTTTTGTAATCCATTCAAGTTAACATTAATATACAGTGAGTAGAGCTACATAAGACAATAATAAGTGTTAACTGGGGTTGGAATGGGAGGAACTGAATGGTGAGGTTGAGCTATTGGCTCCTAGAGGCTATGACAGGGAGCTTGTGCAGTATGACACAAAGTATGTTTACACTGTTGCCACTGGAAATGTCTGGTGTAGTGCATGTAGTGTTATGAGATATGCTTTAATTTTTCCGATGTTATTCATGTGATAACAGTTAAGGGTCATACTGGCATCAAAGAGGAAATAGATTTTTCTGAGAAATACAAAGAAAAGAAAAATCCCTTTGCTTAGGTTAATGTGTTCTGAATGTAGAAACAAAATGGAAAGCAGGATTTTAAAAAAATTCTATTCACAAAATATCTTGCTTGTTTAGGCAGTGAGATACAAAATAAAGTGTGTGTTACTATGAGATAACATTCACCTCTGGGGCTACTGTAAAGGAAAAAAATACAAATTGCATTCTAAAGAGAGCTATTGCCTTTAAAGAACTTGAGAAAATTGGTATTACTGTTAGGAACACTTAAAAGTACCTAATTAGGATTTTGGGGATGGGATTAATGAACCTTTTTTAAGAAAAAGAATCTGTGCTTGTTAGAGCAGTGACAGATATTTCTACTTATTCAAAAAATGGTACTGAAACATAATGGCTGAATCATTTTCTTTCATATGTGTATTTAAATACAGTGTTTTAAATATACAAAAAGAACATCAAGTTTTCAAGGAGGCAAGTGGTCAAGACTCAGGCTACCAGAGTAACTTTAATTTACCCCTTGTGCTCATTTCTTAGAATATCTGTCTAAGATCATTACTTGTTTCATAATCTTTGAAGTGATCTTTGATTCATTTGAAGACAGTTGTTCCCTCCAGTTAGCTCCTATTTACACTTACTAAACTCAATGAGATAATTTTTTTTCTCCAGTCTTTCTGTTTTTTGAACCATTCTTCCTGTTTACCTCTTACACTCTTTTACATTTTTTTTATTTTTAAAAATGGGTGGTAGTATTCAGATCTGGAAAAAACTGAACCAATGAATAAGCAGAGGCCTATTGACACTGAAAAGAGTGGGCTTCATGTACCTTACGCATAAACTCCTATTTACCCATTCCAGCACAATAATAGTTTCATTTCTGTTGGCAATCATATTGCATTGTTGGTTTGTACTCAGCATTACTCCCAGAGAATTCTCACACAGTCCTGTGCAAAATCCCTGTCCTGTGAAAAAACAATTTTCCCACCATATTTCTGCAGATGATTAATCAGGTCCTAGTTGTTGCAATACATATTCCTGAGCAGAACTTTCTCCAGATGAGGCAAGTCCTATCCAGAATTCTAGCTGGATATCATCTGTACTCATCACTTCAATTAAAGTCACATCCAACCTTAACTAATGCTCATTAAAGATATAAATGTTTTTACAAAGTTATTTGTGAGAAATATAAGGTTTTTAATTAGATTTTTTTTTAATTAGCATAAGTACTGAGATGAGTATGGGAAGAGTCCAACTAGTGACACTGAGGTTTTTTTTTTGTAAACTGTGGTTGTGATTACTCTGAGGTCCAGAAGTTATCTCATAGCACCTCTTGGTGCTCAACGGCATATGAATGTACTTCTCCCAGTGTTCTTCCTGACTAATTGAAGTGCCAGAGTCATGACTTAGCGGTCGTGATTTAAGCCCAGCTGGAAATTAAGCACCCCTCAGCCCCTGACTCAACCCCTTTCTCTTTCCCCCTCCTACCCCAGTGGAATGGGGAGGAGAATCAGAAGTAAAACTTGTAGATTGAGATAAGAACTGTTTAATAGTTGAAAAAAAAATAAAATACAATGATGATAATGATAATGATAATGATAGTAATAGAAAGAAAAAAAATCCTCACAAACAAGTGATGCACAGTGCAATTGCTCACCACCTGCAATGGCTGATTCCCTCCCCTGAACCCAGATCGGCCATCTTTCCAGGCAACTCCCCAAGTTTATATACTGGGCATGATATTCTGTGATGTGGAAGATCCCTGTGGCCAGTTCAGGTCACCTGTTCCAGCCATGCTCCATCCCAGTTTCTTTTGTGCACCTTCTCACTGACAGAGCATGAGACACACAAAAAAAATAGTCCATGGCTTAGGATAAACATGACTTAGCAAAACCCAAAACATCAGTATGTTATCAACACCATTCTCATTCTGAATCCAAAACACAGCACCGTAGCAGCTACTGAGAAGAAATTAACTCTATCCCAGCTGAAACCAGGACACTGTCTCATCAATATTTTGTGCTAGTCAGCTGAAGAAGTTTTAAGCATGTGTAGGTCACATCCAAAAAAAATGGCCTTCCAAATAACAGTATCTTAGTGGTTTTCACTGTGTATCTAGATCTATTGACACTTAGCAGAGCTAATGTCCCCATTGCAATGATTCAAAGTACTAAAAGAAAAGGAAGAAATAACAAACAATGACTCACTCTGAAAAGAACAGATGTTTAAGAAGGCGTGTCTCATCAGAGGCCCCCCAGTCTTTGCACATGTATCATTCAAGGAAAGATACAACCAGCAACTTCAACTGGCTGAGACAGGTCACATTATTTAACATGAGTTACAGCCTGTGTCTTTACTTGCCTGTATTGCCAATAAAGCAAAAGGTAGAAGCTTTTCTTCAATTGTTGTGAACAAATATTAGTCAAACCTGACAAACAACAGGTGAACTACTAATTACTGTAATCATACCAATGTCAAAGTCAATATGATTAAATAAAAGATAAGTTTCAATTATCTGACCCACAGCTAAAATGAGACAATATGAAAAACAAACATGTAACATATTTTGAAATGCATAGATGTCTGTCAAGGTTTATCAAGTGTGCTATAGTATTTAGTGAGATAGCGTAACTTTTCGATTTCCTTATTTTAGTAGGCTTTGGCTGGTTTGTGTGTTTGTTTTAAATCTGGTGAACATGGTGGTGGTGCTAGGTTGATAGTTGGAGCTGGTGATCTCAGAGGTCTTTTCCAACCTTGATGATTCTATGATTCTATCATTTCATCAGTTAAAAAAAAAAAGTTAAAGTTTGAAATATCTAGAATTCTTCTTTTCAAGCTTTTTACTGACATTATTGTGGATGTATTGATAAAATACTAGATTACAAGACAGGTACAGTCTAATCTGAAAAAAAATCATAAAAAATTGTAAGCAATGAGTAGACAAAATACTCCTTGTGAGTATGTGAACCTACTGAATAAAATGTGAGACAACAAGTAATTTTCTCTGTAGGTGCATCATGAATGACAGGTTAACTTACATTTTTCACAAAAGTGGGTAAATTGTGTTTATTTGGGAAAGTAATTATCTAAATTATAACCTCCTTACTGACTGTCTTAAATTAGTTCTTTTTTTCTTTTAAAAAACAGATACAAATTTCAAGAAGCAGAGTAATATGTAAATTACAGGAAATATATTTGCTTTGTTACATTAACTGCAGACTACTTTAGTCTTTCTTATCAAGCCATAGCAGAAAAAAAAAATCATTAACTCTGATAGGAGTTGGTTAAAATTTGGCACGTGTTATGTATCGTAACTTTTTGTCTGCTCCTGAGATAATGCTTAAATTACTGCATATCACTGGAGCAGATGCTGGTAATGACCAGAAGAGAAGAGAAGAATAAAATACGATGCAAAAGGTATTTCTGTTAGTAATTTAGCGAAAATGTTCTTACTATGGCAACTGTAAGTTTTCTCTGTTTTAATCAAGAAGCAGACTCACATCAACAAGTTTACTAAACCTCCTGTTTTGTCCTTGAGGGGAGGTTATGAGACATCCAGAGCCAGGTACACTGTTCAAAAAAGATCAGTTATCATTGATAATAGGAACAGAATTCCTGACTCCTTTCTTTGTCATAAATAGGATGAAATTTTGTCTGAACTAGTTGAGGATCCTGGAAGAGAAAAAAGTTGTTTGTGCTCTATAATCCTCAAGCAATATTTTCCATGCTCATTTTTAAGCTAGGAAAGTGGCAGGAAGTGTCACACCTCCTTACCCAAGCAAGTTGGTAAATCAGGTCTTGAAAACAACAAGGATAAAATGCCATGAAGCAGATTAATAGCAACATGACACTTTAACCACTATTTCAGTGCTATATATGCAATCCGAATCTTCCACAATGTAAAACCAATTGTTACTGTATAAAACTGGAATCTGGGGGTCTCAGATGTACTTCACACATTGCTAGATGAAGGAAAACACGTAAGATTTCACAGATGAGTATGTCAATTTTCTTTAAGTGTACTTCTGATTTGGTGTATGCAATTGACCTGTTTGACACTGAGACCACTTGTGAATAAAAAAAGAATGTGAATGTATAAATACCTCACTCAAGCCAAAAATGTTGCATAGAGTGCTTTATATTTTGGTTTCTTAAGGTATACTTACCTCAGACAAAGTTAATGTTTTATCACCTACATTTCAGTGATGGTGAAACACAAAATCCACAAAGTATATAAATAACTTGCATGATACATCAATTCTTATAACTCCAGTATGTTCATGACAGCATGGCAAATCAGTATAGATTTGCATATTTTAGTATATAATTGATTAGCTTGGTATCCTACAATATGCTGCTTTCTAGTTCACCAAGAACAAGATGTAAAGTTTGTAAGGTGCTGCTATGGTGCAGCCCAGGTGTAAGAGACGGTTCGAGAATCTCTCATCTGCCTCACGATCATCGACAAGGACAGAGACTGAAAACCCTAAAACACCCCAGAAGCAAAAGAGGACTTTTGCTCAGGAGTCCTGGCCTGGCCGAGGTGAGATGTTTGCCAAGTATTGCCTGTAGGTGCACCCATGGAGAAATACAATGCACAATGCATTCCTGAGAAAATTGGTACAGGTTGTGGTGGTACCGTGCTTGCACTGGAGCGAGGAGGACAGACCATGATGGCGCCGTGCTTGCACCGGACCGAGAAGAAATAATTGGTCCAGAACACCTGCTTCTGTACCCCAAAAACCACAGGCCTCAAACAATAGTGGCAAAATTCCTCACCTTCTGGCCAATTGTCYCCCCC